>CM061134.1:213074863-213413928 GCA_030789695.1 Scilla litardierei | reverse complement strand
ACGATAGTAAAAGTGTCTTTAGGAACCCAAATGTGTTTAAACTTTTTGTTATTGTTCCTATTCCAACAATAATTAAAAATATGTCCAATTTTACCACATTCAATGCATTTAGGAAAGATGCTTTTTCTCTTACCAGTTACCACAAAGATTATTCTCATATTCGATATTTCAAAACCAAATCCTTTTCTATTGTTTACAAAGAGTTGATTATGAAGAAGCAGCTTCAATGACTTATCGCTAATTGCAAACTTTTTCATACATGTCTCAAGCTCTTGGACTTTAGTTTAGGAATAAATTCTCATTAACAAGTATAGAACAACAGGTTACAAAACTATCATCTTTTTCTTTTACATCTTTATTTAAGGCATCACAATCTTTTTCAGGTTTTTCATTTTCAATTTTTAGACCATGCAAATATTTTTCTTAAATCAATAATTATCACAAGTCTTTTTAAGCAATTGTTTATTTTTTGATTTTAATTTCTTGATTTTTGTCTTCTAAATTTTCAATTTCTCCAGTATGTGATCGCATAGTCAAGCTAAATCTTTATAAGAGAGCTCAGATAACTCATCGCTTGAATCCTCAGCGCTTGAATTCGTATTGCCATTAAACAAAGTCATGCTACATGATTTTCATCATCCTCAGTGTCATCATCCCATGTAGTCACCAAAGATTTCTTCTTTTCCTTCGTTTCGCCTTTCTTCAACATTGGACAATTCGCTTTGATGTGTCTAGATTTCCTGTAATTATGGCAAATAATTTAATTATTAGAATCGTTAGAAATATTCTTAGATATAAGAGTATCATGTTTATTTAAAAGAAATTTGATAGACCATACGGGTCTACACCCGCCCTCACCATGGGCCGGGCCCATGGATTAGCCGCCGGCCCCTTTGGTTATGCGCGCGCCCCATTAGCTTAGGAACCCTAGTTTCTTTTATTTATAGGGGCTAGCCGTCATTTGTATTTTTTATGCTTGATATTTGGTATTTTCTATTGAGCGTCTTTAGGTTAGATCTTAGATTAAACGAGTGCGGACGTCCTCTTCGGTGTCTTGGGAGGAGAGCGCACCTCTTTTGTGCTCAAATATCTTGTTTTGCTACTTTTTATCTATAAAATTGTCTCTTTATGTTGGATCCTAACATTTTGGTATCAGAGCACGTAACGATCCACGGCGGTCACGACAAGATCGCACGAAAAAATTATGACTTTGGAGGCAAAGTTCACGAGCGAAATCGACGGGATCAAGAAATCGTTGGCGGCAAACGGTGAATCCATGGCAAAGTTGACGGCTTCCATCAATCAATTGGTGGCGAATCAAGCGAAGCACGATGAACAATTCGCGCAATTAATGGGAACCCTAAATCAACTGGCGACGAACAACAAAGGGGATGGGAACCCTAATCCGACACCAAAGACGGCACCTTTGAAGAAAGAGAAGGAAAAGAGGAGATTTTTACCCAAAATCAACCCTATTTGGTGGAGGAATTGAACGAGAATGAAGAGGAGGAGCCATGAAAGGTCGACTACCGCCAGGAGGTTGTAATGCCCTACCAGCTACTGCACAAGTACTAGAGGGGGGGTGAATAGTACTTTAAAATAATAAGGCGTATAATTCCAAATTAAATTGCAAACAACCACCAAATCAATTTGCGGAAGCTTAAATTGAATGACAACAATGAAATTAACAAAGCAAACAAACGATGTTAATGGGTTCGGATCCACCCAAGTCTCCCCGACTTGTTCCCGGTGATCCTACGTCCCAACCACCCGGATCCCCTCCGGATACTTGAGTTAGAAACCCTAACTCAAGATTTCCACTATGAATATCTTGTGAAAAACCTTCACAAGATCAAATCATACATGCAATGGCAAAGTGAATCCCACAACCCGGGATCACAAACTTCTCTCACAACCGAGAGAGCCAATAAGCAATATAAAGAGTTTAAATGAAATAAATACTCTTACCACAAAATCCTATACCTTGAGTTTTTCTTACCCAATAGGTGGAATGAAGGATTTGAGGAAGATGAAGTCACCAAGCCCTAGCACCAAGGAAATGAGCAGCAATGGGTGCCTAGGGAAGAGTTGGAGACTTGGATCAAGCAATAGCTTGAAGAGCTCACCAAGAACAAGCTTCTCTCTAGATCTAGAAATGAGAGAGAATGGGTTTCTTGTGAGGAAGAGAGCTTTAGATTTGAGGGAGAATGGCTATCTCTTTAGAACTCAATGAATCTCTTAATGGCAGCTCTGTTGAAGATAGAAATGACCTAGGTTCGTATTTATAGGGTCCCATAAAAACAAGTTAGGTCATTCTCCAACGGATAGAAATCTGTGAGAATTAGTCGGTCAAAGAACAATCACTGACCGACTAGTTCATCAACTAGTCGGTCAGTCAAACAGCATGGACCGACTAAGAGCAGATCTGAGAAGAGATAGAATTTCAGACCTAGAAAACTAGTCGGTCCAAGAAGACTTTCTGACCGACTAGTTTCACAACTAGTCGGTCATCCAATGAACGTAGACCGACTAAGAGGCAAAACAACATAGTCTGAAGGCAAGTTGACTTAGTCGGTCCAAGAACAAAAGTTGACCGACTAGATTGTCAACTAGTCGGTCATCAAACGTTCTTAGACCGACTAACGGTAAACAGTAGCTTAGGAGAACCTTAGAGTGAACAGAAAGTCACAACTAGTCGGTCAAAGAAGCATCACTGACCGACTAGTTCACAAACTAGTCGGTCGGTGAGTCAACGTAGACCGACTAACTGTAAACAGTAAAGTCCAAGAAATTAACTGACAGAAACTAGTCGGTCCAAGAACAGTGGCCGACCGACTAGATCACCATCTAGTCGGTCAGTACTTGTTCTTGTACCAACTAACATGCACAACAAAGTCCGAATCGAAGCGCGACGCTTCGAGGAAGTTGGAGTGAACTTGTGCAAGAATCCTAGAGCTACGAAATGAGCGTAATGAAGATAGAAACGTAAGATATACTCAAGGCTTAACATTCTATCAATCGAAACTAAAAGACTATAAATAAAACCTTAATAAACGGTCTTCAATAGCTTCGATTGAATCTTCATATTTTCCAAAGCGTCGCAAGAGCTTCAACGAAGCTTTAGGCATGAATATGAGCTTTTGGAAGTGTTGAGATTTCGCTTTGAATATTCGCGTGAAATTGGCGACGATCTCCAATACTGCGCTCACAAATTGTTAGTTCATGAATTATTTATGTTTGCTCATCATCCAAAACCAAATCCGGGGAGTCCAATATTCAACATTCTCCCCCTTTTTGGTGATGACAAACCAACATAAATAATAATCAAGGATAATAATACAAATGTAAAATACTTACTCCCCCTGCATTGATGATACGTTAATTCCAAAATGAATATAAATGAATTGCATCAAGCAGACGAGTAAGATAAACAGAGTGAATTGATTTTTGAAATATCGGATTTTGAAAAATCCTTATATGTATCTTAACTCCCCCTGAATCTAACATATCAAACTAGATTCTTGGAAATTGAGTTAAATTTTCATTTGCGCTATTTATTATCATTATCTCTCCCCCTTTGGCATTATCCCAAAAATGGGGGGCATATAACGACAACAATTAGGAAATGTAAAATCCAACATCGGGAGTCGTAGACAAAGACAATGGACCAACTTGACACCAAGGGAAAATTGTGGAAATCAAAATAAGGTGTGCCAAATTTTCCATTATCAATAAAAATCAATGATAAGCAAAATCATCAAAAATACCAAATGTTTATTCATTTCTTGAATAAAGAAACATACTCTCCAATATTCAATATTCTTGGTTAATATTCAATTATAGAATTTAAATCTATTTAACCAAGTTTTTATGCGTCGAGCGACGAAGTAACATTTCAAATGAATTCAACGAATATTCAAATTTGCATGAGTACATCCAAAAAATGAATTCAACGAATATTCAACGAATAAAAGACAAAGTGAACGATGATGAACATATATATATATAGAGACAACATGAGTACATCCAAAAAATATCACATCGAATATATGAGATACATCATATCAAGCGCTACAGATCATCAAAAAGAAATACATCATCATCATCATAAAATCCAACACCGACAACCAGAAAGCACAAAAAAATACATCAAAGCATCTCTGAACCCCATCCTAACCCAAAACACTCTCACTAAACATATATCATCCAGAATGCAGTGGAGAGTCCTCGGAACAGACGATCACGAGGAGGAGGCAGGATCTGCAGCGTCCGTGGGTCCAGTCGACGGAGTGGACTCAGGATCTGCAGGGAGAAGAGGTGTCTCAACTGATGGAATCGTCGGGGCAGGAGTCGAGATCTCAGCAACAGGCGCAACAGCAGCATGAGTCTCGACAGAAGCAGCAGCAGCAAATACATGAGCAGGCTCGGAAACTGGGTCAGCAGCAGGCTCAGAAGGCTGAAGAACTGCAGCAGATGGCTCTGGAACACCGGAAGAGGTGGCAACTCCAGGAGCCGAAGAGGAAGTACCAGCAGCAGCAGTACCAGCAGAAGTGCCCTCGGGGGCACGAGTCGAAGCACGACAGAGCTCCTCAATGTCCTCCTCAGCCATCTCATCAAACTCCTCATCCTCAGACACGGAAGGAGGAAGCTCAACACCCATCTGACGAGCCATACGGCAGACTACCTCCTCGGTACGAGCCAAGCGGGACTCGTGACGACGAAGTATCCGTAGGACATCATCAAGGGTGGCAACGGGAGTGGCAGAGGCACTGGCAGAGGCAGGGACAGACGCAGAAGGTGTCGTCCTCTGAACGTGACGAAGAGCCGCAAGAGATTTCTTGACGGCCGTCGCATTCAGGGGAGGACCGAGGGGACGCTCATCGTCACGAGGCAATGTGACACGAAAATGACGAAACACGAGGGTCAACATGCATGGGAATGGGATATGAGCTGATTTATTGGACTTTCGAATACACTCGAAAGAGTCAATCTTATCGAGTATAATTCGAGCCCAATTAATCGAGCTCCCCATGAAGATCGCATAGATAAGCTTCAAAAATGGCTGGGAAGGTAAAGATGAGGAGCCGTACTTGGGAAGCAAGCACGACTTCAGAATCAGATTGAGGACCCACGCATTAGGCTTGAAAGATTTAGAAGGCACGCCAATCATGGCAGGAGGGATCTGATGGAAAATCTCTGAAAGCATAGCCTGATCAAGAGAAGAAATATCATCTATCGAAATATCAGACGGAAGAAGGCCAGACGAAGAGATACCCAAAATCTCTCCTAAGATTTCCGTAGTGAGGACTATAGGAGTCCCCAAAACGGTCGTCTCAACAGAGTGGGTCTGATCGTACTGACCCCGGATCCTATTCGCATAGAAAAGCTTCACTAATCTAGGGTAGGGGTGAGGATTCGCCTTCGGGTCATATCGAAGGTAATCGAGAAGACCCGACGACGACAGAAGATCAGCTAACCCTATGAAGTCGCTAAACTGGACGAAATGCTCCAGAAGCAGCGGGCAATGTTCGATACGGTTATACGCCGCGAGACACAAAGGGTCATCGCGACATAAGGAAATATCGACACCGCCCACCGGCATCGGACCCTTTCCCTTAGGCTTTCGAGTAGACGAACGAGGGTGGGTGCTAGACTCGGGATGACTAGGAGGAGTGGGTTCCCTATGAGTCTCAGTCTCGGGGTTATACTCCGTATCGGAATCGGTAGGAGTATGAAACGAAGATGCAGAAGCAAGAATTTTGGCCTTGGGCTTAGGCTTGGGTTTGGGTTTCGGTTGACCTCTAGGTTTAGCGGTCGTCGTCCTCTTCTTCTTGAGAGGAGGCGAAGACGACGAAGGATGGGTGGTCTTGGCTCTACGCTTCGGAGGGTTTGGATGCTCGGGATCCGAAGAGATTGGATCAACGGTCATCGAAGAGGGGCTAGAGGGAGTGATCGGAATGCGTGTTCTTGCCATAGTCGAAGCAAGACACGGGACAAGGAGATCAAACGAAGAAGCCCTAGCCGAAAAAAATAAAATAAAATAAACAAACCCTAAGAACCCTAAGAACCCGAGCAAGCCCTAGCTCTAGGAAATGAAATCTAACCCTAGGAGGAGAGGAGATCACCTAGAATGAGGGGCCGACGGAGGAGATCGACGGAGATGGCCGGAAAAATGGCCGGAGATCGATCGGAAGTCGAAGGGTTTCGAGGGAGGTCGGGGTTTTGAGCGGAGAGAGAAGAGATTTCGATCGATTAGAATGAAAATCGATCGACTAAACTGAGTTTAAGTCGGTCGATTTCGCAAAAGACCAAACAGCCCCTGGCACAACTAGTCGGTCACAGTTCAAGCACTGACCGACTAGATCACGATCTAGTCGGTCGGTCAATGAGCTTGAACCGACTAGTTGCAAACAGTGGCTGAATCCAAGAGTTACTGACAAGATTTAGTCGGTCTGTGTTCATTTACTGACCGACTAGATCTCAATCTAGTCGGTCGGTCACTGAGCATGAACCGACTAAAGAGTTCAAGATGGAAAGGAAACTCAATAAGCTTGAGTTAGTCGGTGTAAGTTCTTCTACTAACCGACTAGATGAACATCTAGTCGGTTGGTGGTTGAACTGATACCAACTAACAAAGTCCAAAAAGTGATAATCAAGTTCTCTCCTCAAAACACTTGGACGATATATCGTAAAACTCTCAATACTCATCTAAACTACCCCATTAAACGTCGAAATCTTAAATAGACATTGAGATACGATTTCGATCATAAATTCAAACAAATCACATAAAATTCTCAAAAATTCTATAAATCTATCATGATTGAAATAACGCGAAATATAGAAGTATGCAAGATAATTGAATGAAATATGAATCCTATATCTCGGATTCACCCATAATCCCCAATTCTCGACGCAACCGCACAAAGGAGTCCTCCTTTAGGGGTTTCGTGAAAATATCGGCGATTTGCTTTTGGGTTTCAACGTACACTAAAATGATGTCCTTTTTAGCAACATGATCATCTAAGAAATGGTGTCGGACATCTATGTGTTTCGATCGGGAATGGTGCACCGGATTCTTTGAAAGACAAATAGCACTTTGGTTATCCACCATGATAGGGCTAGTATCACAATGAATACCAAAATCCTTCAATGTGTGTCTCATCCAAAGGACCTGGGCACAAGCGGCACCGGCGGCAATATATTCCGCCTCGGTGGTTGAAAGTGAAACCGAATTTTGCTTCTTGGAAAACCAAGAGACAAGAGAATTTCCTAGAAAATGGCAAGTGCCACTAGTACTTTTCCTGTCGGATTTGCATCCCGCATAATCAGCGTCACTATATGAGACTAACTCATATGTGCTAGATCTCGGATAAAGTAATCCAAAATCTAATGTGTAACTTAGATAGCGAAAAATACGCTTTACCGCTACTAAGTGAGACTCCTTAGGTTGAGACTGATAACGAGCACATATACATACGGCAAACATAATATCGGGCCTACTTGCGGTAAGATAAAGCAAACTACCTATCATACCTCGATATATACGAATGTCTACATCCTTACCGCCCGTATCCTTGTCAAGATGCGTAGTCGTGCTCATCGGAGTCTTTTTCCCGGAGGCATTCTCCATTCCAAATCGCTTTAGCAACTCCACCGTGTACTTCGTTTGGTGGATGAAGATTGCATCGTTCATTTGGCGAATTTGGAGACCTAAGAAATATTTGAGTTCGCCCATGTGGCTCATCTCAAATTGTTCCTTCATAACATTAGAAAACTCTTCGCAAAGAGTGAAGTTAGTAGCACCGAAAATGATATCATCAACATAAATTTGTACTAATAATATATCATTATTCGCATGCTTAATAAAAAGTGTTGAATCGGCTTCGCCCATTTTAAAATTCAAATCCAAAAGAAAATTCTTTAGGCGATCATACCAAGCTCGAGGAGCTTGTCTCAAACCATAAAGAGCTTTCTTTAGTTTAAAAACGTGATTTGGAAATTTTTCATTTATGAAGCCCGGAGGTTGAGAAACGTAAACTTCCTCAACTACATCTCCGTTTAAAAATGCACTTTTAACATCCATTAGAAATAGTTTAAAATTCTTATGGCATGCAAAAGACAAAAGTAATCTAATTGATTCTAATCTAGCTACCGGAGCGAAGGATTCTTCGAAATCAATACCTTCCTCTTGTCGATAGCCTTGAGCTACTAACCGAGCTTTGTTCCGGACGACGACTTGGTTTTCGTCGGTTTTGTTCTTGAAAATCCACTTTGTCCCTATGACGGTGTGGTTCTTCGATGGCAATGGAACGAGCTCCCATACCTCATTCCTCTCGAATTGAATGAGCTCCTCCTCCATGGCTAAGATCCAAGCGCTATCTTCGCATGCTTCATTAATATTCTTTGGCTTTATCGATGAGACAAAGGCACAATTTGCGAAGTGGTGAACTTGCGATCTCGTCTTGACACTATCATAGATATTGCCAATGACTTGCTCATGGGGATGGTCACGAACCGAATGAAGCCGTTTGGGAATACCTTGATCACTAGGAACATTCTCAACAACTTCATTAGTTGGGTTAGTCTCAATAGAATCAATAGAATCATTAGACTTAGAATTATCAAACGAATCACATAAAACATCCAAAGAATCATTATCATTTGAAATTCTAGTTGGAACAAATCCTTCATTAAATGAGACATGAAGCGACTCCTCGATCGTTGAGGTTCGTTTGTTGAATATCCGGTATGCTTTGCTACGCGTAGAGTATCCAACAAAGATCCCCTCATCGGATCTTGGATCGAATTTGTCCAAACAACCATATGTGTTCTTAATAAAACATTTCGAACCGAAAACACGAAAATGTTTAACTTGAGGCAACCTACCAAACAACAATTCATAACAAGTTTGTTTAGTGCTGGGCCTCAAAAGTATTCTATTAAACACATAGCAAGCGGTGTGTACCGCTTCCGCCCAAAATTGATGGCCAAGTTGGCTATCATCAAGCATAGTGCGAGCACACTCCACTAGTGTCTTATTCTTTCTCTCAACTACACCATTTTGAGGAGGTGCACGAGGGAAAGAGAAGGTGTGAGTAATACCAACTTCATCACAAAATGTCTCAAAAGACTCATTCTCAAATTCACCTCCATGATCACTACGAATAGTGACAATGGTGGTTCCTAAGAGATTTTGTACTTTCTTAACAAAAATTGTGAAGTTTTCAAAAGCTTCATTTTTATTACACAATGAAAATACCCAAGTAAATCTTGAATAGTCATCTACGATGACAAGTCCATACCTTGCATTTCCTAAGGAAGCTACTCTAGTTGGCCCAAATAAATCTAGATGTAATAGCTCTAGTGGCCGTTTTGTAGAGATGCTTTTCTTAGGTTTAAATGAAGATTTAGGAAGCTTGCCGCGTTGACAACAATCACAAAAACTTTTCTTTTCAAAAACAAGCTTCGGAAAACCTTTAATAGAATTCAATTTTGAAAGCTTATATAGTGTTCCAAAGTTCACATGTCCAAAGCGTCGATGCCATAAGTGTTGTTCACTTGTGTTGGCAACGAGACATTGTTCATATGACTTAGGAAGATCCAAAATATAAATGTCTTTACGACGAGTTCCGGAAAATAATAATTTTTCATTATCCTTTCTTAAAATATGACACAATCCTTTCGCAAAGCTAACTTTGTAACCTTTGTCACAAAGTTGGCTTATTGAAATGAGATTATGATTTAAACCACTAACAAGATAAACATCACTAATTAGGGGTTTAGAAGGGTTACCGACTTTACCAACACCTATGATGGTTCCGCTCTCGTTGCCTCCAAATACGACGTGGTTTCCATTCACAATGGGAACCACTCCGGAGAGCAATCGAGCGTCACCCGTCATGTGTTTGGAGCACCCGCTATCGAGTATCCAATTCCCTTTGGAGCTAAATTTAAATTTGTTGCTCCTTCCCTTTTTCTTTTCCTTGAGTACCTAAAGATAGAAACTTCCATATCATGGTACCCAAGGTCATTGGGTCCAAGGGATTAGACCTTTGGAAGCCAAGTCCAAGTGGACTTAGACTTCCCCACATAATTCTTACTGTGCACAACATCCGAAAAATAAGCATTCATATATATTTGTTTTTCGTCCATGCTTGTGTCCTTTGGGCTCCAAATAGTGAAAACTTTGGGAGCCATCATCCTATTGGGTGCATGCATGTGACGTTGATTTCTACATGATGCATGTTGTGGATAGGCATACGGGACATGATGGAATGGTGCACGACGAGAATTATTCATATGATGAGGTGGGTGTACATATGCATGTGTGGGAACACGTGCGTGAGGGTGTCTCACTTGGTGTGCACGTGCCCGGGAATGTGTTGCATAAAAATCATCATAAGTGTGAGACGGTGGAGTAGGACGTGTGTTCCTACGTGGCATGGAATTGGTGTACATAAAAGCATGCCCCTTCTTTGGAGGTCCACCCAATGTGGGTTTCTTTCCGAAAGAGGGTGTGGACGAGGTGAAAGCACCATTGGTAGATGAACTACCAATAGAGTGTTTGCTCCCACTCGTTGAGGCTTCGGAAGTTGGCCTAACAAAAGTAGTGACCGACTTGGAAGAATTTCCCATCATATACCCCAAGCCAATGTGGTGTTTGGCCGGAAGTAAATCTTTTAGGATATTATCCAAATGGCCTTTACCCTTGTTGAATTCGTTGATTCGGCCCAATGTGTTCTCATATTTCTCTTTGAGAGAACGCAAGGAAGTATCCAAAGTGGATATTTGCGAAGTGAGCACATAAACACGAGATTTAAGATTCTCGTTCTCAATACTCAAAGTCGAGTTTTGAGAAGTTAAATCCGCTATCTCATGTTCTTCCGCATCCTCAATGCTAACATGTTCAAGTTTAGATTTGAGATTTACAATCTCATTTCTTAACTCTTCAACAACGGTGTCGTTGTTGGTGATGATAGTCTTAGGCGATGTTTGAATGCTAGCTAGGTCATCTTTTACCTTAGTATATCTATTTACTAACTTAGTATATTTTGACCAAAGTTGAGTGTTAGCATCCCTAAGATCATCCATCGTTACCTCATCGCTTTCTTCATCACTATCATCGGAAGAGGAGGATCCTTGATCGTGCTCCTCTCTTGCCATGAAACACATGTGTGCTTGCTCCACGTGCTCATCGTCCGACTCTCCGCTTGAGGAATCCTCGGAGTCGGTGAAGGTAGCTCCGACAAGTCCCTTCTTGTTTCCTTTTGTGTACTTCTTGGACTTGTCATACTTTGGCGCCTTCCACTTCTCCTTTTGCTTGTTTTGAGGACAATCCGCTTTGATGTGTCCTGGCTTATTGCATTTAAAGCACAAAGGTGGAGAGGCGTTAGTAGATGTAAACTTAGATTTTTGTTTGAAGTTACCCTTTCGGAAGAAGCGATTGAACTTCTTTGCCATGAGTGCAATGGATTCCATGTCCATTTCTTCTTCCGAGTTCTCATCATCGGTAGAGGTGGATGAAGCCGCCTTGAATGCAATCGCCTTTTTCTTAGGCGCATCTAGGTTCAAATATGACTTCATCTTTTCTTGTAGCTTCACCTTGCTATCTTTGCGTACCTCATATGACATCAAAGTACCCATTAGTTGAACTACGGTATATTTGTCCATGTCATTACCTTCCTCGATGGCGAAGGTACGTTTTTCCCAAGAAGAGGGAAGTCCTTCAATAAGCTTTAAGCACTTCTCCTTTTGAGTGTAGATCTTGCCGAGGGCCTCTAACTCGTTTATTATGTCAACGAAACGAGCGTAATATTCTTTCATCTTCTCGCCCTGTTGCATATGAAACATTTCGTAATCTTTGGTTACGACTACGAGTTTAGAGTCTCTTACCCTACTCGTCCCTTCATGTAGAATGAGGAGGGAGTTCCAAATTTGATATGCACTCTTACATGTGCATATCTTATTGAAATCCTCGGGCTCCAATGCACATTGCAAGGCGTTCATTGCCTTGGCATTGCTTACCTCCGCGGCGACCTCCGCGGTAGTCCATTTCTCAAAATCTTCTTCTTCGGGTACAATATACTCCTTCATTGTAGTTCTCCATAAAGATGCACTTCGGAGGAAGGTTTCCATCCGACACTTCCAGTACCCGTAGTTGGTACCGTTGAAGAATGGAGGCCTCGTAGAGGAATGTCCTTCCATCACGGAAGATGCTCCTTCACGGTTCCTGAAGGTGTCATAGTTGGAAGATGGACGCACGGTCTTGTTGTCGTTGGCAGACATAGCTGAGAATCTGGCTCTGATACCAAATGTAATGCCCTACCAGCTATTGCACAAGTACTAGAGGGGGGGTGAATAGTACTTTAAAATAATAAGGCGTATAATTCCAAATTAAATTGCAAACAACCACCAAATCAATTTGCGGAAGCTTAAATTGAATGACAACAATGAAATTAACAAAGCAAACAAACGATGTTAATGGGTTCGGATCCACCCAAGTCTCCCCGACTTGTTCCCGGTGATCCTACGTCCCAACCACCCGGATCCCCTCCGGATACTTGAGTTAGAAACCCTAACTCAAGATTTCCACTATGAATATCTTGTGAAAAACCTTCACAAGATCAAATCATACATGCAATGGCAAAGTGAATCCCACAACCCGGGATCACAAACTTCTCTCACAACCGAGAGAGCCAATAAGCAATATAAAGAGTTTAAATGAAATAAATACTCTTACCACAAAATCCTATACCTTGAGTTTTTCTTACCCAATAGGTGGAATGAAGGATTTGAGGAAGATGAAGTCACCAAGCCCTAGCACCAAGGAAATGAGCAGCAATGGGTGCCTAGGGAAGAGTTGGAGACTTGGATCAAGCAATAGCTTGAAGAGCTCACCAAGAACAAGCTTCTCTCTAGATCTAGAAATGAGAGAGAATGGGTTTCTTGTGAGGAAGAGAGCTTTAGATTTGAGGGAGAATGGCTATCTCTTTAGAACTCAATGAATCTCTTAATGGCAGCTCTGTTGAAGATAGAAATGACCTAGGTTCGTATTTATAGGGTCCCATAAAAACAAGTTAGGTCATTCTCCAACGGATAGAAATCTGTGAGAATTAGTCGGTCAAAGAACAATCACTGACCGACTAGTTCATCAACTAGTCGGTCAGTCAAACAGCATGGACCGACTAAGAGCAGATCTGAGAAGAGATAGAATTTCAGACCTAGAAAACTAGTCGGTCCAAGAAGACTTTCTGACCGACTAGTTTCACAACTAGTCGGTCATCCAATGAACGTAGACCGACTAAGAGGCAAAACAACATAGTCTGAAGGCAAGTTGACTTAGTCGGTCCAAGAACAAAAGTTGACCGACTAGATTGTCAACTAGTCGGTCATCAAACGTTCTTAGACCGACTAACGGTAAACAGTAGCTTAGGAGAACCTTAGAGTGAACAGAAAGTCACAACTAGTCGGTCAAAGAAGCATCACTGACTGACTAGTTCACAAACTAGTCGGTCGGTGAGTCAACGTAGACCGACTAACTGTAAACAGTAAAGTCCAAGAAATTAACTGACAGAAACTAGTCGGTCCAAGAACAGTGGCCGACCGACTAGATCACCATCTAGTCGGTCAGTACTTGTTCTTGTACCAACTAACATGCACAACAAAGTCCGAATCGAAGCGCGACGCTTCGAGGAAGTTGGAGTGAACTTGTGCAAGAATCCTAGAGCTACGAAATGAGCGTAATGAAGATAGAAACGTAAGATATACTCAAGGCTTAACATTCTATCAATCGAAACTAAAAGACTATAAATAAAACCTTAATAAACGGTCTTCAATAGCTTCGATTGAATCTTCATATTTTCCAAAGCGTCGCAAGAGCTTCAACGAAGCTTTAGGCATGAATATGAGCTTTTGGAAGTGTTGAGATTTCGCTTTGAATATTCGCGTGAAATTGGCGACGATCTCCAATACTGCGCTCACAAATTGTTAGTTCATGAATTATTTATGTTTGCTCATCATCCAAAACCAAATCCGGGGAGTCCAATATTCAACAGAGGTATGGCGTAAGGCGGTAGAGAGCCAAAGGGGCGGCGGCGGCCCTAGCCGCCGCAATTGGGAGCAAGGCGCCTTCAATGAGCCACAGCCGAACCCCCAAAACTTCTAGGGGGTTCGGCCGCCACGGGAAGGAGGCAGGCCCCCCCGCCTCAGGTGACCTCCGGCATGGGGGTCAGGCCCCACCGAAGGCCCGGCGAGGCCTGCAGGCCCTCCGGCATGGCTGGAGGGCCCCTACAGGAGCCCGCCAGGGACGGGAACCCCCTGGCAGCCGCCGGGGGTGGGAGGCTTCCGGAGAAACCCGCCAGGGGCGGGAAACCCCCTCGCAGCAGCCAGAGGGGGATGCACGGCCAGCGATCCGAAGGGGTTTTCGAGCCCCCGAGCAGCGGACAGCAGTAGATGAGGGTCGCGGACAATTTTTGGGAGGCTTTTTCGACCCATCGGAGCGTCGACCAGCAGCTGAGGACCCATTCTACGACGATGAACGTGGGAGAGATCATTCTTATGATGGCAGGGGCGGCTACGAGGCGGAGTTTGGCGATGATGCAGGTTGGGACGATTTTGAGGGCCGGCGGGGAGATTACCGTGGAAACTACGGGGGTCGCGGAGGAGGGTCACCTAGGCAGTACGAGACTCTGGACGAAAGGAGACAGCATCACCGTCTGCATCACAGAGATGAGGGGAGGCCCGAGCAGGGGCACTTTGGGGGAGAGTGCAGGGTGCGAAAGCTGACGATGCTGCTATTTTCTGGAGAGGATCCACATGCCTGGTTGTTCACAGCAGAGAGATACTTTGCGGTGCACCACATGACCGAGGCACGGAAGCTGGAGGCGGAAGCCATCTGCATGGAGGGGGGAGCCTTGGGGTGGTTTCAGTGGAAGGAGAGGCGTCAACAGATCCGGATCTAGGAGGAGCTGAAAGACTTGGTGCTGGAGAAATTTAAAGACCACCGTTTAGGGAACCTACACGAGCAGCTATTTGCCCTCGGGCAGGAGGGACCGGTGCGGGAGTACATCGAGAGATTTGAGACACTGGCAGGGCGAGTTCATGGGGTGTCGGACGAATCGCTGGAGGGCACCTTCTTGAAGGGGCTGCGACCTAGTCTTCGAGCTGCGGTGAGGCCCTACAAGCCTCGGGGCCTTTCAGAGGTCATCGAGATGGCGCAGATGGTAGAGGACTCCCGAACTGAGGATATGAGAGGCGGGAGCAGCTACAATGGGCAGTTAAAGCGAGGCACCTCGACTGGAGCAGGCGGAGCAGGGGTCCCTACTGAGGTAGTTCAGGCAGGGCTTGAGAAGACGGGGGAGCAGAACAACCCCCACCGGTCAGGGGCCAATTTCGAAGGATGACCAATGCGGAAATGAGGGAGAAGAGGCAAAAGAGCTCTGTTTCAGATGCTACGAGCGCTTCACTCCGGGACACCGCTGCGTGGATCGAAAGCTGCAAGTGTTGATAGCGGAAGCAGACGAGGAAGATGACGTGGAGGACGAAGGGATCGGAGGGGAGGACGACTCCCATTCGGAGTAGCACCGCCGGTACTTACACCACCTTGAGGACAAGATGGCTCTTTGGGAGAGTATTGATAGACCCTGCGGGTCTACACCCGCCCTCACCATGGACCGGGCCCATGGATTAGCCGTCGGCCCCTTTGGTTATGCGCGGGCGCCCCATTAGCCTAGGAACCCTAGTTTCTTTTATTTATAGGGGCTAGCCGTCATTTGTATTTTTTATGCTTGATATTTGGTATTTTCTATTGAGCGTCTTTAGGTTAGATCTTAGATTAACCGAGGGTGGACGTCCTCTTTGGCGTCTTGGGAGGAGAGCACACCTCTTTTGTGCTCAAACATCTTGTTTTGCTACTTTTTATCTATAAAAATTGTCTCTTTATCTTGGATCCTAACAAAATTTTCTTCCCTTTCTTTTCTTCTTATTACGTAGGCTTTTTCCACCAGTTGAGGCATAATCACCTAAACAATTGTTGCTTCTGTATGCCATCTACAAAGTCGTCCATATTTCCTGCACAGAAGAACAATGAGAAATATAGTTAAATATTTTTCTTTCCAAACCACAAATAAAATATTCATTGCTTTACCATTCAGAGCACACAAATTTTTATCATCTTAAATCCATTTACTTTCAGGCTTAGAAATTTCAGTATATCTGTTTTGAATAATATGCCAAGCATCAAAATCCATAGAAAACAAGTACATCCTAGCCTTCCAGCAAATATAATCATCTCCGCTAAACATAGGAGATCTATTAATGGATTGTCCCTTGGCAAAAGCACCATCCGAAATACACATGACTGTGTGTGTGCAACCCTAACCTCTAGGACTAAAAACTGGTCAACATGAGCTCTGATACCACTTGTAGGATCGAAAAGTACACCTTAGAGGGGGGTGAATAGGGTGATCGATAGATTAAAAATACGTGCAACACGCAGGCGGATAAAATCACAAATAAGCGCAGCCAATCCCAAATAACACCAGATGTACCCGGGTTCGGTCGAACCTAGACCTACTCCAGCAACCCCAAAAATTCACTAATAGATCAATCAGTCTCACCACACTCTACAAACACTCAGAACTCGCAAATCCCATGCTCCACGCTTATAAGCTCTATAGACTCGCAAATCTTATGTTCGACTGAACTAACCTAACTAGCTAGACCCTGCCTTAATCCACGCCACGTGAATCAAGAATCCCAGAACTACGTCCATGTAACTCTCTGACCACAAAAATAATATAAAAATAATAAAAGGATCAAATCACACTACACCAAAAAATATTAATTAAAAGTTCAGAGTGCTCAATTTGTGGCGTGATGTGTCCTCGTCGATCTGCTCATAGACGGCTCTGTAATGGTTTTGACCGTTCCTCAATCGGATGTCTATGTTGTAAGATATGGCTTCACAAACTTTCAGGGTCCTTGTTGGCTACGTCTCGGGTTCCTTGCGAGATTCCACTTGATTTTATCTCCATGTTTTATGCTTGGCCGCAACTTTGTTGATGGTCCCCTTATTTTATTATTATTTTCCATGTATGCAGCAACAACACATGGAATCAATATATTATAATTAAAAAAACTTACCTTTGAATTGGTTCAACTCTGCCTTAGCCTCTGTTGATTTTTTTGTTTTGATTGACATGCAACCTCTTTTGATTTTGTTTTGTTTTGATACACATGCAATCGAATCAATGAAACTTTTGTTTGGCCCTTGAAATTGCTTTCTCCTTCTTCACATTGGAGCCACAATCATTTTTTACAGGAGTTCCCTGCAAAACAAATAAACACACATGCAAAAGAGATTACGTTGATTAGTTAAATTCAATTTTAATTCATACCTCTCTCTCTTTAATTATATGAAGAGTTATTTGTTTTTGCCCAGTAGCTGCAACTTCCCCTTGGATATTTAATTTTGCTGCCCTGTATTTTTAGAGGCCGACAACAAGCATTTATATAGGGACTTATAAAACCTAGATGAGATATTTACACTATTGCCCCTCAACCTTCTATATCACATAGTTTAGCCATTTTAGACTCGTTTTCAGATCCGAAAATTTCTGTGACTTTCTCGTTAGCTTCATCATGATCCATGGTCATATTTGATATTTTCTACCATCGTGAAAAGGACCAAAATACCATTTTATGCCCAAAGTGCCTTTTATCTCCAAAATGACCAAAATGCCCTTTTGATTTTTCGAACTCTTTTCAACCTGAAAACACTTAACACAATAAAATAATTCATGAAAGTTTGTTATCATCAAACAAGAAATCATACATCGTTATTTCCAACAGTTATGTCGTGTCGTGCCTCGATGTACTTGTCCAACCCCAACATGAGATTAGCTTGGCCCAAGCATGACACAGCCTACACGAGCATAGACTTATGGATCCACATATCAATGTATTGGATATTGGGCTGCCACACGTGACTACTAGGCCGCTCATTCGTGCTTGTGTCATGGTTGCACATTCATGATGAATTTAAACCTCTTATTTCATGCCATGATTTCCACCTCATGCCTGCTAAACCAGCCCAATTTAAATACAATATTTTTTCAAATTTTGTTTAAAGAATCATAAACTACAAAAAACTATATCAACTAAATCAAAGCTAGATAGTCTTATGACCCTAAGACTTCTAATTTAGACTAATTTTAGTCCAAATAACTAATAATCTATATTACAAAAGAGGGAGGTTTTTGAATCTTTGTCCCATGTGGCAATGTCACATCGCCACATGGGACACTCTTCTTAAACCCAAAACCCAAAAAACACAAAACTCCACCCAACCCCCAAAAACACACCCAAACTCAAACACCCAAAATCATACCCCCAAGCAAAAAAACCAAAAACCCCAAGACACTACACACACTCAAACCCACCATTCTCATTTTCACCCGTTTTTGCACTCATCGAAAACCCGTCCAAAAAAATTGAAACCCAAAAAAACACAGGAAATGTGCATTCAAAGAGGCGAGCTGAGCTTTTTGGGCGTCCGTTTCAATTAACCCCTCAAGCAAAGGTCTGAATCCATTCGCGCCGAAGGCACCCGCGCTAAATTTTTATACGCTAATTTGTTTTTCTGCGCTGAAAGCGCCTGCACCGAATTTATTGTTCCTCCCCTACGGCGGCCGTGCATCTAAATTTTTTTACGCTAATTTGGTCTTTTAAATTTTGGCTGTAAAAATATTTTTTGGGGACAAAGATTTTGTGGGGGAAAATGTTGAATGCACCGTGCCCGCAGGCACGGGTTATGACTAGTTATATTTATAATTTATATATACAATTGAATAATTAATATGTCTATGTGCTTTGATTCAAGCCTTTAATTCATGCATCCAATCGTATATCCAATCATACCCACAATCGGTTTGTAAATGGGCCTAGACCGTGCTATGCTGGACGGGGGTAAATCCAAGCACATGTTGAAATTTATATAGGCCTTCATTTGCAAGCTCAGGCACAGCCCAGAGCCCAAACTGAAGGATCCATGTATTAGTTTTTCTTACCGACCTGGATCCAATTGCAACACTTACACCAAGGAGTCAAAGTGGAAATAACTTTTCCTGAGTAGGAGCAATTTCAACATGAATTATATTTTTCAATGAACTTTTGATTGGGTTAAGACCATGGGTTGAATATTTCATATAATGTGTTATAACCTTTTGCTACTAAAGATATATTGTAAAGGTTAACCTTGTGTGAAATTTTGGATAGCTTGCCATCCAAACTTTTCACAATTTCGCATGATTATGAACCAAAACTGAAAAGGCATCCAATATAACCTTGTATAAAGGATATTGATAAGTAGTCCAACAAGAAAAGACACCTGTATTTCTGGGAGCATTGCATCACCAAAGGAGAAAGCAATCGCTCCTAGTGCATTGAATGCTCTGAACATCTTCATGGACGAGCTTCCATGCAAACTATAGTCAACCAAATTTCTGTTGATCTTCTCTCCTACAAGAAAAGGGAAAAGGCAGTGGTTCACGTGACATAAAATGCTTCAAGAGCGAAATAGGAACTAGGAATGTTACTATAAGGTACTTTGCTTGTGATGGTAAACATCACCGGTCTGAGAAAGGAAGCCTCCATGTGTAGAAGTTCCTTCTCGCTCGGCGTGTGCACATCTATGTGGGTATGCAGGTTGGAAGGCAATGTATCACCTCAAATTTTTGAATATTGAATCATTGGTGAAAGTGCAGGCCAAGCTTTGATTGTTGTCATTCATACCATCTTTCCATTGCTAGTGTCCACACTATGTTCACTGTTTTGCTGCAATTTTGAGACATGGACACGACTGTCACACTCTGGCACACACACATGGTGCCAGACATGACAAATATCCAAACTCCAGACACTCGGACACTGCTACGTATGCACATTTATTCTGCATATATTTTTATAGTTTGTGCAAATGCATATGTAATTCTAATGAATGATGATGAAGGTGTTTAACATTACTGTGAAAAAGGACATTTAAAAAGAACATGATATGTTATGCAAAAAAGAGAGAAAACATGATATACAATTGGAAATAAACTTCGTAAGATAGTTTTAGAGGAAAGCAATATAAACATGATACAGGCATGATCAATTATTATATCTTTAAGTTATATACGGTTAAATTTTATAATATGTCAATTTACATGTAAACACCTGTTGGATCCCCCGTGCACCTCCCCAACACTTAGGATAGGCACACAATGCCACCTACAATGCGCGGAAACGGTGGCCAAACAATCCCAAGCCCTGATTTCACCGAGATGTCACCTAGGCACAAAACCAAACACCTCACGGGCACAAAAGAAAGTTGTCACCAACAAACAACCCTCTTAACGATCTTGCGACAGATATATGTAGGCACACGAATATAATACGAAAGTAAGAGCAAACACAAAAGAGACGGAGATTTACCCTGATTCTGTTGCGAACCTACATCCAGCATCCAATGCACCCGGTTCCACTATCGATCAAGTAAGGTATACACCGACCCCATCATCTTCTTCCTCCACATTGAGAGATAAGCTCCAAGCAACAAGACCTAACCCTAGATCTCTCACCAAGCACACACACACTCTCAACCAAGTGGGAATCCTTGATAACAAAGTCTCTACAACACGTAGAGCTCCTCAAGGGACCAATCCCACACCAATAGAGATCACTCCTTGGTAATATAGTCCCAAACTAGGAAGCTACCCAAGGGACTCTAGATCTCAAACACGGAAGAAGAAACGAAGACACTCACCTTGGATCTCACACGAGAAGAAGCTCCCTAGCTTTCTTCTCCTCCAATTCTCAGATCCAAGTTTCCCAGCACTTAAACTTCAAGCTCTGGGAAGAAGAATGGGCAGCATCCCCTCTTCTTAGGCTCTGGAAAAGACAAAACTGAGAGGAGCCAAGTCTCTATAAAATGAAATGCTGCCTACCCCTGGAATGGCTGTCGGTTGCCTATGGAAACAAAAGCCAAGTTGGCTTTTAATTCCCAACAACACAATGACATGGGGGGCCCACGTGCTGGGCAAGTGGTGGAGTTTTCAGCACTAAAAAACAACACTCTACCCTGCTGATAAATCCACACACTCAGCAGCACACAGCTCTAGCACCAACTTGAACCTGTCGGGTATGAACTCATCTTGCCTTGACCATCGGACATGTGAACCTCCATCTTGTGCATCGGAAATCGCGCCCTCTGGTGCCTCAATCCTCCGAGAGACATGCCAAGCTCAGAAGTCGTCTGAGCCTAGCCTCACGCATCTCCGCCTCGTTCATCGCCATGTCTGCGATGAAGTCATCTGTCTCTGAGGATAATCCTGCGAGCTCGGATTCCATGAACGAACTAAATGACGCCGTGCCAGCGTCCAATAAGCCTTCTGTCATCCATGAACATCCCTATCATCACCCCATGGGTCCGCGAGCAACTCATGCTCGCCATGGCCATCATCTATGAGCAACACGTCGTCATCCCCGCTGCTCTGCAGACTGGCCCCAGCTGGGTCACATCGATACGCTGTCCATATCTGCTCTGTCTGCTGATGTATGTCATCAAGACTCGCCGTCCATCGGCTTTGCAACTCAACTGACTGTGCCGACGACTCAAGACACGAATGCACACACACAAGCGCCAAACTGTCCGCCGCACCAACATCTAGCCTCTGGAGATCGTCCTCACCTGCCATGCCCTGTGATAAACTCGCCGAAGGTGAGATATGAGCGCACACTGAAGGAGCTCCTCTCGGCTCTACTTCCTTCCTATATCGAGCGAGAACGCACTCGATACGTGGCCTCCTAACTCTCAGCTCCATGTCCCTAGTGGCAACTCCACCTGGGACCACCATCATAATCTCCACACTGCCGTGGGAGTCTCCATGCTCCACCACGCTATCAGATTCCCTGCTCCTCTGCATCTCTACCGGTCTGGCCTCTGAAGTATCAGAAGATGCGCCTGATAAATTACCCCTAGCCAAACGAGAGTCATATCGCCTGTGCCCATGCTGTGAAGATTGCTCTACCATGCACAGCGAATGCTCTACCCTGATGTCAAGCTCCTCAGAAGACCTCTCTACCCTGAAGCTGAAGCTGCACAGCTCAACACGTTGGTCCTCCTCAAAAGCAACCAACTCATGCGTGCTAGAAACGTGAGAGACCTACGTCTCCTCACCAACTGCAACCTCTGGCATCGGCGCGGAAACCAACTGCCCTACTCTTCTGTAGATCGACGGCTCTACCTCGAAGCTAAAGTTGCACACCTCAGCATGCTGGGTCTCCTCAAGAGCACCCACAACGTGTATGCTGAAACTGTGAGAGACCTCTGTCTCCTCACACACTGCAACTGACTGCATCGATACAACGATCGACTGCAACGCCTCCTCGTAGACCGATGTCCTCTGCACCTCCAACTGAACTGAATCTGGAGCTACATCGTGAGATACATGTTGATCACTGACACTGACCACATCGGATGAACTCTGCACCCTGTCCGTCTGCACACGTGTCTGATCAACTGCCTGAGTCTGAATCTGAATCACCTCATCCTCTCTATGGACCGGACTGCCGTCATGAGTCTGCTCCGTCCTAAGCACTGCAGACTCGTCAACCATGACGTGTCGTCTGATAATCACCTCGCGGGTACTAGGACAACATAACATGTACCCTCTCGCACCTCCACCAGCGTACCCGACTAGGACACAATCATGCATGCACTGTCCGTCATCGTCATCGTCCCTCTCGTGTGGCCACACAGGACATCCAAATGTACGCAAGTGCGAGAAGTCAACGACTCTGTCCGTCTATAACTCCTCGGGAATAGAACTACATGCGGCTAGTGACGGTGTTCGGTTGATGAGGTATGCCGCAGTAGCAAGGGTCTCCGCCCATAATTCCCTAGGAAGGCCGGATAGTCTCAATAACCCCCGTGTCTTCTCTACCAACATCCTGATCATGCTATCTGCTACGCCACCGTGAGGGTCTCCATCAGGAATGGTGTATCGGCACGTGATCCCCTCTGACTTGCAAACATCCTGTATCTCTACATCGTTGGTACGGATCTCTCCTACGGGTCTATCCATCCGCCTCTCGACTATGCTCCTCCATAGCCGCACCTTCTCATGGATCTCCTCCCGAGATCCCATGAGAGCAACCATGACTCTCCTCGAGAAGTCATCTATGAAGGCCGCGAAGTACCTCGCGCCTTCCAGGGAAGGAACTGGACATGGACCCCATACGCCGGCGTAGACGCACTCTAGGGGCTCCCTGCTGTGTCTGACAGCTGTCCCAAACTGCACTTGTCTCGACCGCTCTGCACCACAGTCACTGCAAGACTCAAGCCCATGATCACCTCCGAACACACTCCTCCTCTGAAGAATGTCAAGGCTCTGCTCATCAGCATGCCCCAATCTGAGATGCCACAGTCTCGCTGGATCTCCACTCTCGGACTCCTGTGATCTGCCAGTCTGGCCCACTACTGTGTGCCCATCGAGAGCATACAAGTTACCACGCTTCTTCCCCCTCATGACAACCAGGCATCCTCGGGAAATACGCAGTCGATCCTCCTCGATCACTGCCCTGTAGCCCATCCTGGTCAAAGCTCCTATCGATATCAGGCCACTGTGAAGATCAGGAACATGTTTGACGCCATCAAACACATGGACGATGCCATCGTGCATCTTGACTCTGACCGTGCCACTCCCAACCTGCTCGCACTCAATATCATTCCCCACGAGAATCCGCTCTCCAATGCATGGAATGTATGAGTCGAACGCACTCCGATCCGGAGTCATATGGAATGAACACCCTGAGTCCAATAGCCACGAACATTGCGCTTCTTCCATGGAGTATGCCGCAAACACCTTGCAATCATCCTCGTCAGAAAACATCCTGTCTCGTGCTCCAACATAAGTCGAACTCTGAGCAACATCTTCCACAATGCCAATCGACGTCCTCGCTTTCAACCTCGGGCAATCCCTCTTCCAATGCCCGCTTTCCTTACATAAAAAGCATTTGTTGTCACTGCGGCCCCTTGACTTGGACCGCTGTCGCTGTTGCTGATTCCAACTCTTGGAACGACCTGTCTTGGATCTTGGAGTGGGTCCGCCCTCTTGGCGACCTCGGATGACATTGGGTACCTCACAACCATCGGTGTCACCTAACACCAAACTTTGAAGATCCTCCGTATTCAATGCAAACTTCACCTCATACAACGTGAGTGAGTCTCGGCCATTCAACATCGAGCCTACAAACTTGGAATACATCGGAGCAAGAGAACACAATAGTGCCATAGCATGTTACTCATCCTCTATCACACTCCCCAATTCCCGTAGGTCCATTACTATACGGTCCATCTCACCAACATGGTTCCACAAAGAGGTTCCCCTTTTCATCCTGTGAGTATAGAAGCGTTGTCACAATTGCAACCTTCGTCCAATTGGTGTCTTGGTCGAGTACCGAGCTTCAAGCATCCTCCATAGGTCGCTCACGACCTCTACATCGGCAAACTGCCGAAGGATCTCATCCTCCCAGGATTGCAATATCTCACCGAGGGCTTTAAGCTCCATCATTTGCTTATCATACACCGTTGCCTTACATGGCATGCCCGTATCACATACGGCACCGTAAACTCCATGATGCTTCAACAAAGCCACCATCTTTTGTCGCCACGGACCATAGTTGTCCCGGCCATTTAGCCTCTCTACTTCGTATAAACACCCGGCCGTCTCCTTACATGAGCAAGACGTCATCGCTGCACTACACTTCTTCGCAAACCGGAAGCTCCGATACCACTTGTTGGATCCCCGTGCAACCATTGTTGGATCCCCGTGCACCTCCCCAACACTTAGGCTAGGCACACAATGCCACCTACAATGCGCGGAAACGATGGCCAAACAATCCCAAGCCCTGATTCCACCGAGATGTCACCTAGGCACAAAACCAAACACCTCACGGGCACAAAAGAAAGTTGTCACCAACAAACAACCCTCTTAACGATCTTGCGACAGATATATGTAGGCACACGAATATAATACGAAAGTAAGAGCAAACACAAAAGAGACGGAGATTTACCCTGATTCTGTTGCGAACAACCTACATCCAGCATCCAATGCACCCGGTTCCACTATCGATCAAGTAAGGTATACACCGACCCCATCATCTTCTTCCTCCACATTGAGAGATAAGCTCCAAGCAACAAGACCTAACCCTAGATCTCTCACCAAGCACACACACACTCTCAACCAAGTGGGAATCCTTGATAACAAAGTCTCTACAACACGTAGAGCTCCTCAAGGGACCAATCCCACACCAATAGAGATCACTCCTTGGTAATATAGTCCCAAACTAGGAAGCTACCCAAGGGACTCTAGATCTCAAACACGGAAGAAGAAACGAAGACACTCACCTTGGATCTCACACGAGAAGAAGCTCCCTAGCTTTCTTCTCCTCCAATTCTCAGATCCAAGTTTCCCAGCACTTAAACTTCAAGCTCTGGGAAGAAGAATGGGCAGCATCCCCTCTTCTTAGGCTCTGGAAAAGACAAAACTGAGAGGAGCCAAGTCTCTATAAAATGAAATGCTGCCTACCCCCTGGAATGGCTGTCGGTTGCCTATGGAAACAAAAGCCAAGTTGGCTTTTAATTCCCAACAACACAATGACATGGGGGGCCCCACGTGCTGGGCAAGTGGTGGAGTTTTCAGCACTAAAAAACAACAACACCATCATTCAGATTCCATTTGTGGCATAAGAACAATGTCAGACAATAAAATAGAGACATTCTTGGTATGCATATTTAACTTTTAACTTAATAAGTTCATCATGTGGTAAAGTGAGAATTATATAAACGTTTGAAAAGATTATATTTGAATATAATAAAAAATTTAAGTATTGTGAGGCTCATAATTTGATGTTCCCATCCAAATAAACTAAAACATAGCGGATTATAAGAATGCGGATCCTAAAATATTATCATGACAAAGGTTTTTATTTTTATTTATTTATTTATTTATCTATTGGCTACCAACAAATTATATGTGTGGTTAAAAGTCTAGCCACACAGTCTATAGGGATTTAGAGAGATTATGAAGTATATCTTCTATGTGTGCATGGCATTTATGTCAAAATGAAACAGGGTTAGGGTCAGATTCTAACATACATCCAAAAGCATATATTCTCAATCAGATAAATTGTATATACAATTTGTATGAAAAATAATAGTTTTCAAAAGTTTACAATTTGTTTGAAATATAGAGAAAATGCACGTAAAAATAAATTTTTATAAACTTTACTGTAAATTTCCATTTAAAGTACTGTTGCCTCCAAAATGTTGCTGGGGGTCCACTTATAGTAAATATTTCATGTTTGGGATTGTTTTTGTAAGTGTGATGCCAACAGTGCAGCCGGCTACACAAGCCAACAAAAAAATGTATGCCTGCACACCAGAGAACCTGAGGCCTCTCTGGTGATAATATTAGCCTCTATGGTTATGATAGTAGAGATTTGGTTCCAATACATACACACATGGTGGGGATATATGTCCATATATACACATGAATACATGTATGCATGTGGGTAGAAAGATCTTTGAAACAAGCTTTTGTCAAAAGAGAACATAAGAAATTTCCTTGGTAAATACTCCACATGAAAAAGCGTGTACAAATTTGTAAGTGCCAGAGACGGATATAGATGTGCGTCACATCCAAGTGTGTCAGACACGACAATTTTTTGGCTGGGAGAAGGGTCCTACATGTCATATCTTTTTGCAGAAAAAGGAGGCCCCTCTTGCAAGTATACCTTTCATGACATGCGAAATAGCTGTTTCATCATGATCTTATTAATGAAACTGCGTGGAATTCTCCACCTTTTATTGAAAGTTATAAAAACCATGCAAGGACAATGGTAATTTAGAGAAGGCTATGGAATATCTATGATTGTTACAGGAAGTTTACTGGACGCTATTATAGCAATATGCACAAATCTTTAGTCTGAATATTGACCGTCAAAGTATTCATTATAGTCGTTTATTTAATTTAGTTTAGTTATAGTTAGCTCATAAGAGGACAAGGGCTATTCAAAGCAAGAACTTAATGAATTCTTATGCGGTGCGACAGGGCCGTCAGGGCCTTGCCGACCTCCTGCAAGGCTGCCAAGGCCCTGTCGGGCCTCCGCAAGGCCGCCAGGGCCCTCACGACATCCTCGCATCCAGCTAAAGGTCCATCAAGCATCGCCTGGATTGCCAGTGGCCTCACAGCTTCTTTACGGCCATGTCCAAACACTACAATTCGGCTGCTCTCGGGGCCTGAGAATGACTTGAAAAAGTTTCAATGGCTTTGTGAGCCTCAGCTTGCTACAGACAGGCGACGACGAGGAGTACTTCCGGCCTATAAGGAGTTTCAGGATGATTATGACGAGAACACAGGCTATAAAGAGGATGCTGATGATTTAGTTTGGGGTGAGGATGACTAGGATGACGATGGAGACTGAGGCGACGGCCCACTGAGAGGCTATAGGCGACCCAGAGACATTCGACGGGACAATTACCATCTACCCTACTTAGACAAGCAGGAGGACGAGCAAGCCAGGAGAGTCTTGGGATTCATGACAATGTGAGGAAGCTGGAAATACCATTGTTCGAGATGGATGATCCTTACGATTGGATCTACCAAGCAAGAGATTCTTTACGGTGACACGCCTAACAGAGAGCTAAAAATTGGAGGCAACTCGCATCTGCTTCAAAGGAAAGGTGCTCTCTTCAGGGAACAACGACGTCGTTTTCATTCATGTGAGGAGCTCAAGGACTCATTGGTTGATAGGTTTTGGGATACTCAGAGAGAAAACTTACAAGAACAGCTATCGACACTCATACAAGATGGGACCGCCAGAGATGGAAGCTTCGAGACGCTCTCAGGACGGATGTGGGGAATACCTAAGGAGACTTTGGATGGAAGCTTCATGAAGATGCTCAAGGAAAATATCCGTGTAAAGCTCCGCATACATAGACCTATGTGACTAATGGAGACGATGGACTAGGCTCAAATAGCAGAGGATCGTTTCACCGAGGAGCGAAGATCCAGGGGGCCTGGCGTGGATCCATTCTTCGCAGCCAGGATCAAGTAAGGGGGGACATAAGGCACTGGTGGAAGAGGCCAGCCTAGCAAAGAGAAGAACAGTGAGACGTGATGGAAGGTCAGTACATGCGCATGACAGATGTTGAGATGCGGGACAAACGGGAGAAGAGATTGTGTTTCAAGTGCGAGGAAAAGTTTACCTCAGAGCATCAATGTCGCGTCCGCACTCTTCAATTGTTGATAGCTTGTGAAGATGATGATGTGGAGGGAAAGGCGCCGGGAGGATAGGAGCATCTTCACTTGGAGTAGCATGCGCATGATTTTCGTGACACCACCTTAAAGACAATGTAATTCTTCGGATACAGTGTAATGATGAGTTCTTTTGCGTTGCGGGTGCAAAGGGGGCCAAATCTGCCATTTTGGATTTTCAAGGACGTTTTCGTAATTTTTAAGGTCTAAAGGTATTTCTGTAATTTTGTTAAATTTTGATTAGTATTTATATGGGGCTAATGAAAGTAGGGATTTTCCATGTTAAATCTTGAGAGAAAACTTGTTAGAGGGTGAGAGATTCTCTCTTTTGGTGGAGAGTGCTTCTTCCTCTCGAATAGAAGCTTGGGAGAGCAGTCCACCTCTCGAATGTGGCCAACTTTATATTTATATTTCAGTTTTTATCGATAAAAATTCAATCTCCTCCCCCCCCCAAAAAAAAATCCACTTTCTAGCCCAATCGCATCTTTCCACTAAAAATCTCATCTTTCTATTCAAAGCCAAAAATCTCATCTTTCTATTAAAACCATATTTTTATCCATCAAAACCCTAGCGGATCCTATCAGAACTGCATTCACAAACACTTGAAGTTCACGGATTTTCTTATATTTGTGCATGCATCTACTTCGGCACATGTTCATGAAACCAGTGTTTTAAGGTTGGTTTGTGTCCTGCAGTTTTAAGTGCAAGCAAGAAAAGGATACATTAATATATACTTTCTTTGTGTCAGTTTTCAGTGTTTCGATTGCAGTTTTACTAAGAAGTTTGATTGGCCTTCATTGATCAAAGCCAGAAAAATGTGTAATTGGCATACAAAAAATAAAAGAAGCAATTCCAGTGAGAGTCCAGCAACTCATCAAAATGCGCTAGCCTATGTGTCCTTGATCTTGTGGATGTACACTTGATGAAATCAGCGACCTCTAAGAAGCCAAGAAGAGAAAGATGTTGGATACATAAGGTTTGTTTTGGGAATGGCAATTAAAATCGAATACTAGATCACAACGTGCAGATTATCAATTTCAGGTAAGCTTTGAGCACATGGAAGTCGTACGATATATAAACAAGAACAAAGTGTACCATTATAGATAGTAACACCAATAGTTGTCCCAGCAAATCCAATAGTACTGAATGTGCACAACAAATTCACCCATCGTAAGGAGTGGATGTCTGGAAGTTGCGACAACAGCAACTCAAATGCTCCAAAGAAAATGATAAACTCCTGCAAGGTTAAGCTCCCATCCCTGAAATAATGCTTGTACACTGCCTGTGCAAACCGAAAATCAAAAAAATAAACATGATATTTCTAGTGAATGGATGGCGAAGTGCAATGATTAACAAATAGATTTACCTTGAGGCTGCTTCCAGCAGCAATTTGAATGGCGATGTTATTGCCCAGAGAAGCTATTTGCTGAAAGATTGTAATGAAAATATAACCCCAGGAACCTTCACACACAGAAATGGAATAATCTGTTAGAGAGAGAAGAAAAGTTTTAACAGTACGTGTTTTAAAAAAGAATCAATAATTGTCTCATCTCCCATTGTTTGATTCGTTCCTGCAAAAATTTATCTTTGGACTTTTTTTATTTTTCATATTTTTCATGAATTACAAGACTTAAATGATTCTTGCAACATGAAAACCATATCGATGTGTATGACCATGGCATCACGGTCACAGTTGAGAAAATAACAGAAAGCCTGGTAATGCGAGTCACTGTGATAAATGAAGGGACACTTCGCCCAATTGAAAATTGAAATGTCAGACACACATGGACATGACAGACATGTCCATCTGTGTAGACAAAAACTAATGTCTACATTATTATTCGCTTTCAATATATGCCACATGAAATTCACTTTATTGATCATTCCAATAAAATTAAGTTACAATTGTAGTGTCAAATTTACATGTGTAGCAGTGTCATCGTGTCTGGAGGATGGAGAATTGCGTCCGAGACCATGAGTCTATGTCGAGGTGCGACACTCGTGTCCATGTCCCCAATTCCTTTGAAGTAGCCATGATTTGGAATATTGGAGAAGTTCTTGCAACTTTTCCAAATCAAAGTAAATTTCATCAAGGAGTAACAGTTTGCCCTTAGGGCATGGTAGAGAAGAATTAGTGGAGAATTGGCAATGCAAGTGAATCACAACGAGGAGCTCTCAAGTTTGAGGCATGTGTCAAAGTAGCATATGTATATGAATTCTATCCCCCCAAGTTGGCGGATAGTTGGTCCTAGTTGTTGGAAATAATGGCTCTCAAAAGCCTATATTTTATTCCCACTAATTCGTCAGTTCCACATGGAAGAATTAAGAGGAGAGCAAGCACTTTATATTGCTTTCCTTACCATCCTTGTTTGTATACCTAATAACGAGGTTTTTGTGGAGGCTAGTGGGCTTGGGCTTTGCCACACGCATGCGCGTCCGTCCGTCCAGTTCGGGCTGGGCGCAGGTGCGGGTTCCTTTTGAACGTCGTGTCTTTCCTTTTTTGGACCTAACCCATTAATGTCTCCGATTCTAAATGTTGGATAACTAGCATTGATTGCTACAGCATTCATAGCCCCTCTTTATTACGCTATAATTAGCAGATGTAACAGCATTCATAGCCCATCTTTATTACGCTATAATTAGCAGCTGGTACAACATTCATAGCCCCTCTTTATTGCGCTATAATTATTTGATCGTTTGAAATTCTCTAACAGCTCCTTTTGATTCACATATATATCTATTGCCTCATTCCTTATGGAGATACGCAGAAAATATCAAAAGTCTATATTTCCTTTCTTCTCGCTCATGGATAACTGTTTTATGCAAACTCCAAAGCTTCTAACCGCGAGTGGACGCGAATAGAGGCTGTTGTGTTAAACTTGTAGAGCAATCGACGATATCAATTACCATCGAGTTCGAGCCGTAATTGCTTTTAAGTCAGTGGTCATCCAACGACACAGCCATGATTCTGCTGATAAGTATTATGTTCCTCTGTTCCTCCTCTTATAGCCACGGTCTTATACCTATTTTTATCTACAATTTGAAAGCAATTACGTTTGGTATTATAATATGGCTATCATCGCAAACAAATCCATTCTTGATCTTTCCAAGTTGGAACCGCTCGATTGTAACAACTACAAAAGATGGTCCCAAAAACTCCTTATGTTCTTTGAACAACTAGAAATCGACTGTCTTGTTCAATGAATGTCTTGATGGTATTTCTACTGTCAAAAACACAACTACCACCGTCGCTGCTGCTAAGTGATCGGCCCCGGACTTACACCCGGAACGATGTCGTTTTCTGCCAGCGCACGGTACAGCGGCGAGCGGGTATCGAACACGGAAAGGTGGTGTCACACTACCTACCAATCCTATGTTGGGTTAGGCTTCGAATTTTATTGGTGGAGATGGATTATGGAGTGTCGTAATGGTGATGGATGCAAAGGTCGTGTCACTCGAGGTCACAACCAAGAACTCCACACAAAGAAAACAAATATAATAAAGAGAAAACGAATGAGGAAAATAACACTATGGTGTCGGAATCCCCGCTAGGACCTTCAGGCTTGAATATCAGGTTAAGGACCCTTTCGTCGAACTATAAATGAGGGTATGAGTGTCACATCTGAAGATGTGAACGAGTACTTAACTTTCGTAGTCCTACTCGTCTAACATATCTCTATGCTCAGCAGCTTTTGTTATGAACTTCGCATAAGAATACGTGCATTACGCTTGACACTGGTTCTTGTATCACAAATCTATATCCACTCTCATGATCTACGGATTAGGATACTACATCACGGTTGGTTCTAGCAGTCGGGCTACTCTCATAGTCACCGACTAGCGGATTGGAGGTTAGTAATCACCTCTAGCGCACGAGTCACTCTCATGATCACGAGCCCTAAAAAGCGGCCACAAGCCCTAATCAGATTCGCGGGTATTTTCCCTAGAATATGGAGCTACTTTCGCAATTCTCCAATTCTAGGGCTAATCCCCCAAAATCATTGTTCAAACTACTATAGAGCAACCCTAAATTCGTCCAATTAAGGTTAACCAAACATCCAATCCCAAGGATCCTAGAGTTCAGCCTAACCCTAGCAATAGATCTACTCAATCATGACAAAATTATATAAACAATAGAAATCAACATCAAAAGCCAATAAGAAAAGCAATAAAGAAGATTCAACAAAAGAAACACTTATCTTCACAATAGATCTGATACAAAATCATCAAGGAGAGGGGCGATGGCGTAGCCTAACCTCCGAAATAGTCCCCAAGAACACAAAACGAGTTCCCCCAACAAAAGATGAGATCCACCAATGATGAAAGCCCAATACATATATATGCCCCAAGAAAACCCTAAAAACAACCTTAAGTCAACCTGGGCCCGCGCTTGCTGCCCATTTAGCTTGGCCAAGCTGTGCAGGGGCGCTCGTCGAGCACACTTTCCAGCCTGCCCGAGCAAAATTTCCAGCACAGATTCGCCAACTTGAATAAATTTCCTAGGACACATCCGACCTCCGTTTGGCACGTTCTTAGCGGCATTGGAATCTTCATGAAGTCTACTATCTGGGAAAAATATGAGAAAAATACTGTAAAATCCCGGGTGATAGTAGATCTTCAAAGAGTGAAGGACTGTCCAGAATTCTGTGCTTTCTACTCCGCTCGGCCGAGCGATGTGGGTCGCTCAGTCGAGCGCCATCTTAGGGCTTCAGCCTTTGGCTTGGGTGAAATGACGTCGCTCGATCGGAAAGGATGCCGCTCGGTCGAGCGGGTGGCTGCTCGGCCGAGCGAATTAAAACTGAGAGTTCTAGGCCAAATCGAAGGTCTTCTGTAGAGTTAGCTCGGTCGAGCGAGGTGGTTTGCTCGGCCGAGCGACTTACTACCTGAAGCTCGATTTGGCCTTGAACTTTCCCTTTTCTTCATGGGAGGTCAACTCGGTTGAGCGTGTGGCACGCACGACCGGGCGACCTGGAAACTTCATGGGTCTCTTAGTTCTCTTCCTCTCTTCTTTTCCTTCCATTGCTCTTTCTTTGCTCCTTTGCTTCTCCAGCGGCTTTGAGTCGTCAAATACAGCGTCGTTGATGCTTTGGCATCGGTGTTCATGTCCTTCTCTCCAATATGCTCTGAATTGCTCGATATTCCTTGAAATGCAACCAACCGCTCTCGAAGTCAAATAGTTCCAATTATCAACATAAAAGCGTAATAAATCGGGATTTAAGCAATCATTTAAACATGTAAACATATAGATAGAATGTGGAATATTATGACACATCACTAAGAAGTTTAATGAAGAAGAGATTAAGAAATATGAGAAGGATAACAAAACTGTTAGATGCAACCTTCTTAATCATATGAAAAACTCGTTGTTTGATCTATTTATGATTCATAAATCGTCTAAGTTTAACTAAGATTTCCTAGACAAGAAATATGGTGCAGATGATGCAGGAAAAAAGAAATACGTTGTTGGAAAATGGCTGAATTTCCAGATGGTAGATGAAAAACCTATAATGGAGCAGGTTCATATCTATGAGAACTTGTGTGTTGATGTCCTTAATGAGGACATGAAGATGTGTGAAGTCTTTTAAGCGAACATGTTATTGGAGAGGTTTCACCATCATGAAATGAATACAGGAATCATCTCAAACCCAAGAAGGAGGATCTGTCGCTGCAAGAGCTTATCAGTCACATGGGAACCAAAGAGGCTAATCGCCTCAAAGATAAGTCTGATTCTCTTCCTGTCAATTTTATGAAGGCTAATATGGTTAAATCTGCAAGTCCTTTCAACAAAAACAGGTTCAAAGGCAAATGGAAAAACTTTAATCAATGACAGAATAAGAAATAAGGCCGGTTCACCAAACCAAAAGTCAATGTCCAGAAACCAAACTTGGTGTGTCCTGCGACAAGCCTAGCCATAAGGCTTATCAATGCATTCAACGTCAAGGACCCCAGAAGACGCTCCAAAAACAAGGTGAAAATGTTGTTGCTCAAGCTAACCGTGCTAAAAGGATGAAGTCATTGCTGCTATAGTCGTTGAAGCGGACCTGATGGCAAACAACATTGATTGGGTGCTGGACACTGGCGCTACAAGGCACCTCTGTGCCAACAAGGGGATGTTTCATGACTTCAAAGGCGCTACTAATAGTGAATGCATCTTCGTAGGAAACTCACCCGCTGCTAGAGTTGCTGGTAAAGGTACAATATTGTTGAAACTCACTTCAGGACAGACCCTATTCCTTAATAATGTCATGTACGTCCCATCGATGCGCCGCAACCTCGTGTTTAGTGCCTTACTGAATAAAGCTGGACTGAAACTTATCTTTGAGGCTGATAAGATTGTAATCACTCGCAGTGGGGACTTTGTAGGGAAGGGGTATCTAAGTGAGGGTCTATTTATTCTTAATGTTGCTTCTGAAATTTTGAATAATGTTGAGTCTTTACATTTATGGCATAACCAACTAAGGCATGTAAATATTGCAACAATTAAAAGGCTAATGAACTTGGCCCTTATACCTGCAATAAGCTCAACAGAGTTCTCCAAATGGGATGTTTGTGTAGAAGCTAAGTTCACTAAAAACCATGTAAACATGTCTCTACTAGGCAATCAGACATTCTCGAACTAATTCATTCGGACTTAGCTGACTTCAAATATATCAAGAGGAAAGGAGGAAAACATTAATATATCACTTTTGTTGATGATTACTCTAGGTTCACTAGGGTGTACCTTCTTAGAACTAAAGGTGAAGCAGAATAAATGTTTATTAAATACAAGACCAAAGCAGAAAACCAACTTGATAAGAAAATCAAGAGAGTTAGATCTGACAGAGGTGGAGAATATAGTACCAACACCCTAAAGGACTATTGTGAGAAGAATGTGATTATACATGAGTTTAGTGCCCCTTACTTACCGCAACAAAATGGTATAGCTGAACAAAAGAACAGAACCTTGAAAGAACTAATGAATGCGATGCTTTTGAGTTCAGGGATGTCTGATGACATGTGGGGGAAAAGTTGTTCTTTCAGGCTGTTATATTCTTAATTGTGTACCCCATAAGAAACTAGACAAGACATCCTATGAGATGTGGAAAGCTTATACCCCCAACCTGAATTTTCTTAAAGTGTGGGTGTGTTTGGCCAAGTTATGTCTACCTGACTTTAAGAAGTCTAACATTGGACGGTTGGACCTAAGACCTATGATACCGTGTTTATTGGTTATACTCATCATAGTGCTGCTTATAGATTCATGTCTTTAAAAGATCACTCTATTTCTGAGTCTAAAGATGAAGAATTTTTTGAGCATGTTTTTCCTTTGAAAAGGATATAAATGATTCCATGTCTACTATGACTACTGATGTTTCTATGCCCACTTCTTCACCATTATCTGATGATGTGCGTACAAATAGTTCTACTTTTACTAGTAATATTATTGATAAACCTAGAAGGAGTAAGATGCAAAGAACTGAAACCAGCTTTGGACCTGACTTTATTACTGCTTTCTTATCAGTAATAAGAAAGCAGTAATATGATTTGATTAGTGATGAGCTTGTGTCTGTATTTATGATAGAAGAGGACCCAAAAACTTATGATGAGGCAATGAGATCCATTGTTACAAGTTTTTGGAAAGAGACTATTAAAAGCGAGCTTGATTCTAATGTTTCTAACCAAACTTGGGAATTGACTGAGTTACCTATAGGTAATAGACCCATTAGTAGTAAATGAATCTTCATGAAAAAGATGAGACATGATGGTTCAATAGAAATGTTCAAATCTAGACTTGTGAATAGGGGTTTTACCCAAAAGAAAGGCTTAAAGACTATTTTGATACTTATTCTCCAGTGACCAAGATTGCTATGATAAGGACTCTAATTGCCTTAGATGTAATTCATGAGTTATTGTTGTAACGACCTGTTTTACTAGTCGTGTTTGACTGTTGTATTTTTATCGCGTTCATTCAGTTATTTTCGTCCGAGTGGTTTCGTCCGTGCGTTGTCGCGAGCGCGTCGTTATTTTCATATTTACCGTAGCGTAATTTTAAATTTGTTAAATCGTAATTATTTTTAAATTTCTAATTAGCTAATTTCTTTAATTAAGGGTTAATCTCTAATTATTAATTGCTAGTAAATATTTAAATTACTAATTACTTTTAATTAAAAGTTAATTAATTTATTATTTTAACTAAGTTATTAAATTACTGTTACTAAATTTCCTTTACCCTAATCCATTTTTACTTTTACCATTTACCTTCCCCCAACTTCCACATGCACTAATCAAATCCCAAACCTACTGCCTTCATCTCCCACCGAAATGTTGGTGAGATCCAACATCTCTTCACTCCTCAACCACATCCAGCTCAACCCCCTTCAATATGTTCCCTTCCTCTTCTCATTCTTAAACAACGCCTACGACAACAATCAACACACCAACCCTCCATCTCCAGCCACCACAACCACCCAACGTCTTCGTCATCCCCTCCACCACCAGCAACGACCCGACATCACCCCCTCCACCATACAAGCAAACAACCAACCTCCATCCTCCTTACAAACCCAAAACAAACCAGAAATCCAATCCAATCCCAAATCAAATATCAACCCAAATCCAACCAAGATTACAAATTCAAACCCCACAGATCAACCCCAAGCTATCGGAGAAGCCGCCGCCGCCCCTCGATCATCGCCAACGCCGTCGATCAGCATCGTCGCCACATCGTCGCCTCGGATCGCTCCCCCTCCTCCGATCACAGCCTCGCCTCCGCATCAGATCGTCGCCCCAAGCCCGGATCGCCCCACCGCCGCCCGATCTCGCGCGCCGCCCTCGGATCCGACGCGCCCCACCGGATCCACCAGCCACCGCCCCAACCCCGCCTGGAGATCGTCGCCACCCGCCTTCGAGAGCCGCCGCCGTGACCCCCGCTGTGTCGAAGCACCGCCGCCGCTTCGGAAAACCGCCTCCGCCGCCGATCCGCGCTGCTCTGACCGCCCCGAAGCCGCCTTGGGTCGCCGCCGCCGCGATCCCCCCGTCGCCGCCCGTTCTCGCCTGCGCCGCTCCGATCCGCCACCCCCGAGCCCAGATTCCGTCGCCGTCCGCCCCTTTCGCCGCTGCCCTTCGCCTGCGCACGAAAACAAAAAAAAGAGAAAAAAAATAGAAGAGGGGAACGAAGACAGAGAAAGGGGGGACGAGAGAGAGGGGGGAGGAGAAACAGAGTGAGAGGGAGAGATGTAAGTTATATATTATTATTATTATTATTATTATTATTATTATTATTATTATTATTATTATTATGGCTATAAGTTATTTTATTAAGTTAATTAGTTTACAAGTTAAGAGTATTATTAACTTGGTTTCTTTATAAAGTTTTACTATGTAGTCTTGTTAAGTTACTATTATAAAAGTGACATATAAGTTAGTAAATGATTTGTATAGGTTAACACATATGATAAGTTGTTAAGATTTTTAAGCTAAGATTTTTATATAATAAGCTAAGTACAAATTACTTCATAAAACGCTAAGTGAATGTTATAATAGGTTAGTTTAATGCCTTTTAACTGGTTTGTAACCTTTAGTCTGATGTCACGTTTTAATTTGACGCAGATAAAACGTGCACACGTCACCACCACCGGGACACCCACACCCGTGTCAAGGCAAGTATTTATTGTAATTGAATATGGGACAACTGTTAAAACTAGTGCAATCATCATTTTTACGTTCCTAATTTATCTGTTGTAACTAATTAAAAACGGACATTTCATGTTAATGACTCTTTGATAAAGAACGACTTTTTAACCCAAACGGAACAGATGGTGTGTCACGACCCTCGGAAACATGTGTAGAATGAATTGCAAACCTGGTCTTTAAAACTTAGCATCAAACCTGGTTTCAAGATGTTTGACAAATTTTGGTAGCCCGACATTATGTTTCACTTTACTTATTGCTCTTTTTACTTAACGAGACTGCTATTGCTTTTCGCATGTTAACAAGATAAACAAATTTGGAAAAGACGAGTATGCTACTACACATATGTGATAACCGTCGAAAACAGACGGGGTGAAACCATCGACTACAGATGGGGTGAAACTCAATCAGTAAATAAACATACACAAAAAGCCGAGTTGGCTACTCCCGTCAGGTCATGTGTGACTAGTCTGGCTCGTGTTCCAGTAGGGTCACATATGACTAGTCTGGCTCGTGTTTCAATATACGGCGGTACACTTTGGGTGGGGTTGGTCCATTGCAGTAGGGTTTGTGAGTGTGTCTCGAACACGATTACGGCCCCTCTGGTGGAGGCATCCAATGTGTGGAGCGTCACGGTAAAACCACCGGTGATAAGGTGTATCAAGAACATTTCACCTACCCAGGCATGAACTTATCACGAGCACAAACAATCAAATACTCAATATATAACTGTTTTACTTAATTTTAACTGCAAAAATATCCATGCATGCTCGTACTTTACTTTTCTGCACTTATTATTTATAACTGTGTATTAACGCTCTTTTGTCATCTTATACTTGTTCCTCATTTCATTACTTTAAATATCTTGCCGAGCTTATCGCTGACATATATTTCAACGTGTTATGAAATATATGTTAGGTTCAGGGGCAGAGTACCGTGAGGACCCTACCTTTGAGGATCTCACTTTAGAGGTGGACCCCGCTGACTAGAACTACGAAGACACTGAGATCCTCCCTGCAGAAGACTAGAGCGGGACATTTATATTTCAGTTTATTAATTTGTATTAATATTTTCAGGTGTGTTTGTTTTCAGCAGATTGTACGGCCATGCTAGGCCTTAATTGTTTGTGTGTTTATTTTGAACGCTGGTATTGTAATGTAATAAATATTTGTGTTGTTTCTGAGAAATTCGCGTGCAGGGACCTGCCTTCGCTAAATCACGCTTAGTGTGCTTAAGTCAAAGAAGGGAGAAAAAAATAAGTACCTCTTCTTTGCTTTAAGCACATGCGGACCCGCTCGCGTCCTCGTCCCCAAGTATACTGGGAAGCGAGGCGTGACAGTTGTACATCAAATGGATGTCAAAATAGCATTTTTAAATGGTGACCTAGAGGACGAAATCTACATATCCCAACCCAAGGGGTTTGTGATTGTTGGTCAAGAGACTAAGTTATACAAGCTTAGAAAATCTCTATATGGTCTAAAGCAAGCACATAAGCAATGGTATGAGAAGTTTGATAGCACTTTAGTAAGGAATGGCTATATTGTAAATACCTCTGACTCTTGTGTTTATTCTAAACTAATAGGATCAAATTGTGTGATTATATGCATATATGTAGATGACATGTTGATTTTTGGAAACAATCTGAACGTTGTGAATAATACCAAGAATTTCTTGCCATCTTAGTTTGATATAAAAGACCTAGGAGAAGCTGATGTTATTTTAGGAGTTAAAAGTTATTAGAAACTCCAGTGACATCTGCTTGTGTCAACCTCATTACGTGAAAAGGGTGTTGGAAAAATTCAATTGTTTTGATGATGTGTCTGCTAGAACTCCCTATGACCCTAGCATACACTTGAAAAAGAATTTGGACAAGAGTGTTTCCAAATCTGAATTGGCTAAAATCATGGGAAGTGTGATGTTCTTCATGAATTGTACTCGACCTGATATAGCCTATATGGTTAGTAGGCTAAGTCGTTATACTCATAACCCTAGTAACGAACATTGGAATGCTCTTCATCGTTTGCTACAATACCTGCAATGAACTATTGATTGGTGTTTGCATTTTAGCAAATTTCATGCTGTTTTAGAAGGATTTTGTGATTCACATTGGGTTTCAGGTAATGATGAAATAAGTTTAACTAGTGGTTTTGTTTTTACTTTGGATAGATGGGCTATATAATGGAAGTCTTCAAAACAGACATGTATAGCATGATCCACAATGGAATTTGAATTCATTGCTCTTGAGTTGGCAGGGCAAGAAGCTGAATGATTAAGGAACTTGTTAGCAGACGTGTCACTGTGGGGGGGAAACTGCGCCAGTTTTCCTTCATTGTGATTCTCAAGCAGCCATTGAAGTTGCTAAAAACAGTGTCTACAACGGGAAGAAAAGATACATTCGGATCAGGCACGGTGTGTGAGGTCCGAAAGAAACCTTGCAGACCCACTAGCCAAGGGGTTGGCAAGGAAAGTGGTTCTTGATTCGTCGAGTGAGATAAGGCTAAAGCCCATGAGTTGAGGTAATATGGTTGATACCCGTTGTGGTCTAACGAAGACATATGATCATTAACATACACTACATTTCCATCCATATGGCGTGTGGTAGTGTTTATGAATCCATAACCAAGTTTTGGTGTTGCTATTGAGAAGTACTTGATGGATTCACTTTGAGATAAGTTCATAATCAGTTTTTGGTGGTGCTATAGAGAAGCATTTGATGGACTCATTATCTGTTGAGAGGTTGAGCAATGTGCTCTTAATGGTTATATATCCATTGTGGCGGTGCTATAGAGAAGCACTCGATGGACCACATACGTGGGTGTGAAGGTTTAGTCGCCTTCTATGAAAGACAAAGACAGATTTTCTAGAGCACTCATGAGACCCAAGGTGTGTACATGGTCTTAAAGCAGTTGATATGTATCGCGGAGTTTGCACTCTCAAGGGTACAATATGTGTTGTGTGTATCTCAACCAAACTCTAATGAGTTCAAGAGAAATTCACTTGTTAGGAAGTAAGTCGTTGTCTTACTTCACTATGTATCAATTCAATCGAAAAATATTGATACTTAAGTGTATATCCCTTCTTTCGTTTCTTTTTCCGAGTAATTAGTGGGGGATTGTTGGAAATAATGGCTCTCAAAAGCCTTTATTTTATTCTCACTAATTCTTTAGTCTCGCATGGAAGAATTAAGGGGAGAGCACGCACTTTATATTGCTTTCCTTGCCATCCTTGTTTGTATATCTAATAAAGATGTTTTTGTGGAGGCTAGTGGGCTTGGGCTTTGCCCCACACACACGCCTGTCCGTCCGATCTGGGCACGAGTGCGGGTTCCTTTTGGACGTCATGTCTTTCCTTTTTTGGACCTACATCATTAATATCTCAGATTCTAAACGTTGGATAACGACTAGCTGATTGATTGCTACAGCATTCATAGCCCCTCTTTATTACGCTATAATTAGCAGCTGTTACAGCATTCATAGCCCCTCTTTATTACGCTATAATAAGCAGCTATTACGGTATTCATAGCCCCTCTTTATTACGCTATAATTATTTGACCGTTTGAAATTCTCTAACAGCTCCTTTTGATTCATATATAAATATATCTTTTGCCACATTTCTTATAGAGATACGTAGAAAATATCAAAAGTCTATATTTCCTTTCTTCTCGCTCCTAGGTAACTGCTTTGTGCCAACTCCAAAGCTTCTAACCACGAGTGGACGCGTATAGAGGCTGATGTGCTAACTTTTGGGAGCAACCGGTGGTATCGACTACCACCGAGGTCGAGCCGTAATTGCTTTCAAATCAGATGTCATCTCACGACACAGCTTTGATTCTGCTTCTGCTGATAAGTATTTTGTGCCTCTGTTCCTCCTCTTACATCCACGGTCTTATACCTATTTTTATCTACCCGAGTAATTCGCATGGCATATTCAAGTTTTCCTTGTTACCATTTGAAGAGGTCATAATACTATCAAACTAGGAAGCACGGATACTTCAATCATCGCATATCGTGTTAAAGCATACTACTTAGCATTTACTCAATCCTCACATATCGTCGTTTTCTTCCCCGTATCAGCGTGTCCGTGTCCGTGTCCGTGCAACTTAATTTCTGAAAACAGAGTTTGCAGTAAAATGAACGGAAATCACAGGGGGAAAGGGTTAGATTCTAACCGAATATACTTTTTGCTAGAAGGCGGTAAGTGGTGTGCTTCTCCCCATTCCATTCCCATAAAGAGGCAATCAATAAGCTGGAATACCACGTTGCAAATGTTCCACCAATTAAGCTACAAACACCTAAAAACAGCCAACAAAGAATCAATTAATTTCTCTCAAAAATAAATAGATAGCTAGGTAAAGGAAAAATCGCGTGATTATATAACCTTGACCAATTTTTCATTCGCAATGTTAATGATTAGAAAAGCGGGAGTTGTATTAGAATACCGAGGGGCCAGCCGAGGGAGGCGATGGCGAAGGGCAACGGGGCGTAGGCCGCCGGAGTGGCGATGGTCGTTGCCACGTGGACCGCCGCATGCCTCCACGTGCCTCTGCCTCCTGCGGTCGCGTGAGCAGCCTCCTCCTCTCCATCCTCCTCGCTTGCTCCTGTGGCCATCTTCTCTGCTCCTCTTGGGGAGAAAGCGAAATTAATGGTGAGGTTTTGGACTGTAATGTAATTTCTTTTTGTCTCGACTCTCGTATGGGATCAAAATTCAAACCTTAGTGTGTACTTGACCACGGACTCGCGGCCTTTTGTCTTCTTCTTTCACCTTGGCAGCAATTATCTCGGCGGGTTGATGGCAATTTCCGTGGGCTGGGCCATCGAGTGAGGCCTCATTTTAATTGGGTGACTAAAAGGCATTTCTCGAATTTCGTGAGAACTGTACTAACTATAATTAATTTCATTTTAAATAAGATGATAATGGGTATTTAAACATGTTCAAGTGATGTTATTAACTGAATTCTAGTTATTTCTATACTAAAAACATATGGATTATATATACATTTTGAAGTAATCTGAACTATTACATTAGTTTTAGCAGAACAATTCCAAGAATTTTCTTATAATTATTTGTATTATTTATTGTTCGGTTTGCTGTAAGCAAACAATAAAGTTTAAATTTAACCTAATTTATCAATCTCATATCAACTGCAAATTTATTATTGTCATTGTTAGTGTTGTTGGTTTTATTGGATGGTTATTTATTAAGACGCATCAATGGGCCGCATATTTATTTTAAATATCCAATTATCTTCGCGCAACCGTGTGATGCTGGTTCATTATAAAGATTTAGCCTGGGATGTATAAGACTTGGGCTGGTAAAGGCGGCCCCATCCCAAATATTAAATGGGATGGGCTGGGGCCACGTAGCAGTCAAAAAGCTTGTAATATCCCACACGTGCTAAAACCCCGAAAATTTCCATCATCTTTTTGAAAGGGAATTGACCACGTGGGCTTCTTTTAAAATAATTCTGAATCACGCGGGAATTAGGATATTGTGGATTTCGTCGGTCAAATTCATCGAAATAGAATTCCTTCCCAAGTCCAGTGCTGAAGGTTTCATCCTCACAAAATTTCTCTTTTTGGGGGGGAATTTGTTTTGGGAAAATTAGCTCATTTTTCATTGTTTTTTTGGGGTTCTGTTATGATCAAGATTATATTTTCATACAGATTATGAGAGAATCATAGGACGGAAATTTGCTAGTTCCAGCACGAGGTACGTTTTTCTATTTATTTTTTTCCCCTTCAAAATAAGGGCATCTAGCTAGATATCTTACGTTTCCCTTTTTATGTTAACTGATCTCAAATAAAGGTTCCATTTTTAAAACAATTTTTGAGTTCTTTCATGCATGAGTTTGAATGGGGAAACACAAGAATTTGTTGCTTTATGTGATGGTTTTGATTATTTGCTTTTGATTTGAAGTAAAATGCTAAATGCTTTGTTCACTGCATGATTTTGAGAGAGCGATGGAAAAAAATAAGGAAAAATAAAAGAAGCCAGCGAGCTGCTTTTGGGAATCGGATGTTGCAGAGTTGAGATCTTGTTAAACATGGTTGAGAGTTATAAACTTGAGAGCTGCTTGGAAGCTGAAAGACTGAAAGATCGTGAGACGATAAACGAAAGGCGCAGATAAAGTGTTTGTCAATATGCCCGGTTATAGGAAATCACCATTATTTTTAGGTGAACATGGATACAATGCCGATATTGTAAGATTATTGAACTATCGATGTCCATATGTGGTTTTAAAATTTTCGCATTTCGATAGGATACAAATAGTAACTACATAATATTAGAATAAGGCCAACAAGTTCATTACTAAGTATTGATATTACTGTTGGGGTTCTGGGTCACCTTTTGGGTAATACCAACCCTCACGGAAATTCCAAGATCGTTGGGACAACGAACAAGGCAGAGTGGCCTTTCGCTACAAAATACACAACCAAGTAAAATAAAAGACAATTACCACAAAAAAAGCAACACACCTTGCACACCGGAGATTTATACTGGTTCCACCCAAATATTGGTGTACGTCCAGTTTGGAGAGATTCACTACTGCTTCAGCAAATTCGGATTACAACCTGGAGAAACCTCACAACCCAAGCCCCAAAACCCCCTTGGTTCGCCTCCTGTTTATCCTACAGGGAGCCGTGAACCTTACATAAACAGCGCTCAAAACGCTCTGGGATCCCTCACTGCACCTTGAGTTGCTTCTGAAGCTGCTCGATGATTTTTGAAGGCATCATCACATCCCCTTTTATAAGCTCCAAATCCTTCACGGGAAACCAATAGGAAGGAGGGTTTGTCGCTTTCATGGTTAGGTGGCCAAAGGAAAAAATCAACTTTGGCTTGCCCGGTTGGTGGCCAAACAAGGGGAGGTCAACATTGGTGTACCCGGTTTTGTTTTGTAGCAATAATTCAACACTCCACCTTGATACAAAACATACCGCATAACCCCCCAAACCAAAACCTCCACCTTCAGACAAACCACCTTTCCATGATGAGGTCAGGGCACTTGGTTAGTGAGCTTCGCTCTAAGCATCACCAACTAACCGAGTGTCCAACGAACTCATTTCCAAAGATGAGTCTCCGAACACTACCGAACCTCCAAGAATTCATACCTGAAGCAAAACATGTAGTGATCTCTCCCAGTGCCACCTCGTGGCACCCTAGCACCTCTTCAAGGAAAACAAGTTTGAGCGTCGCTCAAACTTCGACGCCGACCTTTCTCCTGCCGGGTTCTCCTTCTTGTGAATCTCCTTGGGATATGCTTTGTCGACCCTTGCACATCGCCACCCTGAGTTTGCGTCCAAACTCAATGCATCCATCGCAATCTTATCTGCCATAAGATCTCCACGCGCCTGCAATGCATAAACTAAATTCACGTAATCATCAAAACGAGCTGGGGCCTTTACGGTGCGTCGCCCCACTCTGCTAGCAATAGAGTCGTCAACCATAGCCCTAGTCTCTCCACCTCGACTAGAACTTCCACCACTGTCGCTGCATGTAGTAGTGTCCACTTGTGGACTCTCTCCTTCAACCGCCTCGCCTTTACTTTTATCTGTGTCAATACATGGATTTGGAAAAAATACCTCCACCTCGTTCGAGGCCTTTTCGGTATTTTCTGTAGCCTTCTTTTGCAGCATTGTCGACTCTTCAAATGTAACATGTCGACTAACCATGACCTTCTTCTCTTCTAGACTCCACAGTCTATAACCTTCAACGCCATCCATGTATCCCAGCTAGATACACTTCTTCCCATTCGCGCTGATCTTGTCACTTCCATTGTGAACCTGTACTGGACATCCAAATATTCGAAGATGATCTAACTTTACTGGCTTACCTTTCCAGACCTCCTCTGGGATTTTATCGCCGATAGCTGAAGATGGAATTCTGTTCACCAAATATACAACGGTTGACATAGCTTCAGCCCAAAATCCCTTTGACAATCCCGATGTAAACCTGAGACACCTCGCCTTCTCAAGGAGTGTTCTATTCATCCGCTTGGCAACTCCATTTGACTGCGGATCTCCTGGTGTAGTGAAGTGACGCCTTACGCCTTGCTCCCGGCAGAATCTTGTGAACATTGCAGAAGTAAACTCGCCACCATTGTCGGATCTCAGCACTTTTAGCTTCTTTCCTGTTTGAGTCTCCACAAGGGTCTTCCATGCCTTGAACTTCTCAAACGCCTCCAACTTTTCCTTCATAACATACACACATACTTTTCTAGAGAAATCATCAATAAATGATATGAAATAACGCGCCATACCTAGAGAGTGAATTGGCGCAGGACCCCAAACATCGGTGTGAACATAATCGAGAATTCCTCCCGTGTTATGCTTCCCTGTGCCGAAACTAACCTTTATCTACTTGCCGTAGACACAATTCTCGCAGAACTCCAGCTCCTTGAAGTTCACCCCATTGATTAAACCACGCTTCCTTAAAGCCTCCAAGCTTTTCTCCGCGACATGTCCTAGTCTGAGATGCCACAGTCTGGTCGAATCAATCTCATGCGAGCTCTTAATGCCAACACTGGAGTCGCCAATAATTGTCGTCCCCTTCAACAGATATATGCCATTTACCTTTTCACCTCTCATCACAACTATTGTTCCCTTCGATATCTTCAGCGCATTCCTCTCGATCGTGACCTTGCAACCCATGGAATCCAATGCCCTCACGGAAACTAGTGACTTTCTCAAAGCTGGAACGTGTCACACATTGGCAAGTATGCGCACCACGCCATCGAACATCTTGATTCTTACCGAACCAACTCCAATAGCTTTGCACTCTTCATCATTGCCCATAAAGACTGATCCATCCTGCTTAGTGTTGTAGGTATGAAAACAATCTATATTTGGAGTCATATGAAACGACGCACCTGAGTCCATGATCCAGTCATGGTTCGCAACTTCTAAAGAAGTTGCAGTGAAGAGATCGTAGGTCTCCTCGCTCATCACGTCTTCCTTTTGCACAGTTGCAACTGATGATGATGCTTGCGCTTCCTTGTCGTTGTTCCTTCTCTCCGGGCATTCTCTTTTCCAATGTCCATGCTTCTTGCAAATATGACACCTCGTGTCTCTGGTCCTTGATCTCGATCTTGATCTCCCGTTGTAGTTGCCTTTTCTGTTGCTTCGCTCCGAAGCAAACATCGCCTGGCTGTCTGAAGCTCCTTCGCTCAAGCCAACGCTTGCCATGCGATCTCGCAACTCCTCGCTGTAGAGCCCCGTCTTCACATCTTCAAGAATAAGAGTATCTCGACTGTAGAGCATGGTGTTGATGAACGTCGTATACCTCTCTGGTAACGACAGGAGTAGGATCATAGCTTCATGCTCCGCCTCCACAGTCAGACCAACCGCCATCATCTTCATCACTAAGTCGTTGAAGGTATCAATGTGATCCTTCAATGAGGTCCCATCTCGCATCTTGAAAGTAAAGAATGTCTTCAGTAGGATAAGCCGATTGGTGAGCGACTTCTTCAGGTACAGCTTCTCGAGCTTCTCCCATAATTCCTTGGCCGTAGTCTCTTCGGACACTTGGTAGATTACCTCGTCTGATAAGCTGAGCTGGATGGTTGTCATCGCCGAGTCCTCCATCTCCATCTTCTCCCTTTCCGAGATATCTGCAGGTAGAGCCGCCGTGTCGTACACCACCCGGTGTACGCGGTCCTTTCGCAAGATAGCCTTCATCTTGTACTGCCATATCTCGAAGTTGCCCTTGCCATCGAATCTTTCGATTTTGTAGTGCGAGCCTCCCACCGTCGCATGCGATCGCCCCGCATACGAGTCTGAATTGGTTGCGTCTCCTTTTGTAGAAGAATCCTCCGCCATCGCCTTGGACTTGTCTCACGAGCCTTGATGCTCCGATACCAATTGTTGGGGTTCTGGGTCACCTTTTGGGTAATACCAACCCTCGCGGAAATTCCAAGATCGTTGGGACAACGAACAAGGCAGAGTGGCCTTTCGCTACAAAATACACAACCAAGTAAAATAAAAGACAATTACCACAAAAAAAGCAACACACCTTGCACACCGGAGATTTATACTGGTTCCACCCAAATATTGGTGTACGTCCAGTTTGGAGAGATTCACTACTGCTTCAGCAAATTCGGATTACAACCTGGAGAAACCTCACAACCCAAGCCCCAAAACCCCCTTGGTTCGCCTCCTGTTTATCCTACAGGGAGCCGCGAACCTTACATAAACAGCGCTCAAAACGCTCTGGGATCCCTCACTGCACCTTGAGTTGCTTATGAAGCTGCTCGATGATTTTTGAAGGCATCATCACATCCCCTTTTATAAGATCCAAATCCTTCACGGGAAACCAATAGGAAGGAGGGTTTGTCGCTTTCATGGTTAGGTGGCCAAAGGAAAAAAATCAATTTTGGCTTGCCCGGTTGGTGGCCAAACAAGGGGAGGTCAACATTGGTGTACCCGATTTTGTTTTGTAGCAATAATTCAACAATTACTAAATTAGGTTTATTTATGATCTACAAATGGACTCTACTCTAGATTCTTGGGGCATGGTCTACAAAATCAAGGACGTGTATTAGGATCCTTCAGATTGTTTAGCATTTGTACAAAATCGTATTTGTTCTTTTTTTCAATGCTTCAGAAAGATGGCAACAAGCGCGCGCAGGGAATACGCCCAGCGGGGTTCGAACCCGGCCGACCCCGCTGGGACGCATGGCAATATGTAGCTGGAACAAACGTCCTTTGGCATATTGGATATCTATATACATACATACATACATATGTTGACTAGGATCCATTCGGATTGATCAAACAAGCGGATCCATCCAAGTGGAATTTAAAATTAGACAATGTAAATAAAAAATCCGATCGTTGGATGTGATTTAACATGTATAAACTACCCCAAACAAAATTTCAACTAATTTGGACATGTTTTGCCCATTCATCAAATGGTTTCAAAATCAATGTTTTTGAATAGTCATAAAATCAGCTAATTTTTCAACCACTTGATGCATGGTCAAAACATGTCTAAATTAGTTGAAATTTTGTTTAAAAGGTAGTTTAGACATGTTAGATCACATCCAACGGTCGGATTTCCTATTTACACTGTCTAATTTTAAATTCCACTTGGATGAATCCGCATATTTGATCCATCCGAATGGATCCTAGTCAACATGTGTGTGTGTGTGTGTGTGTGTGTGTGTGTGTGTGTGTGTGGATATCCTGCACTGTCAGCACTGAAGCAGGTTCTTTGCAGGATCATGTGCATTTGTTTGCATCCACATGCCCACAGCTTGGGCTATGGACTAGTGATAGTTCCACTTCATCTGATCACTCAAGTCAGTTTCAAGTTTCAACTGTTTAGTGCAAGCTTACTTGGTGTTCTGAATGGCCTAGTTGGTATCACTATTATGCAGTTTCATGCAGAAAATCCATGACTTCAAGCTTGGGCTCATTAATGAAGAAACATGAACATGCCCTAGTAGCAAACTTCGCATGTGCAATGTGTTTTCATGAGTTAGGTGGTTAATTCCATGCTGATAAAACCTAAATGTTGGATGTTCACGCCTAGGTATGCAATTGGAGAATATTTAGGCATCGAAGAAGCTGAAATTTGGTAAATTTGTGAAGAAGCATAAGTCCAGGTTGGCAGACAAGTAATACTTGAAAAACATATAGTGTGAAGTTTTTATATTCATAATTATCATCACTGAAATTTTAACTGCAATGACCAATATTGTTCTGTGTAATGGATGAAAAATTCTTATGCATGTAATACATGGAGAGGTATACATGCAAATAGTAGGGTTCATGTCGATAATTCTTCATTAACAACACATGTTGGTCCTTCTCTAGCCATATGTCTGAATAACCTCATTTGGAAGTCGGTCTTGCATCCTCTAGCCATAGGTCTAAATCACCTGTCAAAAGAACATTCAGAACATGTTTTAATCATTCAGAAAATGTGCACATGTACAATGTTTTATAACCGTTGACCACTAATCATGTCTCTAAGCATAAAATTTCAACCACGCTTGGAAAAATCGGCTGATACAGAGACATCACTTGTTCCAAATTAGATTTCAAAGATGCCAATATGATCCATCTAAAACTACGCGATACCATGAATATTAATTAATAGTATACAAGGATATCAGATGTGCAAAGTAGCAATAGTTGAAATCCTGATTATTTCATATAATGACAGAACGAATTTTGATTCACAGTCAAGAATCAAGATCAATGTTCAAAAAAATCGGCCAATGCTAACATGTAGCAGTCCTTTTGAATAAGATTTATGGGGTTGATATGAAACACGCTTCTCTTTTTCAAGTTTTCAAGTATCTTTGAAACACCTTGGCTATTGGCCGTTTCAATCATAATGCAAGGCTTAGACAACGAAGTATGATTACAAAGCAATTTGAAGATAAGTTGATTGATTTAAATTATATATTTCATGGAAACAGCTTGTTGATGGAATTGTCTGTGAAAGAGAGGATTGTGTCTGGAATGATATGAATAATATATATAATGCATGGATAGATGAAGAATTTGTTGAAGATAAAAGCTATAACTGCAACCAACCCTTATGCTTGGATAAAGAAATCGATACTTAAAGTTCTACACTGCCAATACGTTTCAAATAGAACCCTTAATATAGCTGATATCAATACTGCAAATCGTTGGCGGATCCTGAAATTGAAACATGAGGTTCAAAAACGTTATTTCAACACATTCTTTAGGTGATGACTAATTGAACAAGTTACTGTTGGGATGCAAATGAGACAAACCAATAAATAGTCCACAGAGAATGGCCTATAAATCATTTTGGGCATTTGTTTGGCTCATAAATTCCAAAACCAACCTCTCTAATGACATCGTACATCATCTTCTTGGTAGATTAACTATCACTTTAATTCTAAACTAGTGTCTCTTTAATGACACTGAAGTTAGTATTATGGAAGGTTTAGCTAATAAGATCACTGACTTGCGAATTTATGCCCTTCACTACATTTCTTACTCAAAAATAACAATTACATCATCCACTAGAATAAGGGTTGTACTTTGTACGAATAAGCATGAAGGAGGGTTAGGAGTCCTTAATTTGAGGGATATGAATAGGGCCCTTCTGCCCAAGTGGTTGTGAAAACATTTCTCCTAGGGGAAAGACCATGTTTCTCTTATCATTCACACGAATATAGCATTTGCTCTGATGTGAAAAACGGCCACCCTTGCAATTCATCCACCATCTTTGGATTCTTTGCGGTCACCTCCAAGACTAAATAATCATGTTTGATTGGTATCTCGACCAATCTAGGGAATATCCATTTTATTAACATATATCATGATTGATGGTGTGGTACAACTCCTTTGTTGCACCTCTTTCCCAACTTGTTTAGAGCCACTCTGAGCAAGGATGCATCCCAGTGGCTTAGAAACATATGGTTCTCCCCTCGGGAGTGAGCTCTCACTGATGTTAATAAGACAGTGAAGGCGGAGCTTGCCCAATGGCTTGAAGTGTGGAAGCCAACTATCCGAGTCTCCGACCAAATTCGGTTTCTTAGTGTTGGGATGCACATATGATGTGTTCAGAAACGAGTAAAAATAATTTCTTGCTAGAAAGAGGCATTATAGTTTCCAATTGGGTTTGGGTGTTCCAACAGGGTGTTCCAAGTCCGATCCATGTCTAGATTTCTCAATAATATGGGTTGAGTTGCCGTATGGCAAGTCTTCTTTTGGGGACCAAGGCCCCAATCAAAGTCATTTGTATGGCTACCTTGCAAGAACACCATCTTTACCCAGACTAACCTTCTGAGGAATTGGATTAGTTCCAACAGGTGCCCCTTGTGTTACCGGGAACATGAGATGGTTGCCCACTTACTTCTTTTGTCCATATGTATAATAATCAAAGTACAAAATCGCATCTTTGTTGGATTAGGTTTGCCCTGAGATTCCTTTATTTATTACAGTGATACATAGTTTGCAAAATTGGCTGATATCGAGATACATTATGTGTATAATATTGCATTTCAAGCTTGCTACTACCATCCATGCAAAACTGGTTGCTACCACTGATATTCACAAATAACAACTAATACAATTGAAAATTTAAGCTTTAAAGTACCAAAAGAATAAATTCTGACTTATTCCATATAGCGATTGAAAGAATATCATTTAACAATAAAAACAAGGTTCAATAATTGGTTGATGCTGATACATATTGAACATTTTAAAAATCAGATTGCTATAGGCATTGAGAAACAAACACATATTTATCAATATTGGCCACAACTCTTCTAGTTTCATGGGGACATGTATACTGTCATATCATTTCAATTATGATAGGAGGTTAAGACATCAAACCCGAAAATGAAAGCAAATTGAAGCTAAGCTATTGATTTAGATAATGTCTTTTATTAACACAACCTTTGATGGAGTTGGTAAGAGAAAAAATAATTTTCTGAATGTTAGCAATATGTACTGCAATGGAAGCTCTACTTGCAGCCAATGCTTAATCTAAGGTATGTATCGACCGATACAATCATACAGATAACATTTACCACTGTCCGATACCAAGAATGAATCGAGACTTCAAACATTTCTATAGGTTCTTAGAGAAGAAAATTAAAAGCATTTTTTTCCATTTTTGGGCTATCTAGGTAATTATTCTCGGTCAATTTTGTAGCTGAACGCTCTTTTATTTTAGTCTCCTGTCTTGATTCACCCGTATTTATTTTTGTAAGTTAATTTGTTCCCTGGATTATCACATGCATATGTTTGGTTCATTTATTTATTAATTATTTGTCATCCAAAGTCAGTAGAATCTTTTCATCTTAATTCTGCTATATAATTCTCATTACTGATTATTCTTTTTAATGCACATAATTTCAACTGTAGATGAATCTTGCATGTTGCAATTATTCCACATCAAGCTGGACATTGGCTTTATTTGTTTAATATCTTTCATTTTGTTACATATGCCTTCTCAGTGAATTCTTTTGTTAACCATTTCATCTTAGAATAAGATGTCTTCTTACTTTTTTTTTAAATCAGCTAGATGCTAATTTGAATTTAGAAGACTTAAAGTGGCAAGTCCATATGCGGAAGGTGATTATTAATAGGACCATCATATGGAAAACTACCACATGGAGACCAACAGAATTAGATTGAATTTCCCTGCCAATCTGCGGTTCAACCTTCATTTAGTAAATTGTCCATCTCCATCATCTCCATCTAGTGCAATCTAGCTTCATAGTATGGCAACCTACCACTTCTATACTAATATAATATAAACTCTTGGGTTGGGCCATGGGCTTGACTGTCGTATTGTTCGTCAAATATTCATAGCCATTCATCTAGCAAATTAATTAGGATCCCAACTGTTTCGGGGTAAGTTCCGCGTAACAATGAATTTATATAGAGGGGGAACCAGGGGCACGGTGGTTACAAGTTGTGGGGTGATTGGGTAGGCCGTTTACAAGTATAGAGGTGATGTCGAGGTTGGGCACACTTCGTAGGTCGATCTCTGGATCAATCGTGCAAGTTCGCCGCTTGTTCGTCACTTGTTTACCGCTTTCCTTGAGTAGGTCGCCGGTTGCTCGCTACTTGGACGAGCCCACCTGCGCAAAGAGCAGCTCGTCAGAAAGGCCGGGTTGGGTTTCAACTCTTGGCCTCTCCGATGCCTAAGTCAGAATTAAGGCTTAGAAATGTGGGTCGGACACGTAGGCCGAGCTAGACATAGGTCGACCTTACGTGACGAGCTTGGGTGGAAGAACAAATATATGGACAATAGTTGCTCTTGTGTGTGTGTGTGTGTGTTCGAGAATCAATTAGCCAACCTTTTTCCCGGTGGAAGTGGAGTGGTATTTATATCTGAAGGAGGCGGTTAGGTGGGGCTGAGCTGGCGTGCTGAGCTGGCGTGTTAGACTGCGGATGGTTGACCGAGGATGTCAGAGCTGTGCGTCAGTCATGCTTTTGTCAGATGACGCAACGGCCAGGGGGTGCTTTGTCACAGTGTAGAGCCGAAAGCACCCCGGCGGTCAGACGATGCAGCGGACAGGGGGTACTTTGTCAGGCTGTCGAGCAACGTGAGTGTCAGTGGTGTTCTCGTATAAGGACGTTTGTCGTGTTCGATGGGCTGAAGGGTCGTCCAGGTGCGTTCGAGGAGCGGAGCCGCACATTGGCCACTTGGTCGCTCCGGGAGGATGATGGGCGAGCTGGTTGCTTTGACCGGCGAGCTTGGAGGGGCGCAGGCGACCTAATGGCAATGCTAGGGTGAAGTGCGACCTTCTTGTTTGGCGAGCGGCCTAAGACGAGAACAGGCGGCCAGCCGGCTAGGTTGAGAAGAAGCGCGCCCTTCCCGCTAGTCGAGGCGGACTTCACGACTGGCGGGCGAGCTTACCGCATGACTGACACACTCTGAGGGGATGTCGGTGTATCACGATCTTTTGGTCGTAACACCTATATTTAATCCATAACCAACCTGTTTGCACCCCTAGACGCAGTCTTAGGTGTAAATCTTTTCTCGGAATCGCGTCCATCAACTTGCTAATCCGATCCGTATATATGGTTTAAGTCCTCTCTTGTTTATCAGTCAGTCTTTTAACAAGCACAACATTGGCACAATTATAACATGATGTTGATGATGATGTTGATGTTGATGTCTGAGTTGAACGGTGAAGGACCTATTGTTGTGGGGCTATCTATCAGCCGGTACCCAAATGGTCCCATAACATGTATACCGTAATCGCGAAGAGCTTCAGCAAGCCGAGTCTGAGGTGAAGGTCCCAACTTCAACTCTTCCGATGTTCAAATTAGGATATACAGAAGATGAGAATTATATAAACTCTAAAAAAAGAGAGTTTAGAATGAGATTATGTTACCTTCCCCCGTGATGGAAGGATTAAATATAAGGATAGCGGAAGGTTATTTCACTAATTTCAATTGTAAGATTGGCCTCTTCGAGTGAATTAGGCCTTTTGGGGCTACTTGCAAGCAGTGTTTTCAAAGGCGTTATTGGGGCTCGTCTCAGGGCTCGCCCCGGGGCAGGGCGTACCCAAAACGCCCCGGGGCAGCCGAATTAAGCGTAACTTTTATTGGGCGTTCGCCCAGAGATGTGGGGCGTTCGCCCAGAGATGTGGGGCGAACGCCCAGGCATTGGGCAAACGCCCGGACATTGGGCGAACGCCCGAATGTTGGATCGCGTTTTTTGGTCCGGGCTTTAAAAGCGACCGCCCAGCAAATGATACACTTGGAGCCTGTATTTGATTGGGCTCAGTTCATTTTTTAAACCCATGTGGCCCATTCACGTGTCTAACAGACTACTTTAAGAAAAAAAAGAGAAAAAAAATTTAACTTTAAATTTCTGTTTCTTTCCTAACCGATGACTGATAGAGAGTAGAGAGCGGGAAAAGGAAGAGAAAAAACCTAATCTTGTTTTGAAATTTAATTAATATCTTGTTACTTTAATCTTGTTACTACCATAATAGTTGAAGTTCAATTTTAAAAATTGTTAGAATTGTTACTGTCACACAGTGTCAAATTGTGAGAATTGTTACTATGATGCTGCGAATGGCCTTGCATTTGTTATGAATCGTGATTTACGAGTCTACGGCTACTCTTATTTGACGATAATCCTCTAGTTTTTTCCAATTCTTATTTGTGAATTTGTGATAACTTTTTGGTTTGGTTTGTGAGTGAAATACTAAAGTTATTTTTCTTAGTTAGATTCAAATGTTTTGAAGGAAATGAAGTAGTTGTTACTTTGGTACTCTGTTTATAATATTTATTAGTTTTTATGTTTTTATAGATTTAGTTATATATATACATATATATTTATATTTATATTTCAAATATTTAAAATAAAAATTTGTGAGGCTTTTGCCCCACGCCTCGGGGCTTTCGCCCAGACTGGACGGACATGAAACGCCATGCCCAACGCCTTCGCCTTTTAAAACACTGCAGTTGCAAGTTGGGTCATTGGATCTTCTCATAGTTGGGTCAGATGAATCTGCTTGCTTGCAGACGAGCTTGTTTTTCAGAAACAAATCGATCGTAAAAGTCGATCGAACATGTAATTACGGACATAAAGCTCAGGAACGTGCCTATACAAGCAATTCGGATATAGAGTTAGATATGACGCTTGATCAAGATATGGTGCATGAAAATGATGCTTGGACGACACCCTGATATATGGATAATGTGCATAGATATGGCACACTGATGAGGTGTTTGGACATGACGTTTGAACAGAGCCTATGGACATGGTGCACGGTTGAAATGCTTTGAAATGATATTTTGATAAAGGTGTTGGAGCGAGACGTTCACACATGACAATTTGATATGGCGCTTTAGTAACTTGTTTGATAGGTCTCTTCATGAGTGAGCCCGGTCTTTAGACCACTTGCGAGTTTGAGCATTGTATCTTTTCATACCGAGTTTGTGAAACTTTTTAATTGTGGTATAACACCAATTATAGATGCTTATTTGGTAGAGGCCCCATAAAAAAGAATTCTTGTCAATTTCTTTGATTCTTAGGCTACGTTTGGTTTGAAAGAAATTGAGTGAAAGAAAAATGAAATGAAAAGGAAATAGAAATGGAAATAAAAGGAAAAAGACATGTTTGGTTATTGAGGAAAATTATAAAGAAAATCGAAAGGAAAATTATAAAGAAAATAATTTCTCGTGTTTAGTTATTATGAAAATGAAAATGAAAATTATATAGAAAAAATGATTTTAGTTATAATTAATGTTCTAAAGGGTCTCATTTTAAAAAGTTTCTCTGAAAACATTAAGACGATTTTACGATTTTTGTTATAATTGATACCTCAAAAAATGTTTTTCACAAAACGTTGACTTCTCAAAAGCTTTTCTTTTCCGAATCTTTTTTCGAATTAATCAATTAAATGAAACGATGAAAGATTTCGAAGGATGTAAAGGAATAAAAAATAAAAAAATAGGGTTAATTGCATAAAAATACCCTCACGTTTGGGCCATTTTTACGTAAATACCCTAAGGTTAATTTTGTGACAAATTGATACCATGTGGCAGAAAATGGGCTGACGGTGTTAAAATGGACAGTTTTGCCCCTCCTCCCATCTCTCTCTATCTCTCTCTCTATACTGATTCTCTCTCCTCTCTCTACATATTCTCTCTCTTTCTCTCTCTACACCGAATCTCTCTCTACCAAATCTCTCTCTCCCCAATTCTCTCTCTCTCTCTCTCTCTCTCTCTCTCTCTCTCTCTCTCTCTCTCTCTCTCTCTCTCGGGTGGGATGGTGCATGGGGTGGGTGTGTGGGTGTGTGTGCATTCGTGCGTGGGGTGGAGTGTGTGTGTGTGTGTGTGGTGTGTGGTGTATGCGCGTGGGTGGGTGGGTTGTGTGCATGTGTGTGTGTGTGTGTGTGTGTGCTTGGGGGTAGGTGGGTGTGCTTGGGTATGTGTGTGCATGGGTGGGTGGGTGGGTGTGCTTGGGGTGGTGGGGTGGTTGGGTGTGTGTGTGGGGAGTTTGTGCTTGGGGTGGGGGGGTGTGCGCGTGGGGGGGGGGGGGGTGTGCTTGGGGTGGGTGAGTGTGTTTATGGGTGAGGGGTGTGTGTGTGGCCGTGGGGTGGGTGGGTTGTGTGCATGTGGGGTGTGTGTGCGTGGGGTGGGTGGGGTGTGTGTGTTTAAGGGGGTGTGTGTGTGTGCATGGGTGGGTGGGTGGGTTGTGTGCATGAGGTTTGTGCGCATACGGGGTATGTGCTTAGTGTGAGTGTGTGCATGGGTTGGGGGTGGGGTTGTGTGGGGTGGGCACGTGTGCGTGGGGTGGGTGGGTTGTGTGCATGGGGTGTGTGTGCATGCATGGGTGGGTTGTGTGCATGGGGTGTGTGTGTCTGCGTGGGTGGGCGGGTTGGTTGTGTGCATGGGGTTTGTGCACATATGGGGTTTGTGCACATATGGGGTGTGTGCTTAGGATGAGTGTGTGCATGAGTGGGGGTGGGGTTGTGTGGGGTGGGCGTGTGTGCGTGTGTGGATGGGTTGTGTGCATAGGGTGGGTGTGCGTGCATGGGTGGGTGGGTGTGGGCATTGGGGGGGTGTGCGTGGGGTTGGTGGGTCTACGTGGGTGGGTGGGTTGTGTGCATGTGGTTTGTGCGCATAGGGTGTGTGTGCTTAGGGTGAGTGTGTGCTTGGGTGGGGGTAGGGTTGTGTGGGATGGGCGTGGGTGGGTGGGTTGTGTGCATGGGGTGGGTGTGCGTGCATGGGTGGGTTGTGTGCATGGGGGGGTGTGCTTGAGGTGGATAGGTGCATGTGCGTGTGTGACCTGTTGAAGTATTTGCTCAATCTGCGCACTACAAGGTAGACGATCACACATGCACTAACCCACCCCAATGCACCACCCACCCACCCACCACATGTCCACACACCCCCATGCACCAACCCACCCCAATGCACACACACACGCACCCAATGCATACACCTACCCACCATATGCCCACACCCATGCCCACACCCACCCACATGCAGTCACACACCCACACACAAATCCATGCACCAACCCACCCTAATGTGCGTGTACACACACCCCCCTATGCACACACACCCCCCCATGCACACACACCGATACCCACACCCACACCCAATGCACGAACACACACACAAACCCATGCACCAACCCACCCCACACCCCCCCATGCACACACCCACCCCATGCTCACACACACCCACCGATGCACACATCCACCCATGCACACACTCACCCACCCCATGTAGAGGAATATGCCCTCGGATCATTTGTATTTGATGCAAATGATAATTTAAGCTTAAATAGGGACTATTTTGCATTTGATGCAAAAGAGATTAAATGTGTTTTAAATAGTTTAAGACAATATTTAATAATATAAACGCAAGGAAAAGTTCACGGGTAAGACGAGAATGTCCCGGTCTAGACCCAGGTTCGAACGGCGTCCAAATCGGACACCAGATGCCCAAGTTACGCCCAAAACAGCCCAACGGGTCAGACCGGGCAAACCCAGACCAGACCAGGTCTGGTCTGGTCTGCTGGTCAAGACCAAGAAAGACCAGGGCCTGGGCAAAAGCCGAGGCGCAAGCCTGGGCTCTGCCCTGGCACGGCCTGGGCTAATCTGCGCGCGCTGGACGCGTGGGGCCCACCTGTGGCCCCAGTTTTGGGGTTTTGAACCCTTCATAGGTGCAGAATTTTGACTGCTCAGTTTTTGCGAAAAACTAGCCGTGGGCTGATCTTTGGACACTCAATTGGAGGGTCAAACGAACTCCGATTGACGAACGGTTTTTTCCTATGCGTTCACCATTGAACACTCTTCGAATTGATAGGTTGTATCAATCATGAAGCTCAACGGTGAGTGAGTTAAAATTCACGGAAGTTTGCACTTTGTGAAGTGCAAACTAACTTGATTTTAATTAACCCAATTAATAGTCCCACATCGGATTTTGAGAGAATGGGAGCAGTCAGCCACCTATATAAATAGGGGTTTGCTCTCTTCCTCAAAACTCGTCCCAAGCTCTAGATCTGAGCGGCTCTCGTAAATGTTGGAGCACGCTCGGATCTAAGCTTAAATTAATATTTCTCCTTTCCCTATAAATTTCTGCCTTACTCCTGAGGGCTCTAGCAAAGCCGCAAAGGAGTTCAGATTTAGATCCGAAATCTAGGCGGTGGTTTCACTCGCGTGAAACTTTCTTCGGCGCGTGGTTGGCTCGGCGACACGGGATTGATCGCCTCGGGATACGGAGCGGTTCGGGGAGCCGTTCGGGGAGCGGTTCGGGGAGCGGCTCGGTGTGGGACAGGGAGCGGCTCGGAAGACGGTGCGGAACATCTCGCCGGCCCCAGGGCTGAGATTCCGGGTATGTGTTTAATTAAACATTAGTTTAATTTAATCGATGTAGGCTAGATCCTTCTTGGGATGGTCAGACCCATCCCAAGTCGACATAGATCTTGGATTAGGGTCTTGGACCTTAGGGTCAAATGTTAATTAGATTAACATGGTTATTTCTCCGCTGTTTTCTGTCTATGTTCCGTCCGACTTAGGACGGGCATAGAGTTTTTGTGCCTTAAGGGTCCCAGAAAACCCTACACCCCATGCACACACCCCCCATGCACACACACCCTCCCCATGCACACCCACCCCCCCCCCCCCCCATGCACACACAAACCCACACATATGCACCCACCCACCCCACACCCATGTACCCACCCACCCCATTGCACACACACACCCAATTCGGGGTATTAACTTATAAAAGGCCCAAACGTGAGAGTATTAACTTATAAAAGACACATTCAGTGGTAAATTTATCCAAATTTTTGTCTTTTGGACGGAAAATTAAAAAAGGTATCAACTTAAAAGCGTCGGAAAACGTTTGGATATATATTTTGATGAAATAAACCTCAGGGTATTTACGTAAAAATGGCCCAAACATGAGGGTATTTTTCTGCAATTTACCCAAAAAAATATTAGATGAGAACAAATCGCTATTGCCAAGGATTGAGTCGAGGCCACCTGCGTGACAAGCAAGAGTATCCACCACTATACCACAATAATCTTCTTGTTAATGAACTGCTTTCATTACTATTAATCTTTTCTGTCTTTTTCCTTAGGTCTCTAAAGGGAAAATAGGAGAGAAATTTCTATGGTTTTTTTTCCTCAACTTTCCTCCTCATTTTTTCTTTTGCTTTTCTTTCCAACGAAACAAAGGAAAACGATTTTCCATTTTGTTCTCTTTCTTTCCTTTTCTTCCCAACCAAACAGGCCCTTAAGCAGCATCGAAAAATACCCGACTTGAATAATCAGACCATCAGAACATGTAAATTTATACTATTATAATTTTTGATATTGGATCCAAGATTTCGGAGCAGGTTGGATTAGTACAGCAAATTCGGATCCAAATTTATAACGGGTCCATTGACGTACCCAATCCAATTCGTGGATGGTGGAGATTGGATGTTGACCCATTGACTATGAATGGTTCATCCTTTATGTGGTATTTGAAATTAGAATCTATTATACATTTGACAACCTTTTTTTAATTCTAAGGCTGACTAGGACAAGATAAAGAGTGGCTGAGATTTGATCTTGGTAAATCAATGTTTTAGATTGGATTTTGTGAAAATTTTAGTTGGAAAACTTAAATTTTGGGGGAAAAGTGTCTTGGAAACCAAAACTTTGAAATTAAAAGTGTCTTGGAAAAGATTGTGGAGATTAAATTTTTTTTTGGGGGGGAAGTGTCTTGAGAACCTAAACTTTGAAATTAAAAGTGTATTGGGAATGATTGTGGAGAAGCATGATCTATTAGATTAAACAAAATAAAAAATTTAGCAGAAAACAATTTAGCGAAACAAAAAATTAGCGTAAAAAAATTTAGCGGAACAACAAATTAGGATAAACAATTTAAGTTAATATCCTCACCGAAAAATACTCTGAGTTTTATTGTTCTGCGCCGAGGGCGCCTGCTAAATTTTTTTTACGCTAATTTGTTATGGCAGCACCAAATTTGTTGTTACACGCCGAATTTGTTGTTTTACGTCGAAGGCACCCGCGTCGTATTTGTTGTTCCGCGCCGAAGACGTCCACGTCGAAGGTGCCCGAGCCGCTAAATATTTTTATCCTAATTTGTTGTTCTTTTAAATTTTGGTTGTGGAAATAATTTTTTGGGGAACAAAGATTTTGCGGGGGGAAATCTTAAATGAACCGTGCCCACGGGCACGGGTTATGACTAGTAAATCTATTATACAAATGTGGGAGGTTTTTGCTGACTGGGACAAGCCTAGTTGGCAAGGTTGTCACATCATTCCCACACATGTGGGTGAGGTGGTGTGTGCAATTTGGGGTGAAAAGGAGGAGCCCAAAACAAAGGCCCACTTCATTCCTGTTATCTGCAAACTTGTCATTGCTTTTTCATAAAAGCCAAATGACTTTTCATGTTCCACATATTTATGGGTTTGATAATCGGTCTTTTTTTCACTTTGCCTCACTGCGTTTTTTGCACTTTAACGCCAGCTCTCCCCCCCCCCCCCCCCCCCCCCCAATCCCTTGTGGTTTGTGGTGAAATTTATGCAATCGCATTTTACCTCTCGACGATACACGCACCAACAATTCTTGCTATTTTGTCTGTTTTGCACGTGCATCGTATACCGTGTGTATTTTTTCTTGGATCGTCGTGCACATCTATATTACAATTGAGGGCAGATTTTGAATTTGTCCTATGTGGCAATGTCACATCAAGTTTTGGAGGGAAGTTTTTGGGTTGAAGAGAAATTTGTTGGGAATACACAAAATCATTGAAATTAGGAATAACCTTTTAATATTAGTTATGATAAAAATGTTGTGCACACACAATCTCATCTTGGGAATGAACGCGAGCTGTGTGAGAATGAACGCGGGAGATGCTGCCAACTCACTGATCCGCGTTGCAAAACCCTGTAAAATTTCGATCACATCTGCTGATGTTTCAGGGGAAACTAATAATTATTAATGTTTGTTTAAAATTAGTGGGTCCAAGATTTTTAAATGAACAGTGTCCCACGGGCACGGGTTATATGTATATTTCGGCGCGGGCGCCGAAGGCGCCTGCGAAATTTTTTAACGCTGATTTGTTGTTCCGCGCCTAAGGCACCCGCGCCGAAATTGTTGTTTTACGTCGAATTTGTTGTTCTGGTCCGAAGGCACCCACGTCGAATTTGGTTTTCTGTGTCGAAGACGCATGCGCTGAATTTGTTGTTCCGCGCTGAAGACGCCCGCGCCATTTTTTAACGCTGATTTGTTGTTCCGCGACTAAGGCACCTGTGTCGAAATTGTTGTTTTACGTCGAATTTGTTGTTCTGCGCCGAAGGCACCCACGTCGAATTTGGTGTTCTGTATCAAAGGCGCATGCGCTGAATTTGTTGTTCCACACCGAAGGCACCCACGCCGAAGACGCATGTGCCGCTAAATATTGTAAGCTAATTTGTTTTTCTTTTAAATTTTGGCTTTAAAAAAATTTCGGGGAAGAAAGATTTCGCAAGGGAAAATCTTAAATGAACCGTGCCCACGGGCACGGGTTATGACTAGTAGATAAATAAAAGGAAACAAATCGGTGGCTAGTGGTCGATGTTGCGTCCGTAAAAACTCTTGGCCTCACTTTTGATGCCGAGTAGGCGCGGGTTGAAATTTGAGAGAAGGAAGAATCAACAAAGACTGGCCAACATCCACACGTGAGTAAATTCGTGATACGGACCACAAAAAAACACGAGTTTTTTTTTTCCTTCTATCATTTTTAAATGATGAAGGACGTGTAATGTTTGCAGCAGCTCTTGACCAATCCAAAAACCTAATCCCCAAATTTCCACATTGACAACGTGCTTGAAATACAAGTGGGCAGTCCACTCTGCCCAAATCTAGTCCCCTTCTCCTCGCTCCTCAGGCTATATAAATAGCAAAAGACATACAAAAATCTGAGAATCAACCTCAAAAGTTCATTACTGGAAATGGATCTCTTCTCTCCGCCGTTTCAAGAAGAGCTGATGCATGCCGAGACGCTCCTCTGGGATTTCTCGCCGGAGCCCTTCGATCCGATCACAACCATCCCTTATCCTCTCCCCCCTCCGCCGTTGGATCCGCCGCAGGCCATGCCCCGCAGCGCATTCGTGAGGTACGTTAGGCCAGGGGTCTGGCCATCGGACAACTGCTCAAGCTCTAACCCGAGCGCTAATGGGAGGAGGAACATTCATCATAGAGTCATCGAGCTCGTTCGCAGGATTCCGATGGATCGATCGGAGAGTAAAACGGCCGAGAATAGCCGAGGGTTTCGGCACATGATGAGGGAGAGGCAGAGGAGGGAGAGGCTGAGCCAGAGCTATGTGGATCTTTACTCGATGCTCCCTTACGGATCAAAGGTGCACTATGACGAATTTGTTTTGCTAGTAATTTCACATTTTGAACTTAAATTTTTATCGGTAGGCGGACAAGAATTCGATCGTGCAGTCGGCGGCGGCCTATGTTAGGGAGCTAAAAGGAGCGAAGGATGAGCTGCGGCGGCGAGGCGAGGAGCTCGAGGCGAGGAATGCGAGGGAGTCGTGTTCCGAACGGGTGAAGGTCGGGATTCGAGTGGCGAATCCGGCCTCTACTCTCGACACGATGATCGGAGCTCTGCGGTGCTTGAAGGCCATGGATGTGAAGTGTAGGGCCATCCAGACTGAACTTTCCGGCCATGAGCTGACGGCGATCATGAGCATTGAAACCAAGGTTAGTTCAGGTTTTACAAAATTTGAGATACCTAATCCGAATGTGGCGATATGTAATTTTAATATGTTAGGGGGCGTTTGCGTATGAATTTTATCGAAATGGGCTATTGTTCAATTAAATAATCAGTCTCCGTGTTGTAAATGATGATTTAGGTGGGGGCCAGTGAAGTGGAGCGAGCTCTCATGGAGTCATGTGGGTAGTGTTGCTTGCAAGGAAGGAGCTCGAAATTAGGCACGTGAAAAATGCTCAGTTTTTTTGTGTTGGACGCTACCGAGGTTGAATCGATCACATTTCCAAGTTGATGACGGCATTCTTTTATGTTGGTGAAGATTTTTTATCATCTCTCTCTTTTCCAGGAACTCGACTGATGGCCTCATCGTTGGCCACCTGTTAAATTTTTTTTAATTTTTTATTTGCTTTGATGTAAAAGTAGCGTGTAATTACGGATAACGAGTCTCATGTAATATGTTAGGTGATCTATCTCATTTACGATATCATTACATTTTTTTTTCATAAAAGATGTGCAACCTCTTGTACCATTTGAAAAAGAACTTGTCATGTCGATTTTCTGTCGTATGTCATATGATGTACATTATTCTTTTAGAATTAAGAGTCCAAATACAAGGCAAAAAATTCATACCAACAATGTCTCTTATACTCAGTATCATTCAGAAAAGCAAAGCAGATCAAATACAAGGCAAAAATGTGGGGCATGCATGCAAAACAATTTTGATAACATAAACTGTTTCAGCATAATCAGCAGAATATTTTTCACAAATCCAAATTTGCATATACACAGCCATTAGGAAATTCACATGCAACCATTTAGAAGTAAAAACAAGAGATCGAACCCAGGAGCATATCACATTTTTTCCGACGAGCTCTGTAGTACAAATTACTCAGTGACTATCAGATCTTCGACGTTACTGGAAGATTCATCGTCAGTATTGACGTGCTCCGAGGCATTGCAGACAACGAGGTTCCGCTACCTGAGGTAAACAGATCATTGAAGGCAACGTGATTATCAAAAGATGGTGTTAGATTATTTTGTTAAGATTTATACTCACAATCACGTAGATGGTTGAATTTATCTGATACATCGGAAGACTACAGTCCCAGTAAAGTTTCGGCCACACGAACCATGTCTCTTCCACTTTGAGAAATACTTCAATCAATCTGTGCATACATGAAAATTAACTTTAAAAGATGTCATCTTATATCTGGGATAGGTAAACTACAACCTGTTTAGAAATCCCACAATAACCCTCCACAACTCACCCCCTTGTGTATGATAACGCTGACTTGGCTGAGCCGATATGGGAGTGACACTGAGACGTTGAAGATTTTGAAAAATACACATGGGATGTGTGCGGTATACACGTGCGGCAACCCACTAATTCATGGTAGAACCGTACGTGCTACATACGTTACCAATCAAGTATTTATTCTTTTATGATAACTTCCTACAGCAAGTCTAGCCTCTTAAGTAAATTCTAGTGTCATAGCAAGGTTTATAATCTTAATTCTAGTCTTGGTATCGACCAACGATTTGTAGTATTTTTATGCCGGAAGTACTATGTGATACACATACCTGTTAGTGCACGGATACGAACCCGATTTGGACATCCGCATACCCGGCCCGTTTATCATCCGCGACCCATTACCCCATGCACTCTAAGCGGGCTATGACTGAGTCGGGCGAACATGTCATTCGACCGTTGGGCTAGAGCCGACATTCAAGGGAGAGTTAATGGTGCCGAGTAAATGGGCAGCCGTTAACTCGAATCCCGAAGAAGATCGTGCCCCGATCAATGGGGACGGTTACGCATCATCAAGAAGGAGCTGCCTATAAAGAGGCCGACAAACAAATGTAAATGGGTTCCATCTTCAAGGTACGAGATCTAAGACATAGAACTCTATCTTCTTACTTTATCAATCTATATTCGAGCTTGCGTCGCTGGTCTAGAGACGAACCTCCGTGTGTCGATCTCAGCTACACCAAGCTCTCTCTCTTCCTTAAGTTCCCTACTAACTTAAGCATCGGAGGGGATTTGAGTCAGAACCCAGATCCGACCCCCCCCCCCCCCTAACGACTCCATGTGGTGCAGATCGGCGATCGCTATCCAACACCGGAGGTTGACGCTTGGCCCTTCAACCTTGAACGATCGACGCAACAGTCGCTGGTGGGTCGATCGAAGGTCGTATCACCCTCAACAACAATCACCCGACCCTGGTTCCTCCAACCAAGGGTCCCACTTTAGACCCTGACAAGGCTCCAGCTTAGCGCCACGAGTCTCCGTCAACTTGACAACTGTCACGGTCAATTTTGGCCTTAACAGTTTGGCGCCGTCTGTGGAAAACCACGAGTCGACATCCACATCGACGAACCACCCGACTATGTTGACTCATCCAACCAAATCCTTCGAGGTTGCCACAGGATCCCTCAGCGTTGGGATCATCAACATGATAACGGGAGGTCCCCCGCATCCGAAGCTATCAACCTCTCTTCAAAGCTCCTACGCTGAGAGAGTGATGACCATATCCGTGGGGCAAAAGCGTCCCAGATAACGCCACCTATCTCCTTCTTGAAATGAAGATCTGGAAGGGGTAGAACTACCGCGCGATGATGTCGTGGTCATCATGGCCACCATCAGAGACATAGCCGGGTAAAGGATGCTCGTCGACACCGGAAGCTCGTGCGACATACTCTTTTTCACTACGCTGGAGAGGATGAAAATGTCGTCCGTAGAGTTGACGCCTTGCACAGGACCCTTGATGGGGTTCACCAGACACACCGCCCCGATAGCAGGTGTCATCACCTTACCGGTGACATTCGGTACGTATCCGGTACATATCATCAACAAATCACTCACCTAACCAACTTTATAGTGGTGAAGATCAACTCGGCGTACAACGGGATCATCGGAAGACCGCTGTTAAGCGCCATAGAAGAGGTGGTCTCAACCTTCACCAAATGATCAAGTTCCAGACCCCCGAGGGGGTCAAAAGAGCAAGTGGGAATCAAAAACAGGCGCGGTCATGCTACATGCTATACACCGCCCAGAAGAGGGTCGAACAGGCGGATCCAGTCGATCCTCGGATCGAAGATCGACGGCCTACCGCGGTCGAAGAAACGGAGAACATCAAAATCCCGACGAGAAAGGAAAAACCGTCACAATTGGGTCGCTGCTCCCCTGCAACCTAAAAGAGCGGTTGGTCGCTCTCTTAAGAGAACATGCCAATATCTTCGCCTGGACAACAAAGGACATGCCCGGCATCGATCCTGAGGCAGCATCCCACAAGCTCAGGATAGACCCGACCCCCAGGCCCATGAAGCAGAAGAAGAGAAACATGAGAGACGAAAAGACAGAAGCTGCAGTCGGAGAAATCGATCGACTTCTAGAAGCTCGCTTCATTCGAAAAGTCAAGTACCCTAAATGGCTCTCGAACATCGTGATGGTCAAGAAGGCGAATGGCAAATGGCAAATGTGTGTCAACTTCACTGACCGTAACAAGGCGTGTCCAAAAGATAGCTATCCTCTACCACGAATCAACCACCTGGTCGACAGTGCCTCGGGCAACGAGCTTCTCAGCTTCATGAACGCCCTCTCAGGATCGAAGCAGATTCAAATGGCACCAGAAGATGAGGAGAAAACTTCTTGCATCGCGCGCCAAGGTCGAGGAATCTCGAGCTGATGCCTTGTCAAAACTTGCATCATCCTCCCCCGCGGGACTCGGTCGGACCGTGTATGTACAACGTCAGCCCCACCCCAGCGAGCTGACACAAGAACTGTTGAACCTCGACAAGTGGTTACGTGGGTGGACCCGATCATCTACCACCTACCGACTCGCTACTTTGGATGATATGGAACTTCTTCGTCCTTGGAAAGCAGAACATCCACGAAAGTATTGCCAATGATTGTACTAAAGGGGTAAATCCACCGTTCATTTTTTATCCTATACATGTTCATTATGAATGCAAAGTAAATCGTTCTTCGACATCAGTCGTAACACCTTCGTCGGCCGTAAGTCAAAGGGGCAACGCCCCTCGCCACCGAACGATCTTCGTCGGCCATAAGTCGAAGGGGTCACGTCCCTCGCCACCGAACGACCTTCGTCGGCCGTAAGTCGAAGGGGCCACGCCCCTCGCTACCGAACGACCACCATATGACCAAAGAAGCGTGATTCATGGTGATTACACCTAACCTATCCACGACATAACTTGCCTAAGGATTTCTATGTCCTTTCAAGTTAGGTCATCGAGGGACCATACACACGCAAATATTCAGGAAAAAAATAAATGCGGATAAAGAAATAAAGTCGCAAAAAGATTTTCTTCATTGATTTCAAATCAAAGAAATTACAAATTTAGGAGTTACAGAGGGACTGCCTAAGACCTAAGAGGGAGGGGGAGCGCTCCCTGACACCTAAACGTTGGAGAAGGCCTCCATCGTCTTCGTGAGCCTAGCAGTCAGCTCGGTCTTCTCCTTCGCGGCAGCCTCCTCGAGCTCTGCATCTTTGGCTTGGAGCTTGGCTTTCTCCACCTGGCTAGCCTCCGCCCACCTCTCAAAGTCGAAGAATTTGGCCCGAAGCTCGATCGTCTCCTTCTTGAAAGCATCGAGCTCCTCTTCAAGCCGGGCCCTCTCCGTCCGCCACTGGAGCTCGACAGACTTGTGGACGGTCGATAGCAACGAAAGGCTGTCCTTAGCCTCCGTCGCCTCCCACTCGACCGCCGCTTTGTCAGCGAGGGTCTTCCCCAAGGCCTCCTCCGCCTCCTTCGCCCGTGCTTCGGAGCTGAGGGCTTTACGCTCCGCGTCCGCCACCCGCCGACCTCCGTTGATCAAATCGACAGCCTGGCGGCACAACGCGGCCCGGAGAACGGACATCTGCAAATAAAACAAAGGTCAGTCAAGAACGTCGACCAAGTTGGGTACCAAAAACGAAGACTCGGACAACATACCTGATATCCGCACCCAACGAAGTTGGCCATCCGCTCGAGGTCCAGCTTCTGCAGGAACTCCGAATCCTTGGGAAGGATCGAGTTCTCCACCACCATGGCCGTCGTCCCGAAGTCCGTCAGGGCCGACTCCTTGCCGATGGCAAAAGGGAGCAGGTGAAACTCACCTTCGATCGGTCCCGAAGACCGAGTTAGAAGCCGATTGAGCATCAACGCTCGATCGAACTCCTCAGGAATCGATCTGACTAGCGGGGTGGGCGACATGATGTCCCCCCACGGCCACTGATCCATGAGGGACGTCGTGGGGCCCTGGGGCATCGACAAGGTCTCCGCTGCCTCTGGAGTCTTGAGGGGAGCAACCCCCTTGCCTTTCCCCATGGGGTCTTCTTCGTCCACGTGCCTCCTCTTCGGAGACCCCTCCTCGCGAGAGGGCATCTCCATCTTCTGACCGACCCCCCCAGTCGGCTCGACGACGTCGGCAGAATCGACGTCAACCACCAATGGCGTCGCTCTGACCACGATGGAAGCCAGGGAAGGGGGCCGCGTGGGAGCCCAGCTAAAGGCCTCCCTCGAAGAGGCTCGAGGAGGCATGGACTCATGCCTGATCTCTCCCCCTTCGGAGGAGGAGCTCTGGTGGACGGGGAGGGGGGACCAAGAATCCGACCCCTCGACATGAGCGCTCGATCGATCGTTCCGAGCGCCTGACCTCTCGACCGTCCTTTTCTTCTTCCTCTGCTCCCTCCAGACCCGGTCCAAACTCGACTCGTCGATGCGTCGGTTGTCGTTGGTCATATCTGCAGAAAACGAAAATAATTACCGTAAGTGGCGAAGTCAAGATATGGATTCGAGATACCTTACCCGGGCTCCATAGAAGGATCTTTATCGTATTGTCGTCAAGCAAAGAGTGATCGACATATCTTGACCAGGCCGACTCGACAACGCCTTCACTGCCTCGGCCTCGCTCACCGACAACCTGGCTGCCTTCACTGCCTCGGCCTCGCTCGCCGACAACCTGGCTCTGACTTGCTCCAAAGACAGACGAGACTCCCTCGCGAGCTCGGTGTTCGGAGAACTCCAGCCGTTGAGCAACAGTCCCAGGTCAGGTAGAACGACCAACACGAAGGTATCTGTCCACCCAGGGTCAGAAACTGGGATGTCATAAATGAGCCTCGTGCCCGGCCGAGCAACGATGTGATACCACACTCGTTGAGGGTCGGCTACTATCCTAAAGAAATATCTGAACAGCTCAAGGGTCAGACAGACTCCACTAAGCTCACACAACTTGATGAAGCAAACTATGGTAGGAAAAGCTTGACGAGCAAGTCTACAGATAGAGAGCTTCAAGAAGCACAGAACCTTAATGATGAAGGGGTGAAAGGGGAATCGGAGTCCTAAGCTGAAAGATTTGAGATACACCCCAACCTCTTTCTTTCGCGGGAAGTACACTTTCTCATCCGAACTAGGCACCCTAACCCTAAAGGGTTCACTGAAACAACCTCACCAAACCTCGGCGGTCAGATCGAGGGAGAACCTACGGGCCATATCTAAGATAACTTCCGGGACCTTCAACTTCCGATCCCTTTGACGAATGGAAAGGTCAGGCTCAACCCAAATTTCTTTCCCCTTCCCAGAAACTTCCACACGGCGAGGGTGCCAGAGGCGCTCCGCTAGTTCCTCAGAGGTTGGCACCTTGAACACTATCGGAGCAAACATGCCTGACAAACCTACAAGAGAGTCAAGATCGAAGAGGAGATATCTTGAGAAAGAACAGATGATCTCCGAGAGAAGCAGCGATGGAAGCAAGCAGGAGAAACAAGGAAGAAGATGAAGTTGAAAAATCTCAAACCTCTCTTCGAAATTTCTCTTATATGTTGAAGAAACCCAACCGCCTGACCTCCGATGCACGCCGCATGTCCAAAGCCAGCCACCAGAAACGGCGGAGATCGCTCCAAAGGCGAAAAGGTTTTGGCGGCACATATTAAATCAAATGTTTTGAAATCTGTGTGCATTTAAGGAGACTACTCATCATTCGGTCCCAGTCAGCGCGACTCCTGAGGCACAAATGATGGGGGGCCATTGTTAGTGCACGGATACGAACCCGATTTAGGCATCCGTATACCCGACCCGTTTATCATCCGCGACCCTTTACCCCCGCACTCTAAGCGGGCTACAACTGAGTCAAGCGAACAGGTCATTCAACCGTTGGGCTAGAGCCGACATTCAAGGGAGAGTTAATGGTGCCGAATAAATAGGCAGCCGTTAACTCGAATCCCGGAGAAGATCGTGCCCCGATCAATGGGGGACGGTTACGCATCATCAAAAAGGAGCTGCCTATAAAGAGGCCGACAAACGAAGGTAAATGGGTTCCATCTTCAAAGTACGAGATCTAAAACATAGAACTCTATCTTCTTACTTTACCATTCTATATTCGAGCTTGTGTCGCTGGTCTAGAGACAAACCTCCATGGTTCGATCTCAGCTATACCAAGCTCTGTCTCTTCCGTAAGTTCCCTACTAACTTAAGCATCGGAGGGGATTTGGGTCGGGACCCAGATCCGACCCCCCTAACGACTTCCTGTCGTGCAAATCGGCGATCGCTATCCAACACCGGATGTCGACGCTTGGCCCTTCAACCTCGAACGATCGACGCAACAGTCGCTCGTAGGTCGATCGAAGGTCGTATCACCCTCAACAACAATCATCCGACCCTGGTTCCTCCAACCAAGAGTCCCACTCTAGACGCTGACAAGGCTCCAGCTCAGCACCTCGAGTCTCGCCTCGAATCTCACGAAAAAAGGTTTTAAACAGACCACTTTAAACTTATCTGCTTATTCTACCTCTCTATCTAATTTCTCATATTCTGCTGAGATAATGAGAAAAGAGATTGCTAGATTAGTTTTATACCAAGAATTACCCTTCAGCTATAAGGAAAGCCCCGAATAAAAAGGTTTAACTAACATTTAACCTTGTATTTAGAAGAGTGCCTAGAAACACTCTTAGAAGGGATGCTACGTCAACTTTTCAAAATGGAAGCAAAATTGTTGCAAACTTTTGCAAACTTAAATTCTAGAATAGCTTTAACACCGACATATGGACAACAAAATGGTACGCTTCCTACATCTCATTACATAGATCATGGTTACACACTTAACAAGATGATTATAGGATTTAGAATGTTAGAGCATGCTCATACTGGCGATGGAATCTCTACTTTGATAATATATATTATTCATTAATTTAAATATTTCTAAAAAATTCATTTACTTTTGATAATGCTTCTAACAATAATGTAATTGCTTATTTGAAAAGACAATTGAACCCTAAGCTGTGTAAGTTGTTATTTCATCGACGATGTGCTTGTCACGTCTTGAACTTGATAGTACAAGATGGGCTTAAAACTGCTTCGGTTTATTTTAGAAAGAGTTAGGAACCTTATGTTATTACTCCACACTTCTGATACTAGGAAACAATAGTACAAATAATTGTGTCGTACTAGCCAAAGACCTTACCTAGCCTTTAGATTTAGTATTCAAATAGGTGGAATTCAACGTATCTAATGATGTGTTCCATACTAAAAATAGAGATCAGCTTACTGATTTTGCAAGTACACACCTTGCTTTTGACCCAAACTACGACATTAGTAAACATAAGTGAAGAACTATAGAACAGCTTCTTGAATTTTTTTGAGATTTTTTTACTGCTACAACTAAACTTTTCAGTGTGTACTACCCAACATCAATTTTATGCTTAGAATAATTAGTTTTAATTTCGGAAGTTTTAGCAGAGTATAGAGACCATGTGGATCTTAACACTGCTCTTTTTCCTATGACAGCAGACATAGAAAGAAAACTAGCAAAGTATTGGAATCCTATTCATATGCTTTACTCTTTAACTAAGGTTTTCGATCCACGTATTAAGGAGAAAGTTGTCGTTGGGTTATTAGAAACATATTATAAACACATGATGTTTCTCTTAGATGAACCTATAGCTATGTTTAAAACTAGCTTAAAAATCTTTTTGCAACTTATGAGACTAGATTCGGTAGGTCTTCTAATACTTCTTCAGTGCCTGCTAATACTTCTTCAAGTAGGATCTGACAGATTTAGGAAAGAAAAAACAATAGAGACAGATAGTTCCAGTGAATTGTCTAAGTATTTAGCAAATCCATTTCCTTTTACCGATGCAGAATTGGATGATGAGAATTTTGATACTCTGGCCTGATGAAAAGGGTATAAATCTCGGTATTCAATTTTTGCCATCATGGCTCGTGATTTGTTAGCAATCTATATATCTATTGTTGCTTCAGAGTCTGCTTTTAGTACAGGTGGTCGTTTTTTGAGCGACAAGATGTCAAGGCTGAAGAAAGATATATTTGAAGTGGTGGTTTGTCCGAAGGATTGGTTCCATGCTGAAAACCGCTTGCAAGATAAAAAGGACATTTTCTAAGACTCTAACGAAGAAGAGACATAAGATGATTGATTTTCATTTCTTATTTGAATTAGAGTTCTTTTTGGCCATTATATGAGGGGTAAGGCTAGCCGACTTAAGTCCACACCTCAAAAAAATTAATTAATAAAATTTAAAAGACCTTCGAGAATTTCGAGATTAAATATTTTTCTTTCCAATAATGTACCTATTTAGCAATAAAATAGGTTAATTTTTCCTCAGTTTTGAAAATACTATCTACTTACAAAATACTATCTATTTGTACTTTTTAATAAAACACTATGTTTTTAATAAACTATCTATTTTTAATTTTTTTAAATACACTCAATTCAACTTTTTAATCTTTGTATAATATAAAATTTAATATACTTCATTTTATAATATGTTTAAATATATTTTTCCTTTTTAAAAGAATTTTTAAGGATTTTTAAAGAATTTTTATATTTTTTTTACTTTTTCACTTTTTTACTTTTTTATATTTTTTATATTTTTATATTTTTTATTTTTTTATTTTTTACCTTTGCAAGTCGCCCATGCCCGGCCCACTAGGCCTGGGCCCAACCGGGCGCCGAGTCGCAGGTGGGGCTTCACAAGGCTTTTGCCCTGCCCTGCCCTGCCCTGCCCTGCCCTGCCCTGCCCTGCCAAAGAGTCAAACGGGCCGGCACGGCACGTGATCCGGTCAAAGCCTGGCCGGGCACTGACCGGGCCAGCCTGTTGGTCATCTTGAACGAGAAGTAACAAATTTTGGGCATCGGTCGCTTTAGCTAAACATGTTCTTCATTTTCAACAAGTGCTTGTATCCATAGATTATCAATGCAGCTAGAGTAATATCTTCTCTTTTATAACACTGCTACATCATGGACCATCGTTATTATCTAAATCAATCAATTCAACTTCAGTTTGGTTCTATTTTGTTTCTATTTTGGACTTCAATGTCTTAGCCTCATAATACATTCGAAGCAATCCATGCTTTATGTATCTTTCGTTAAAGGCTATGTGGCAAAGAAGAGAGCTAGACTTTTTGGAAGACGAACCAACCCCAACTTTATATTGGGGTTGGGGTTGGGTACTTTGTGAACGGGCAAAGTGAATATGTTTTCAAAATGCCTAGTTTTCCCTCAACTCCATTTTATTTACTCCAAGGCCTTTTAAGGTTGTTTAGATGGGGTTGGGGGCTAACCCTAGCACAAGCCCAATTACCAAACGCAGCCGAAGAGTTTCAATTAAGAGAGGCATGTTTTTATCAATCCTACAAATTAAATCAAAAATTGCAGACATGTATTGATAACAACCAACTTTTCAAATGGTTACGCCTTAACAAACAGCCCACGAGAAACATAGACTTCAGCCGTTTAATGACCCCCTTCGCAAAAATACTAGATTGAACCCAACAGTTCAAGGTCACTACATGACTCGTGCATCTTGAAGACACTTGGGAGCATCTTGCAAATAGAATCATACTCAAATAGGAATTCTATCTCACCAAGATTAACCCTAACTAGTTACTTGTTAAACAAGTTAGGGTTACATCAAAGATAGCTAAATTAACATCTACACAACATATATAAATAGGTAGACCTTAACGGGCGTCAAGTACATAATCTACTGTAAAAATTCTAACCACATCAAATATCAAAAGATCAAATTTGAGCATCGGATGATTATTTTAGATTAGAAACAATCCCAACCTTCTATGATGTGATGTTCGTTTGTGCAAGCACCCAAGTCGGGTACATGTAGATCTACCCCATCTGGCGATCGAGATCTAATAAGTTGATCCCCTAAGTTCACATCCTACAAAATCTTGTTGTGTGTATGTTGCACGTAGAAAACATTCGGCAACATAAACCTTGGTTTTAATTATTAAATGAGGTTTTGTTCAACCATTATATGATATAAATAGAATTTTAAGGATTGGTAACTCAACCTCTCTTCTTATATTAGTTGTTATTAGTTAGCATTAATTTTGGACGGCTCAAATCAACATGCTAGAATTATGATACAATACAAGTAATATGTAACTGTATCAGCCACTATTTCAATTTTTGGTTAGCAATTTAGATTTTACTTTGATATGTCTGGTCCGATATATCAAAATCTTGGAAGATGAGTTGCTAATTTTAAGAGTTACAAATGTGAACTTGTAATGTTGGTAATTGTATCGTATTAAAGCCTACCGGCATGGGAACCTTTAGTAGTGACGGTAAGCAAAATTACTTTACATTTTCTAATAGAATATATTTTGAGACAAATATGAAGTATTCATTCACTCTTAATAAGAGCACATCTCATACACCACATTGCCTCATTTTACTACGTTCATATTCAAGGCATAAGTTGTATAAATTGATTTCAATTTGTTTATTTCAATGTCTCTCTTTCTTTGTTGAGATCAACTCTCGAGTTTTGAGCGTGTACCATTCCCGGTTTGTGGGAAGTACTGGTTAAAAGTGAATTGGATTTACACTTGCCAAATATTGGCAAGTGGGTTATTAGTGGAACACTAATCACTAGCAGGATTTGCTAGTGGGTTCTGGAGTAAGATTCCAGTGAGTTGAGATTTGACTCACGGGAATCCGAACCAGTGTACATCTATTGTTTACTATTACATTTTCTGTGTTATTGTCTTCTTTATTTCTATTCCGCATACTTGGTTGCATTAGTGATTTTAATTAGGTGTAAATTCCTTTTTATTTCATAAAACATTATTAACACTCCTCTAATATTTTTTTCCCATGGTTTCAGGTCCTACAATTGGTATCAGAGAGAGTTACTAACATGACAACCACTAACAACAAACACGGTGGCACGTTCTAAATAGCTGAAGGCCAATCCACAGTTCGACCCCCTCTCTTCAACGGATCAACTACGGGTACTGAAAAGCTCATGTGACCATCTTCCTCCAGAGCATAGTTTATAGTGAATGGTGGAGGAGTACATAGAACCCCTCGCAGAAGACTTCTCCACATGATCGTCCATTCAGTACAATCGGGGGTGAACAATGCCAAAGCTATGAACTCTCTCGTTTGTGTGTTGAATGCAACGAAATTCAAAAAAATGTCAAATTGCACGTCCACATTTTAAATATGGAACCACCTCCAAGTTACACATGAAGGGACGACTCAGGTGAAAATGTCCAAACTCCACGTTTACGTTCAAAGATTTGAAATGTTTCAAATGCATGAGAAAGAGAACATATCAAGCATGTATGCTAGGTTCGCGGACATCGTGAATGAACTTGAAGCACTAGGGAAGACGTACACCCAAGTAGAGAAAATAAGGAAGCTCATTATGACCGTCACTCCAGAATAGGAGAAGAAGACGATGGCCATTGAAGAATGAAACGATATGAGCAAGTACTACGTAGAAAACTTCATGGGGTCTCATGTCATATGAGGCAAGGAAAGATGATAGAGAACAAAGGAAAGCCCTTATAGTACTATCCGAGCCCAAGAAGAAAGCAATTGCCTTCAAAACCTCATCGGACAATGAGGATTCCGATGAAGAGATGGATATGGAGTCCATGGCACTCACGGCCCCGAAGTTCCAAAAGTTCTTCCCTAAAGGTAATTTCAAATCCAAGGGTAAATTTGATTCTACTAACAATATTTCTTCTTTTTGTTATAAGTGTAATAAGCCAGATCAAGAAGGATTGCCACATGCTAAAGAACAAAGAAAAGTGAAAGGCTCCCAAATACAAGAAGGGAGATAAGTACAAGGAGAACAAGAAGGGGTTGGGGACATGGGATGATTCTAGTAATGATTCGATTAGTGAGGACTCGGATGAGGAGAAGTGAGAAGTCACGCATATGCGCTTCATGGCGCGAGAGGATTCTCCAAGGGACACTCCAAGCGATAACAAGAGTTATTCAAATGAGGTAAGTATGTACGACCTTAGACTTGCAAATGAACAACTTTTTTATATGTATCGAAAATTATTTAACTCATATATGCCTGCTAAGGACAAACTTGCTAGTATTGCCACCTTCTCCACTTCCATCACACTTAGTGATAACTCCACAAATGACACACTTGTCAAGGAGAAAGATACTTTGCTTTCTCAAAACGACGCTTTAAGAAATGAGGTTGTATCCCTCAAAACTCAATTGGACGGAGTCCATGTCGTTAAGTGTGATGACATTAAGATTGAAACACTTCGATCGCAAAACACTCTTTTGGAAAATGAGAACATAGCTATCAAATCTCATGTACACGAGCTCACATCACATGTATCCACCTTGGATACTAATATTTCTTCACTTACAAAGAAATATGAACTCATATCTGCCAATGTTGAAAGATTCAACAAAGGCAAGGATAAGTTGGACACATTGCTTGAAAATCAACTCCCCGCAAATCACCGTGGTGGACTTGGTTATCCAAAAGCAAGTGCTACCAGCTATCGCACATCATATAGTTGGGGCACTATAGAATTTGAGGCCATCATCCAGTGTAACCACGAGTGGAGTTCATAACACCTTGGATAGTTCATCTTCCAAGAAAAGCTCCATGCCAACACCACCCTCTTTTAGAAAGAAACACATTAATGGTGGAGCTCCAAAGAAGGGTCATGCATGCATGTACACTAGTACACAAACACGTAGGAAAGCACCTACGCATCACGCTCATACTTATGATGACTTTAATACACCACAACCTCGTGCACATGCCAACACACATGTGAGACACACACATGTCTGCACCCATGCATATGCTTATGCACAACCACCGCATACACATATGCATGCTCACTCACATGCTCATCCACATGATTCATATGTTCCACATGCTCCATATGCACCACATTCTTATGCACCACTTGCATACACCACCCAGAATGTGAGACCACATGCTTATGCACACCATGCACGCAAACACCTTTGCAAGACGACAAGCCATCTATCATGATCACCCACACTATTACTCTCCTCATGCACCACACAATGGGTATGCACAAACACATTCACCGGATACACATCCACATGCTTATGTTCACATGCATGCCTACATGTCACATGCACCACGTAGAAACCCTCTACCAATGCATGCACCCTCTAGGCATAGGACTTCCAAAACACACACAATTTGGTGTCCTAAGAATTCTAGCACTAATGCTAAGGGTTTATATATGCAATCATACTTTAGGGATGTAGTATATAATGAGAATTATGTTGGAAAGTCTAAGTCCACTTGGACTTGGTTTCCAAAGAGCTAATCCCCTCGAACCAAACATGTTTGGGTACCATGTGCTTATGGTTTATTCTATAGGTACCCAAGATTAGGAAAAAGAGCAATAAAGAGAAAGATTCCTCCAAGTGCAAAAGGAAAGGATGGATACTTGAAAACGGTGTTCCAAACATAGGACGGGAGACCTAAGCTTACTCTCCGAGATCATCCACATCAAGGATGGCAGAACGATCACTTTTGGAGGCAATGAAAAGGGTTCCATCATATGTATTGATAAAGTATGTAATCCATTTAAACCCCGCATTGATAATGTATATTTAGTAGATGATCGAGCCGGAATCAACTCCGAAACGATGTCGTCTAACCGCAAGCGCACGGTATAGTAGCAAGCGGGCATCGAACATGGGAAATCGGTGCTATACTACCTATCTACTCCTAGGTTGAGTTAGACTTGCGGGTTTATTGGTGGATGTGGAATATGGACGGTCGTAATGGTGATGGATGCGAGGGTTGTGTCACTCAACGTCGCAAGCAAGGGGGTCCACACAAAGAAAGAGGGAAATAAAATATAAAAGATTAGGGCTTAGGACTCGCCACTAGGACCGTCGGATGTCGACGTTAGGCTAGGACTCTTACGTTGTGTTGGTTTTATTGGGTATTTGTAGCATCTAGAAAGTGAATTCATGCGTCTGTGCATCATGAATCTAACGTATCGCATTAACCCAGCTCTCGCGACAGGCGCATACGATACGTGCATTAAAGATCTACAAAGTTCTCACCACTCTCGTGGTTCGAACACTCTCAACTCGTACCACTCTCGTGGGTTAGAGATTCGAGGTATTTTGGTGGCTCTTATTGACGCAATGGTGGTAGCCGTCAATTAGCGATATAGTTCATCGGTGGATCCCCTCAAGGCACGAGCCGGGCATGGTCACGTGCCTCGGTTGAATCCACTAACTCCCTAATTAAATCCGTAGGATATTCCTTAAGTTAATCGATTTCACTGACCGTGGACACGATCTCAGTACGAATTCTCCTAGGGATCTTGCTAGATCAACCAAAATACAACCCCTTTTATACCAACGCATCATAAAAATCCCAACTTTGTATCTAAATCCTAAAATTCTAGGGCTAATTCCTTAGCCCTAGATGGGATTACTCATGCATGATAGCAATATAAGATTCGATAATAGCAAGAGAATTCATCATAGCATGCATCAATAGATATTCAATAAGAAATCACAAAGAAATAATAATGGAATTAAAAAGGGCAAAAATACTTATCTTGATACAAAGGAGGCACCTAGGGCACAGCCAAACTCTCCAAAAGATCATCTCCCAAAAAGTCTAAAAAGATCTAAAAACTCTTCTCTAAAAAATATACAAAAAGTCTCCCCAAATCTCCCCAAAAGTCTGTATCCAGAACCCACCCTGTGACGGCTGCTGATCTCCCCTTCAAAAACCCTCGCCAAACAAAATCGCGATCTGGACGCACACGTGGGCCCACGGTTGACTCGGTCCGAGCAGGAAGTTGCTCGGTCGAGCTGTCAAAAAGTCAGCTACGTTGTCCAAATGTTTGCTCGGGCCGAGTAAGGCATGCTCGGTCGAATAGTCCGGCTGCTCGGTCGAGCAGCCCTCCTGCTCGGTCGGATTGCACAGGGAATCGAGCTTCTCCAAAATATGTCGCTCTGCCTACACGGACAGAGTAGATTCCGCTCGGTCCGAGTAGGTAGCTGCTCGGTCGAGTAATAGGCTGCTCGGTCGAGTCTGTCAGTAGATTGCAGCGCTTCCCAAAATCACGCTCTGCCTGCATGGACCGAGTACGCAGCTGCTCGGTCGAGTATACAGCTGCTCGGTCGAGCAAGCTGACGTTCTACCGAAAAGGTGAGTAGGAGCTCAAAAAATCACATTTCAGCACCATGCTCGGTCGAGCAGTCACCTGCTCGACCGAGCAGGTTGATGTTCAGCCGATTAGGAGCTAAAAACATGTTTCAGCAGATTTTGCACACTACTCGGTCGAGTAGTGCACTGCTCGGTCGAGGAGTGCACTGCTCGGACCGAGTAGTGTGCTGCTCAGTCGAGTAGGCTGCTGAGAACAGTTTCAGCACTGCAGCATCAGCTTGCAGAAATTCCCTAGGGCTCATCCGACCTCCGATTGGAGCGTTCTTGGCGGCGTTGGAACCATCTTGAAGTCTACTATCTGGGAAAAATATCAGAAAAATAGTGAAAAATCTCATGTGATAGCAGATTTAGAAATAGTGCACGGTTGTCCTGTTTCCAGCACTTCGGGTCGCTCGATTCCTTCGCCACATCATAGCTTGATCCGCGACCTTCTCTCTTGCCCCTTCCTTGCTCCAGTATTCTTCGTTGGCACCTCGAGCATGTCATCATGAGTCTCATTGGTGCTCTCACGTCGTCGATCGTTTTATTGACTCCAAATTGCTCCAATATCGCACCAAATCCCTGAAATGGAATAAACGCTCCGAAAGCCATATTGTTCCAAATAATAGCACAAAAGCGTATAAAATGGGAGTTTGGAGGGAGAAATATGTCATGAAGATATGCGATAAAACATGTAAAATAGAAGCATATCAAAATCCCCCAAGCTTACCTCTTACTCGTCCTCGAGGAAGACGAATACGAAGCTCACCAGGAGGTAAAAATAAGAAAACAAAAAGGAATAGGAAGAAAAGAGGGTCGCTAGATTATTCTCTCATCAACATTCACCATATATCACAATGACTCAGAAAGTAAATCACACACTACCACAGAGATTTCATATCTTATATAAACGAAGTACTTGAGAGTTAAGAGTGAACGCAAGGGGTCTCTCTAGTATTCATACATTTAGTTTATATCAACATCCTATGTTTCATAGCATCGAATATGCATAACATTGGCGACACACTTTTCAACCAGAAGATATAACTGAAGGTGGAAATTCACACAAAGCATGCAATAAAGAATAGAATAAAAATCAAGACATACACATCCTCATATCAAATCATAAGAAATCCCCGCAACTAAATTGTTTCGTTAAGTTTTAGCATTATCAAACTTTCCCGTTCGTGCACGACTCCACTCTAATGTCATGCTCACTCATGTGGTTAAAAGATTTCCCCCCAAGCTTGAATTGAGGCGCCGCATCCAAAGAAGTATTTGTGGATTTGGAATTTTGTTTTGGTTTCCCAATAGTATATGTATTGCTCCAAGTAATGAAAATTGAGCTCTTCTCTGAATTTTGAGCTTTGTTTCCCCTTTTTTTCTTTTTAGATTTTTGTAGGAGCAATAGTATTTGTATTTTTGGTTTTTGGCCCCTTTAAGGCTTTTTGGACTTTTGGAGCAAGCTTTTCTTTTGTAGGGAATTTTTGGGAATGGATGCGGTAGAAATAGCTTTGGGGAGTGAAATCAAGTGACATGTAAAGAATATAAGGTATATGTGGAGAAGGAATAGATATAACGCTCGGTTCACTCAAAAGTGCGCACAAACAATTCTGTAAAATAATACATCAACTAAACTCGTATAATAGTACGTGTATCCTTAATCATATTAATGAGTGGTGACGTCAAGCAATAATGTTTCAATTATATCAAGCATGCAATAAGAATGCGAATAAGAGATGAAAGCAAGGCTTCAGATATTCTAGTGATGCGTAAATCTTGGTGTATTTCCAATGAAAGCATACGAGATACTACTCTACATATTCAGTTTCAATAAGCTTCATGCATTCGCACTAGAGAGATCATCAAAAGAATATTATCAAGTACTTATAAGGATTAGGATAATTAAATTCTCTAAGTAGCGTTGTGAGAGAGGTGAAAGCATAAGATAAAACATCACACGGAACATATCTAAGATAAAAATAGAGAAATAAAAATAGAAGAAAGAAATAAAAGAAAAACATGCACGCAATGTGATGCTTGAACACACATAAAAGGAAAATATGATGGAAAAAACAAAAAAGATGATGCAAAAATTTGAAAAATTCTAAAAATCCTAAAATAAAGAAAAAATGCAACTAAATGGCATGGAAATGCACTCCCCCAAGCTTAAACTTCACATTGTCCTCAATGTGATCATAAAAAAAGAAAAGTGAGGAACAACGATAAATACGAGGGATGTGAATGAAAAATGATGAAATAAATGACATGAAATCCTAATGCAACTACATGCACATGCAATGATGCATGAGAGCGCTTTCCCCCAAGCTTATGCCAAACAATCCTATTCAAATGACTTAATCAAAAAGGTAACGGCTTCGCTAAGCGGGATCAAGTCAAATGAATAAGAAAGTGAGTATTTCACTTGAAAGAGATGCTCGATGGTGGTTAGCAAAATGGCGGGACATATCAAAATATGAAGAGTGCAATTAATAAAAATAATGGGTTCGGGGTGTAAAAGATTTTTGTGGCCGTCATAAGAGGTGTTATTTATTCAAGCAAAACTATACGGTCCTCTCGATGTCGAAAAGATTCGTGTTTATTGAAAGCATAAAATATTACACTACTGGATTGATATCACCTATAGCAAAAGGCGGATCCAGGATCTTTGCCGGTGCAGGTAGCTGCTCTATCTGCTCCTTCCGTGGCTCCGCCAGGTGCGTATCTCCACGGGCTCCATCAGATTCCAGCAATGCGGCTCCCAGCATCTCCCCAAGGACTCCACCTATACCCTGCAAGAGATGAGCCGCATCAATCTGATGTGGATAATTTTTTCCCAAAATAAATGTATTCCAGAGAGAGTCAACAACAATAGTATTTAAAATAAAAAATGGTTGACAACACTTCCCTGGAAATAAATCTCGACTCTGATGCACCACGTCGATCAACTCCTCGTTGTTTTCCTCTAGTTCCTCAGGTAATTCTGGCATAATGGAGTGGGTCTCGTCAGGATGCAACTCATCATTGTCAGACTCATCCCAGCGCACCTCCTGATCATAGTCAACAGCATCCATGTGTGCTAACTCCTCGCTCTCCTCCTCATATACGTCCTATTGTACCTCTTGATCATATGTATGTGTATCCGGTAAAATGTGCAATTAGTCATCGAAATCTGAATCATAATAAACATCATACACGGGAGGGGAATCAAATGTAAAGGGCGAGGGGGTGAAGAGATCTACCTGAAGGGGTAAGTAAGCTCTGGTGGGTGGTCCTCAGGGTCAGTGGAAGGACGAGGTGGCTGCAGAAGCTCTGAAGGAGGAGGGTGATGCTCGGAATCCTCACGAATGGCTGTGTACTCATCCCGACGCACGACCTCCTCGGCGAAAGTCTCTGGCTCCGCATGCAATATGTAAAATAAATATAGCTCGGCCTCCTCCTCGGGTTCCTCTGGTATGGTAGGCAAAGTGAATTTCATCTTCTCCTTTCTCCGCCTATGTCTTCGTTTCTGTTCTGAAACTCAAGGCACTGGATGGTGTGGCTTGGCCCTCTCAATAGTAGGTGCAGGTGGCTCTATGGGCTCATGTATCTCGGCCACAGTATAAAATTGGGTCTTGTGCCCCTCAACTAGAGCGTAGACTCCATCATCAATTGTGCATATGGAAGAGATACGACGAGTAATAAACTTTTGAAATCCAAGCTCAAAAGAGTCACCGGCTGTTATCGTTAATGGACCGATGCATCAAACTGCATCCACGATGCTTCTCAATAAGTCCATATATGTGTCCTCCTTTGACAGCTCAGATGTCTCTATTTGTGAAGTGTTAATGGTGTAAAGGTGGATACGATCACCTTCAAGTGAAGCATATACCCCATCTATGATAGTACCTGCATCAGAGACATTAGCCATAACAAAATCGATGAATGCTTGGTCGGATGGTTTACCTACCGTAACGGTTAGCGAACCGATAAAACGAGCATCATCTATCATTCAACTGTACCTGATCAAGAAAAATAGACAGCCTGGAAAAGACGTCAGTGGTACAAAGAAAGATAAAGATAATAATAATAACAGGTGGTGGGGGAAAAAATTCTCTCTGTTTTTTGTTTTTTTTTTGTTTTTTACGCAATCTAATCAACCTAATTGTGGTAAATAGATAATATGGCGGAACGCCTCCCCGGCAACGGCGCCATAAACTTGATCATATGTATTTAGACAGAATTACCTCTTTGGTGATGGGTTGTGTACTATATTTGATAGTTCTAATAAAAATATTTTGTTTAGTGGCACACGCCAAAAAGATATTTATATTTTGAATATACCACATACACAAGACCAATGCTTGGTTGCACATACAAAAGAGCAACTTCTATGGCACCTACACTTGGTCATATACACTTTAAACATCTTTACAAATTATCCAAGCATAATCTAGTTAGAAGATTTCGAAAAATTTCTTTTAATAAGAAAAGTTTTGTGATTCATGCCAACATGTTAAGCTTCATAGATCGTCTTTTAAGCTTAAGAATGTAACTTCCACTACTAGACCCCTAGAGCTTTAACATCTGGATTTATTGGGCCTACTAAAGTTACATCCTTAGGGAAGGCAGTTTATGGACTTGTAGTGGATGACTTTTCTAGATTTACTCGGGTAAGATTTTTACATAGTAAAAATAAGGCCCTTGAAAATTTATTGTTTTATCTAAGAAAGTTCAAAAGATCCCAGACACACTCATTGTCACTATTCGTTGTGATCATGAAGGTGAATTCGATAATGAACTATTATCTAACTTTTGTGATGAGAACGAGATCACTCACACATTTTCCTTCTCTCGTGCCTCACCACAAAATAGTGTTGTAGAAAGGAAAAAATAGTACCCTAATTGAGTGTGCATGCACTATACTTAGTGATAGCCGCACCAGTTCACAATTTTGGACGGAAGCCGTTCATAACATTTTGTAGTAAATATGATTTTTATGAGACTCCGTACGAACAAAACTTGTGAACTATTTTATAACAAAATGCCTCAAGTAAAGTATTTCCGTGTTTTTGGTTCAAAATGTTTTATTAAAATCACACACGACAATTTAGAGAAATTTGATTCTCGTTCCGATGAAGGAATTTTTATTGGATACTCTGATCGTAGCAAAGCCTACCGGATATACAATAAAAGAACTTCAATGGTTGAGGAATCACTGCACGTTTCATTTTATGAAGATTTTGATGCTTCTTTATCTCATTTTGATGATAGCTTAGAATTTCTATATGATATTATGCATAATGTTAAATTAAATTATTCTAATGAGATTAACACTACTAATGATATTGTTGAGAATGTTCCAAGTGATTCAGATGTATCCAAGACATTTATTACAGTCCAACATCATCCGCATGACCAAGTGATAGGTAATATCAGAGATGGAGTCCGTACAAGGTCAAGGGTGGAGCAATTCACGCATTGTGCATTCGTCTCAACGTAGAGCCAAAATAATATCAACGAAGCGTGTGAAGATAGCTTATGGATCATGACGATGGAAGAAGAGCTCATCCAATTCGGAAGGAACGAAGTTTGGAAATGTGTTCCTCTTCTGGAAGGCCAACATGTCATTGGAACAAAGTGGATCTTTAAAAACAAAACATATGAGAATGAAGTCATCCGAAACAAGGCATGGTTAGTAGCTCAAGTTTACCGGCAAGAGAAAGGTATATATTTCGAAGAATCTTTTGCTTTGATGGCTAGATTAGAATTTATTAGGTTATTATTATCATTTATGAATTTCAAACTTTTTCAAATGGATATTAAAAGTGTATTTTTAAATGGTTATGTTAATGAAAAAGTTTAAGCTTCACAACCACCTGGTTTCATTCATGAAAAATTTCCAAATCATATTTTTAAACTTAAGAAAGTGATTTATGTTTTGAGACAAGCTTCTAGAGATTGGTATGATCGCCTAAAGACTTTTCTTTTGGATTTGGGTTTAAAAATGGGTGAGATTGATTCAACACTTTTTACAAAGTATTTTGATCATGACATTCTTATAATTCAAGTGTATTAGATGAATATCATAGTTGGATCTACTAACACTTCACTTTGTCAGGAGTTTGCTAAGTCCATGCAGGATGAATTTGAGATGAGACTTATGGGAGAGCTCACATATTTACTAGGTCTTCAAATTCGTCAATTGGAGCAAGAGACTTCATCCACCAAACAAAGTATATGGTGGAATTGATTAAGCACTTCGGGATGGGATCTTCTTTATCCAAACATACTCCAATGAGCACGAAGACGCATCTTGATAAAGATGCGCATGGAATGGATGTTGACATTTGTCAATATCGAGGTATGATAGTTAGTTTACTTTATCTTACCGCGAGTAGACCCGATATCATGTTTTCTGTATGTTTATGTGCACAATATCAATCACGACCAAAACAATCACATTTGATTGCGGTCAAATAGATTTTTCGTTATCTTAACCGAACACTTGACTATAGATTATGTTATCCAAAGTCTTGCACATATGAACTAGTCCCATATAGTGATGTCGAGTTTACCGGATGCAAATCCGATAGGAAAAGTACTAGTTGCACTTACTATTTTCTTAAAAATTCGTTTGTATCTTGGTTTTTCATGAAACAAAATCCAGTATCATTTTCTATGACCGAAGCGGAATATATTGCAACGGGTCTAGCTTGTGCACAAGTATTATGGATGAGACAAACACTTAAGGACTACGATATCAATTGTGATACATGTGCTATCATGGTCGATAACCAAAATGTTATATCTCTCCAAGAACCCGGTACAACACTCTCGTACCAAACACATTGATATTTGACATCGTTTTATTAATAATCATGTCTTCAAAAAGGATGTTAAACTAGAGTACATCGACATCCAAATACGAATCGTCGATATTTTCACTAAACCACTTAAATATGATTCCTTTGATAGGTTTGGGAGAGAATAAGGTATGATATGTGAAGCTGAACTCTACGAGATCATTTTTCATGTGTCATACCATATTACATTACATTACATATGTTATGCCATGTTTCTTGCTATATTGAGTTGCATGGAGTTATATATCTCATTTTCATTCTTTAGTATTTGCTTTATGAGATATATGTGATTTTTATGCTATGGTTAAGCTATTTTAAGTCGATTTAATTAGTTTCAGATTTTGATGATTGGTTATGCATTTTAGATGTTTATGCTTAGTTAGATTGATTATATCCTACCTAGCTTGAGATCTCTCTTAGATGTAATCCTAGGTTCATTCTAAACATTCTGGAAAAGGACAGGCGCCTGGTCTAGTCAAACCAGACGGCTGTCGTATCAGAACTGTCTCTCAGAAATTTTCATTTGACCAGACGACTGCACAGTTGTCCAAGTGCCTAGCTGTTAAACTTCAGCCGCCTGATCCTTAAAGTTTTTGTTGTGACAAATTTTTTCGAGAGCACCTATTTTCTCTCTTTGTTAACTCAGTCGTCTGATGAAGGTTAACCAGACGCCTGCACGGTTGGTCAGGCGCCAGATTGGTCTTCAACAGACGTCTGGATCCCCCTCAAATTTTTACATCATATTATTTTCTTCTGATCAGACATATGATGCTCTCCATATAGACGTCTGGCTCATCGAAATTTCGTTTTTAATTTTAAATCTCCAGACGCCTGGCCACCCCTACACCAGATGCCTATCGAGGGTTTAAAAGTCAGATTCGTTTAATCCGATGGCCGAGATTGTTTCACTCGTTCGATTTAAACCTTATCCCCTTCGATTTAGGGTTTAAGCCTCTCTCTTTCGTCTATCTGCTCGACCGTTTTCTCCCTCGTGTTCTTCGATTTCCGTTGAGCTCTTCGATCGATCTCCGATCGCTCTAGGGTTTCATCATGCCTCGTCTTAAGCGTGCTAGAAAATCAACGATTTCCCTTATGAAAGTCAACCGCATTGCCCATTCTAGTGATCGTGATGTTACTCCTCCACTCCAAGATCAACCACAATCGTCAACTCTTTTACCACCATCTCCTCAATTTCTATCGTTTGTTTTTCCATCTCCTCCACATATTATCAATCCATTATCTTCTGAGCACCCTCTAGCTCATGTTAATTCTCCAGCTCCTCTCCTGAAGACCCTATCGAGGCCCTTAGAGCTAGGGTTTCTTTTCTTATCGATGGGTACCTTCGCTTGGACTCTCGTCAAGTCGCTTTCTGTGACGATCTGGGAAGACTCGAGTCTCTTGTCCTTGGTATTGGTTAAGTTCATACTCGCATCTTGGCTTCTCTCTATCGTGTTCATGAGAGTCTGCATCAGCCTCTTGCTGATCCTTCTTATTCCTCACAGCGTTCCAATGATCTCATGTGTCACGTGGCTCAGTTTGAATTCAGTCTTTCTACCATTTGTGATGCGGTCTCTGTGCTGCTCAGGATCTAACCTATGTCCGGTGTATGGTGAAATCTGTCAGTTCAAACGTTTGTACACAGACTCTACAGTCACATCAGTTATTTTCCTTGGTTCTGAGGATCGAGGAGAAACTAGACTCGATTTTGCCCCTTCCTATAGACATTACCCATATGGATGCTCCAAGACCCAACTCGTTCTACACCTCCATGTTGAGGATTTTAGGATTATCACAGGAGACTCTCATGCTTAGGATATGAGTTGTGTGTTTTTGATTGAGAGCTTTTGTAAAGATGATATGTCATGTATTTTATGATGATGGTTGTATGGATACTATATTTTGTATGTCACATTTTGTTTATATGTGACCTATGATGTAATTTATAGTTGAGCGATGTATTTTGGTTACTTTTTGTATCGTCGCCACTTTACACACAGAGAGAGAGAGAGAACTTAGTGTCATTGCAAATGTGTCTTTATGTTCTTTTTAAACATTCTCATATGCATAACCAATGTAAATGTTGATTCTCTTCCTCCCACTCTTTTTCGATTATAACAAAGGGGGAGAGAAATAAACAAGATAATAATTCATGTGCTACTGTGAATTTAAACCATTTTCATGAATCATAGCACTTCAAATTTATTTGTGAATTATTATTGATTCAGGAGGAGGATTGATATATGAATTGGATGTTCATCCCATATTCCATTTTAATTGTCAGTATTACATTGAATGATTTGATTCCATTCTCATATGCTACATATTCACCGTTACATCATGTTCATGTGTATTCAGTTAAGTTTAAGCTTTCATGCTTATAATACACATTACATGTGATACACATCATTATTATGATTTGATTCTTCATTTAATATATGAGTATTTGGACTAATTTGATTGGCACAATGCAGGGGGAGTAAGTATTTTATTTTCACGCACAATTATTGTTATTGTTTTATGTTTGTTTGTCAACATCAAAAAGAGGGAGAACATTGAGTATTGGATCCCCGATTTGGTTTTGATGATGAGCAAACATAATTAATTGTGACTAATCCCTTTGTTTTGTAATTAATTAAAGCATCATCGATGTAGATAAAGATATATCAAATGTGACGATGATTTGAGCCAATGATGCGATGAAATCAAGCGATGGACTCATGGAAATCAAATAGAAGACTTCAAGAAATTCAATAGGAAGTGAAGATGATTAACTTGTAAAATTTTCACTTCTTTACTTCATTATTGAATAAGAATGTTAGCCTTGGATAGACTTGCTAGAATTACACTTATATCACACACAACACCTTAGTCCATTCATCATTAAATCACATAGTGCTAGAACTTAAAAAATCAAAATGGAGTTTTTCAGCCCAACCAGGCGACTGGTGCTTGGCCACCAGACGCCTTGCGTGCATGCATATACCAGTTCCATAACACTAACCCAGACCAGATGTCATACCCCAGGTCGTGGTATACCTTGTAGTATACTATATCTGTATATGGTTGTACTAGTCATACCCCGTGCCCGTAGGGCACGGCGAAGGTCGTCTCTCGGGTGCGAAATCGGAGAAGACAGTCTGTTAACAGGTGAAATGGCGACATGGTAGTCGTCTCCCGGGCGCAAGAATGACGTGGAAGTCGGCTCCCGGAGGCAATACTGACGTTTCAACAGAAATGGGAGACCAAAATTTTGCAACCTTTTTTTAAAAAGCTAATTACGTTTGCTTGTTAGTTCGCTTGTTAGTACATGATAATCGAGATTGTTAATACATGGGAAGTGAGTTGGATTTATTATGTTAAAGATAATACTAAAAATGTTTTAGAATAAAAGAACATTATGAACAAAAAACAGAAATAGCTAATTTACAATACACTAAAAGCTTATTACTTTTTCTTTTATCTTCATTCATTATTTGCATTACGTAACAAAATTAAATAACTCAAAATGATTTATCTCTAAGCACTCAATTACCAGCGCTACGCGACAAACATTTCCAATCAAATTTAGGCTATTTAGCAACGAACTCCAACCATAATTCAGAATTTAGAATTTTGTATCATATTTACATAATCATCCAATGTTGCCAAACTGTAAACAAATCTATCTAAAATATCCAACAAAACCTTTTTAAAAACTCCCTTAAATCAGGAGGCAGCGGGCCCCATGCCATTCCCCTTGTCCAGCGACCGCCGGCTCAGATCCACCGCCACGTGTCCTCCTGCTTCCGCTTCCGCCAGCTCATCAATGGCCGCCTGCAGACGCGAGAGATCCCAACCCCCGAGTTCTTCGAGCCCCTCTCCGGTGACTACTCGCAAGCGCGAGCGATCTAAGACGCCGAGCTCCTCGAGCTCATCAGATCCGTGGGCAGAGAGGCGGGAGACGAAGGAGGAAGCGTCGTGGGCCCGGGCGGCGCTGACGGAGAGGGCGGCACGTCGTGGGCCCGGGCGGCGCTGACGGAGAGGGCGGCACGTGGTGGGCCCGGGCAGCACTGACGGAGAGGGCGGCGCGTCGTGGGCCCGGGCGGCGCTGACGGAGAGGGCAGCGCTGACGAATGATGGTCGCCTGAGATGGAAGACATATGCACAGGCACATGCATTTCTATTTATGCGTTACAACCCTGATGCTCTTTTGGGGAAGAGCAAAGAGCCTTTTTGGGAAGCTCTCTCCCAAAAATGCATCTTTCTCTTCCCCAAAAATCTGTTGATATCCCTTTTTACCTTTCCAAAAAAAAGTCTTTTGATATCCCTCTTTCTCTTACCCGAAAATGATTTAAAAATCTGAGTTTAAAAGTATGTTGCTATCAAATGGGACCCACAAATATAAAAAGTATGTGTTAAAATACAAAACAATCATCCCAAAGTTTAATCCCAACCATCGATTCATCAAGATTAAATCCTGGCCGTCTTTTATCTACCCCTTTGTCCTAGTCAGCTTGTCCTAGTCAGCCCTAGGATTCAAAAAACTCTGTCAAATGTAATATAGATATACTCTATTGTAGTGTATATGTTCGTATATATGTGTTGTGTGTTATTTGTGTCTACATGTGTGTGTATGTCTTGGTGTATATTTTGGATGAAAAATAGTGTGTAGCTATGGACTAGGTGTACGTGTATGTACATGTATGAATAGTGTTAATGCATATGGATTGGTGTAGTGTGTGTATGTATGTGATACATGTGCGTAGTGTGTATGTAGTGTGTATGTATAGATGGGTGTGTATATGGGTGTGTATGCTTTTGTTTTGGTTGTATGGATCTTGTAGTGGACTGTGTACATATGTGTGTAGTTATATATGTGTGCGTGCAATAGTGGTCTTGTAGTGTGTAGTTATATGGATATATATAGGGGTGTATGTGTGTATGTTTATGTTAGTTGTGTGTATTTGTACATATGTGTATGTATAAAGGACTCGTGTGAAAAGGGTTAGTCGCATCTTTGTAAATACTTAGAATAGTGATGGGTATTTTGGTCATTTGACTCTATGAAATATTCCCTTGAATATTCCATGGAATATTCCCTTGAATATTTCTTTCTTAAGAGAAAAGAAGAAGGAAAAGAGAAGAGAGAGAGTTCCACTTCTAGGGAATTCATTCCTTCTCTCCCTCTTCCTTTTTTTCATTTTCGTTCTCTTCACCTCTTTTTCTCTCCTCCCCCTTCTTCTCCTTGTAGGCCGAAATTTCCCCTAGGCCTTAGGCCTTCCCCTTCACCCCTTGGCCATGAAACCCTAGTAGACTTCTCCTTTAAGAGTAAGGTGGAGCTTGACGATGGAAGGAGGTTTGGAGAAGAGAAAGAGATTGACTTTGAAGCAAGATGCCAACTTTTTGGGTGTTGGAGCTTGAATGCAGGATTTTGTGGAGCAAGATATGATCTTGGAGAAGATTGGTACCTTATTGAGTTAGGATCCCAATTCTTATGGTATATTATTCATATTTTTCATTACATGTCACTTATTGTCATGCATAAATTATTCCAATTTTTCTGCTAGTTCAAATAAGTATTACTTCCATTGTAGTGATCCAAAAATTATTTTTAAATACAATCTGGAACACTCTTGAAGTTAACTACAATTTTTATTTAGATCTTAAAGTCAAATTCAGCCTGTATTTAGACAGAATTACTGATATTTGTCGTAGTGTCAAATTATGGTAGATTCTGCACCATGTTATTGACCAAAGTATAACTTTCACCCCCGTTGTCCAAATGACTTGATTTAAGACAATCTGGAATTCAAACTTAATTATCCACAAATTTCATATTGGAACCTCAATCAGAATCCGACTGTAAAATGATTGAATTAACTGATCTTTATTGCTATATATTTCAGTTTCAGGACAGATTCTGCACCATATATGGTACAAGCCATAACTATTAGTCTAGATACCCAATAATAATAATTCTTGTTGCTCTGGAAACATAACTAAATTATCTACAAGTTTCATTTAGAAACCTTTGTCAAACTCTAACTACGAAAGGTGATGGCATTGGAGATGTTAATGTTCATATAACAGAATGGACATGTAGAAAGATGTTGTGTCGGAATTTGGCTTTGGGATTACGTACGTGGTGAGGGTTTCTAGTGCCATGCATATTTGGAAGATGGGGCATCTGTGGCATGAATTTATGTGGTTCGTTGAGATGTGGTTATGGTGATGGGCATGACACATGATGCATGACCCTTGTTGTGAAAAAAGAATGATATGGAAAAAAAAGAAAGACCTAAAATAAAGTCATGCCATGATGACCCTATACTTCAACTATGTAAGACACTATTAGGCCATAACCATGCATAGGACAATTTGTAATAATCTTATACAATGTATGAATACATTTCTTTATGCATGTGTATGACATCTCTGTAGCTTGTTCACTTTATGGTTCAATTGCCTTATGTCACACAATTTAATTATATGTTTCATTTTATGTCTCGTTTAAGTAAGGCCATATTATGTCACACCTTGTAGCATTCATGTTTACATTGTATTTCATTTCATAATGCCAAAGTATGTTGCACATTATAGTTTGCATTATTGCATTTAATAATGTACCATAAGAGTTGGATGTTCTACTGGACAAGCTTTTACGTACCCTCCCCCTTTCCCCACAGGTAGCTGAGGTAGAGCTTCCAGCAGGTTGAGTTCTTGGAGTTGGAGATAGTGACCAGTGTTGAGCAAGGAGAGTGTTGTAGTCGTCGTGGGATTGTTGTAGCCTTGATGTTGTTCTTGTGAATTGGGCATTGGATATTTGTATAATATGTTGTATTGGAACATTCGTACTTATATATTGTGTTATTCTTCAGAGTTTTGGAGCATTATCTATGATGTTCCAGCATGTGCGCAGTGGCCTGCAGAACTTTTCTTGTCCTCTTTCTTCTCTCCTCTCTTCACCCTCGCCTCTCCAGCCTATCTGGGAAAGTTTCGAAAATCCGTGATACCCTGGGGAGCGGGACGTGACACCAGACGTCTAACGTTATCGACCCAAACTTCTGCACAGTGAGTCAGACGCCTGAGTATGACCTGATGAGTATTGGACTTATCCTTGCTTGGTATTGATGATGAGCAAACATAAATACGTGTAACTAATCTCATACTTGCAGTTAATCCATTGCCTAAGCCTTTCATGAAGATCAATTATCAATGGATGTCACTCAAGGATCAATCAAAGCTCGTAAAGTCGATTGGATGATCAAAGATGAAGATAAAAGCTTCAAGAACACTTCAAGATCTTTCAATAGAAAGAAAAGAGTCAAAAACAAATGTAATCTTTTTATTCTCTTTTATTTCTCATTAGTATGTAGCTTAGAAGTAGAATTATGTTGGAGCACACTCACACCTTGCATTCTATCTCAGGAAAGTATTAGAACTCATTTCCTATGACTTCATTTCATAATTCTCAAGCATGTGCATTTTGGACTTTCAACAGGCGACTAATGAACGAAATACAGGCGCATGTCTCCTTACAGGCGTCTGAGATTTGTTCTCTAGTCGTCTGTTATGCACAAACTTTGAGTTTGGTCTTTATGTTCTTATCTATCATCAGGCGACTGATGTACAAAGTACAGGCGCCTGTCCAGTTACAGGTGCATGTGACTTGTTAGCCAGTCGCATGTCTCCCCTTGCCCAAAATCTCCAAGTTTTGACATCTTTCGCACTTGCACCTGCAGGCAATGTAAGAAAGATTTACAGGCACCTGCCCATGGAACAGTCGCCTGTATATGCCTCTACAGTCGCATGTCCCACATGTCCCAGCTTGTCAAACTTCCCAAGTTTTGACAACTTTCGCACTTGCGTCTGCATGCGATGTAAGAAGGATTTACAGGCGCCTGACCATGGCACATTCGCTTGTATATGCTTCTACAATCGCATGTCATGTCTTCCCAGAACTCCTGATTTTTCACCACTTACGCACTTAGAAATTCAGCCGCATGTAGAAGGTTTCTCAGTCGCCTGTTGGTTTACAGGCGCATGTCCGACCTTCATCAGTCGACTATCTTATGTGGTAAGTTACCGTTTGAATTCTCGCATACCCTCTGACACAATGCAGCAGGCGACTGCGTGTTCTTCATCGGTCGATTGTCTGCCGTGTATTTTTAATCCGTTGGCTTTTTCTACACGGATTTCAAAGAGGGTTTTGGGTATTTTGCTTGAGAGTTTTAGAGAACCTATAAAATGGTCTCTTACTGTTCCATTGAGTACATCTTAGAAAATCTTGCATTCATTCCTAAGCTCAACCTCTCAAGCTCTCTCTTCCTCAACTCACAAGCCCAAGAAATCTCAACTCTAAACCTGTCATCCCACTAACCAAATCTGAGCTTCAAGCTTTGGTGAAGACAAGTGCAAGGTCTTTCTCTCATCTTGGAAGAGACATCAACACACACACTTGCTCCTTCAAGCTCTACTTCAAGGTATAGGTGGATGTAAGTGTTTACATTTAGAATTTCACTATCTCATATTTCGATTACACTCCCGGTTTGTAAGAGTGTGTTTGCTTAATCCTAAGTTGTGGGAGTCAAGAATATCGATTGTACATCGATTACACTTGTAGGGTTTATACAAGTAAGTTTAAAAGAAACCTCAAGTTAGGGTTCTAACTTGAGTATCTGGATGTATCCGGATGGAAGGGACGTAGGATTACCAGGAACACGTCGAGATTGGACTTGGTTAATCCGAACCTTTGAAACATCTTTTTGTTAGTTTGTTTCATTTTGTGTTAATTTATAATTCTGTATTTATTGTTGGTTAGGGATTTAAATTGGTATAATTATCGTTTAAATTTTATAAACACTATTGAACCCCCTTCTAGTGTTTTCCTCATAGCCAGGGTCCTTACATGACCATCATTTCTGAACAAAATTTCCAGTAGCTCATTTCTCAGTGTCTGACTGATTAGACGTCTGAAGTGTTGGACCCAAACGTCTGCACAGTAGACCAAACATCTGGGAAGTCTTATTCAAGTGTCTGGTACTAGACGTTAAACTACATTAATTAACATGTCAGCATTGTACACCAGGCGCATGTTAGGTCTTCTCCAGATGCCTGGGAACTAGGATTTCTACCCATTAAGAGCCATTTCCAGCATTTAATACTTAGGATTTTGGTGGGATTTTTTGATATTATAAATACGGCTTTTATCATTTTGGTTTAGAACTTTTAGACTCATTAAGAATCATTTACTCTCTTCTTCAAGTGCATCCAAAGTTCATTCAAAGCACTAAAACTCATCTCAACCCTTGTCTCCAAAGCATTCAAAGCACATCTTCAAGCAAGTTTTGCTTCTCTCTTGAGACAAGTAGTAAGTGTTCATTCACTCTTAATTAGAGCACATTACACACACCTCATTGTCTCATTCTACTAAAATCATATTCAAGGCATAGGTTGTGTAAATTAATTTCAATTTGTTCATTTCAATTTCTCTATTTCTTTGTTGAGATTAACTCTCGGGTTGTAAGAATGTACCATTCCTGGTTTGTAAGAAGTGGTTAAAAGTGTATTGGATTTACGCTTGTCGGTATTTGGCAAGTGGGTTATTAATGGAACACTAATCACTAGCGGGATTTGCTAATAGGTTGCTGGAGTAGGATTCCAGTGAGTCAGGATTTGACTTAAGGGAATCTGAACCAATGTACGTCTATTGTTTGCAATTGCATTTTCTGTGTTGTTGTCTTCATTATTTATATTCTGCATACTTGGTTGCATTAGTGATTTTAATAGGCGTAATTTTCTTTTTATTTCATAAAACACTATTCACCCCTGGTGTTTTTCCACAGTCTCAGGTCCTACAGGCCAAAGGAAACAAAAAAATTCAGTTTAACCCAACATTTTCACTCAATTGTTTTAGGTCTAGATCTTCACATAGAGACCCAAAGTAGGGTTCAGTTTGCAAACAAAAATTTATAGTTTGATACTAAAGTTGAATATTGTCTACATAAGACCTGAATTCCATAAATTATGCAGAAAGACCATGTACTTTCTAGGATTTTGCAGAAAGACTCCTGGACTTTCGGGCCCTTGAAGTCCATAGAAAATTGTAAAAGGTCAATTCATGAAAAGAAAAGGCGTACAAATATTATGTACCTTGATGAAACAAAAATGAGTAACTTTTTAAGATTTAGTGACCATTGACATTTATTATCGTATGGTAACCTGAAACCATACTAAGGTTCAATTGTTATTATTTTAGGTTATCACATATGTCGTGGGTGACTGAAAACGTGTTCTAGTTGACCGTTACGAAGTGGCTACAATTTTTCTCACTAAAATAGTTTTATACAAAATCTATGGTTGTGATATAAGGTTTCATTGACTATTCTACATAGCAAGGAAAAAAAGATTTATTAAAGTTATTTCATATTGTGCATGAAATGTTTGCTCTAGTTATAATGGTTTACTCCATAACTATTTTAAAACGAAAACGTCACAAAAAAGTGTGATTATCACGAGCATACTGATTCGATTATGACAATTGTGAGAAAATTTGAGAAACTACGCATTCATTCTATCTACATAGTAATTGCCATTTTATGCTCATCAAATGGTTTAGATTATAAATGACAAAAAATTGAAAAGTGACTCATATACACATACCGCATGCACATGTTTGAGAAAAAAGAAGAATGATGAGAAAATGATTTATGAAATTTCAAACCCTCAAAATCTACAATGGAATGAATTGTCTAATATATGGGCATGTCATATGGTATTGATTGTACCAGTTTATATACTAGCCTTCGGGCATGTTTTGAGAGCTAAGTGTCACACTATGCTAATAGTGAGGGCCACATCTAGAGTCTCACATCCATACATGTGAATTGGCATTTGTGCAACCTATGGCAAGGACTGGTACACTGTCCCCAAATGACTATCGACTGGCTAATTGATTTACTGATGCGCTTGCGCATTCTCATGTACTAGGCCATAATCTGTAGCCTTAGTTGGATATTGAGAGGGTTTGCACAAAAAACGGAATTTTTATGGTTGCTCTGGTCATGGATTTTAATGAATATCTTGACACGTCATAATGCCCTTTACATGTTCTATTTTTTATTATACATCTGATACAGTTCAAGTAGTACTGCCATTAATTTGCATCTCAAAAAAATTATGTATATTTGCTTGATTTACAAGTGAGAGATTTTGTGCTCACTGAGCCGTGTAACTTACCACGTGGTTTTTCTTAAAACCATTTCAGATGCAACTTAACCTGCGCATTGGTGCTGGTAGGAGCAGCAGAGGTTGATGCCAAGTGGAGTCTTAAATTTTGGGGCAAGTACACTAGGTTACCAGAGAGATGTTTTGTTTTAAGAACTCCTTATTGTATGATGTATTTGGCTTGATATCTGTGATGTATTATATTTTATCTTGCTCTGAACCTTTGTAAAGAAGTGATCTGGATCATATATATTTGGGTGAAAATCAAGTAATGGCCACTGAGGGTTGAGACATGTACTGGTTCATTCTTGTATGTGCGTCGCCGTTGTTACGCACCCTTACTTTTTAAGCTATTTAAGTCTTCCGCTAAATGGTTTGGAGTGTTACAATATGGCTGGTAATTTTTGGCACGGTCAAATAGCCCGGCACGGACTCGACACGATAAGATTGTGCATGTGCTCCGTGCCATCGATTTTGCCCCGAAATCCTTATCGGGTCGGCATGGCCCTGGTTCCGGTTTCTTATCGTGCCGGGCATGGCCAGGCTATCCAACACATTAAGTGGCACAGCCCGGCCGGAAATAGTCTTTAACGTACTAGATGAATTGATCACCTCCTATCATTTACATTGCCATTTAACTGTTGTTCACATATCTAATGTTATATGGACAATCTGCCATCAAATTTTTAAGAACTTCAACATACCAGTCTTTTAGCATATAGTGTGTTGTTATTTTGCTATTTTGCTGAGAACAACTTCTTTTCACAGAACAAGGACCGGAAGCACTAGAAGCTTGGATCTCTCCCTCTAAGCCTGATTACGTTCTACAGCCTGGTGTATCCTCTCAAGAGGAGTTGGCACGTGTTGCGTCTTGGTTATGATTGGGCTGTAAGCCCTATGGACATGGTCACATGGAGAATGCAACGGTCGTTCACTACAACAGACTACACGCCTTGGTTGGATCTTGCAATTGCCAAGTATATGATGTACGGGTTCAAGTTTGTTCAGTTTGACAATTCTCACATTTGATGATACTACCGTGATCAATGACATAACATTTGCTTCTATTTTTTTCTACAATATTTTCCCCAACAATAGATTCTGATCTTTCTCACCTCTTCTTAGCTTCTTTAGGCCAATTGGTTTTTGAAAATTTCTACAATATTTTCCCCAACAATAGATTCTGATGTTTCATTCACCATGTAAGGGCGAACGGGCCGAGCCGGACGGCCTGAATTCTTATCGGGACGTGTCCGGGCCGCATCTCAATGGCCTAAATACTTATCGGGCCATGTCGGCACGGTCCTTTAAGAAACCCGGGCTGGGCCGGCCCGAATTGCCACCCCTAATGGACGAGGAGGATAATGAGGTTGGTGAGAAAGAGTCAGAAGAAGACAAGCTCCCCCATTTGGAGAAGCATGCTCATGGTTTTCATGACACCACCTTAAGGACAAGGTGGATCCTTGGAACGTATTAATGATGAGATCTCATACAATGGTAAATCTGTAATTTTGGAGGCGCGTGGTGTTTTCGTTATTTTAGAGTTTAGGTGTATCTTTACAGTTTTGCTAAAAATCGGATTATTATATATATGGGGCTCAGTGGGATTACGGAATTTATGTTGGATTTTGTGAAAGAACTCGTAAGAGGTGGACTAGATCCCTCTTTGTTGGAGAGCGTGGTCACGCTCTCAAATTGGTGGCTTGAGAGTGGTTTCCTCTCAAAAGAAACCAATTTATCTTGTATTTCTTTCTATTTCTATAAAAATATTATCTTTTTTTTTTCTAAATCCCTAAATTTCTACAATCAAAACCCTAGAAAATCCTATCATAGTCTCCTTGCCGGTTCGATTCCTACAACTTCAAATCTCAATGCTTGAAACCCTAGGCAGCCGGTAGCATAGATACAACTAGCTCCTAAAATGACCGCAATATTGGAAACCTAATAATAGAATCATCATTTGCAGAACGAAACAACAACAATATGGGATTTTCAAACCAAAATTGGATTTGATAATTGTGAACATCTACAATTAGAGGAAAGCAAATTAGCGAATCAAAATTTAGGATATGATCAATGCTTTTAGGCATACTTCACAATCATCCATTGGCATAGGCCATCAATGCTAGAAACTTAGGTATCAAATGTTATCATGCTACCATAATTAGAATTAAAATTTAGAATTTGAAGCGGTTGCTTTTTTTTGTGATTATTTGAAGCGGTTTCTGCAAACGCCCAAATTTAGAATTTGCAGAGAGGAGCTGATGTGATAAATTGTCGAATTGAAGTAGATGAATTGAGAAAACAGTACCTTAATACTGAAGCGAAGCAAGTTTTCTTTGAATCTCTGAGCGATCTATGAACTTTACTTTTCTCCAAATGTACCAAATCCGTGATTTTGCTTCGGCCCACAATAATATTCGGTTTCTAAATACACAGACCTAATTGCTTTGGGAATGGGAGTTGTTATTAGCACAGACCTGATTGCTGAGTTTACAGACCACTTATTTACATGTTTGCCCTCCTCCTCCATCCTCCCCCTTCTTCACCGCCGCCGCCGTCACCGCCGAGGACCCCCTCGTCCAAGTTGCTCCTACTCGCCGCCGAGGGACCCCTTATTTACAAGCACCATCATCCCACCACCTCCATTGCCCCTCCTCGTCGCCGGCATTGCCGCCTCCGTCGCCATCTTCTCCACCCTCTGCTTATCCTACCACCGCAAATCGTCTTCCTCCTCCTCCCCAAGATCACAACCAAAATAAGTAGATTCCTCCACCACCACCTTCTTCTTCTTGATCTTTGTTTTCTTCTTCTTCTTCTTCTTCCTAACTTTAAGTTCTTCTTTCTTTAACGACCGATGTCTCGGCGGGTTCTGCTCAATGCGCTTGATCTCTCGACGGAGCATCGAGACGATGGGGCGATAGATAAGATTGATCTAGCACCATATTTGCTCCGTGTATAAGCTCTCATCCACCAGGAGCTCATCCAGATGGGGCTTGGGTTTAGGGCAAAAGGGAATGAGCGAGTGGTACAAATGGCTGGAAGCGGTCCGAGCATGGCAGGAAAGATCAGGCGACTGAGAGATGAAAAGGGGAGGGTCGACGGAGCTCAGAAACCGCAAGGACTCTTCTCCGTCGACGGCCGCCATGTTTTTTGCCCTTTTTTCTTTGGCTTGCTCGCTCCCGTTCGGGCGCTAAGGTTTTAGGGAGGAGGGGGGGTAAACTTGTAAATAAGTGGTCTGTGAACAACGATATTTAACGACAAACTTGTAAATAAGTGCTATGTGAACTCAACAATCAGGTCTGTGCTAATAGCAACTCCCTTGGGAATTGCTATGTTAAGGCCAAAATTGACCGATACAGTTGGCAAGCTGACGAGGACTCAAAGCGCTGAGCTGGAGCCTAGTTAGCCTTTAGAGTGGGACCCTCGGTTGGAGGAACCAGAGTCGGTAGTCGGCTTGCGATGATAGTACGACCGGTGATCGACCTAAGAACGACTGTCAGTGTGGTCGTTCGAGGTCGAAGAGCTCGATATCGACCTTGGGCGTTGGATGGCGATCGTCGATATGCACCACAGGGAGTCGTTGGGGGGGTCGGATCTGGGTTCCAACCCAAATCCTCTCCGATGCCTAAGTTAGCGAGGAACTTAAGGGAGAGAGGGAGCTTGGTGTAGTAGAGATCGACCCACTGAGGTCCGCCTCTAGGCTAACAGCACAAGCTCGAATATGGAATGGAGAAGTAAAAAGATAGAGTTCTAAGTATTAGCACTCGTACCTTGAAGATGGAACCCCCTTACCTTTGTCAGTCGGCTTGTTTATATGCAGCTCTTCTTTGATGAGGAGTAACCGCCCCTCATTAATTAGGGCATGATCTTCTCTGGGATTCGAGCTAACGGCTGCCATTTACTCGGCCACATTAACTCCTCCTTGAATGTCGGCGCCAGTCGAACGGTCGCCTGACCCGTTCGACTGACTCAGTCGTTGCCCGCTTAGAGTGCGGGGGTAACGAATCGCGGATGATATAAGGGTCGAGTTTGTAGATACCCAAGTCGGGTCCGTATCCGTGTACTAACAATATGCGAATAGACCTTTTTGCTCAGTTCACGATCACTTGACTTTTAAACTAGGGCATGTTCCACACCTTGAAAGTGGTTTGTGGAAAGTTGACGAGTGTGTGGGATCTTGGATTGAGAAAAATAAAGCTGTGTTTCATTGAGCTTGAAAGTAGTGTAGAACAGATTTTTATTTGTCTCCTTGACTTTCTCTACTTGTATGAACTATTGGATTATACGTTTGAAGATAAAATTGTTGACTTTGTTTTCTATGAGTAGCTAAACTCCTTGCGTGTATTCTTCGTGACTTGATGTTTGTTATGACTTGTGGATATCATCTCTAGCATATTTTTATTTTTCATGTGGATGAATCTTTGAGATTTTTACTTATCTTTAGAACCCTAATGGAATCCATAGAGAGCAACAATGCCAGTAGACCCGCTCTATTCTACTCATATGATTTTCTCAATGATTCATTCTCTACACTTATAACTTATTGCACCCCAAGTACTTGCTTAAATGTCAAATAATCCAATTACTCATTCCCTAGGCGGATGAAAGGTTGTAGTCATTCAAGAAAGTTTCAGAAGCTCTACAATATCATGAGCCCATGAACACACATAATTCCCGTCTTTGGGTTCTCTACATCACTTTCTATAGCTTGCTTTATTCATTCTTATATTCAAACAAAATCCAATAAATCAATCTATATTACAATTGAGGGCAGATTTTGAATTTGTCCTATGTGACAATGTCACATCAAGTTTTGGAGGGAAATTTTTCGGTTGAAGAGAAATTTGTTGGAAATACACAAAAACATTGAAATTAGGAATTGCCTTTTAATATTAGTTATGAAAAAAAAATGTTGTGCGCACACACACAATCTCATCTTGGGAATGAACGCGAGCTGTGGGAGAATGAATGCGGGAGATGCTGCCAACTCATTGATCCGCGTTGCAAAACCCTGTAAAATTTCGATCTCATCTGCTGATATTTCAGGGGAAACTAATAATTATTGATGTATGTTTAAAATTAGTGGGTCCAGGATTTTTAAATGAACAGTGTCCCACAGGCACGGATTATACGTATATGAAGCCGCGCCCGCGTCGAAGGCGCCCGCTAAATTTTTTAACGCTGATTTGTTGTTCCGCGTCTAAGGCACCCGCGCCGAAATTGTTGTTTTACGTCGAATTTGTTGTTCTGCACCGAAGGCTCCCACGTCGAATTTGGTTTTGTGTCGAAGGAGCATGCGCTGAATTTGTTGTTCCGCGTCGAAGGCGCCCTCGCCATTTTTTAACGCTGATTTGTTGTTCCGCGCATAAGGCACATACGTCAAAATTGTTGTTTTACGTCGAATTTGTTGTTCTACGCCGAAGGCACCCACGTCGAATTTGGTGCTCTGTGTCGAAGGCGCATGCGCTGAATTTGTTGTTCCGCACCGAAGGCACCCACGCCGAAGACGCCTGTGCCGCTAAATATTGTAAGCTAATTTGTTTTTCTTTTAAATTTTGGCTTTGAAAAAAAAATTTCGGGGAACAAAGATTTCGCAACGGAAAATCTTAAATGAACCATACCCGCGGGGTTATAACTAGTCATCTTCAAAAGAAAAACAAATTGTTCATGAATTCGACTGTAGACTCATGAAGAAAATTACTACTTGGCAATTCAAGGGCTCATTCTAACACCTTTATAATGGCAAAAAAAACTAAATAAGTAGTATAGATACACCACAAAAATTAGGTACAGAAATTAGGTGCATGTGATGATTGATTTCTATTTTTGAAAAAAAAAATTATATATAAATTTACTTGTCTTCCCACTTCTCTCGTTTACCTTTTTTTTCAAAAAAAAAGTTAATCATCATATACTGAAAAGGAAAAGCTAATCATCATATACAGCTCGCCTTTGATGTATATCGTCCTCAAAAAAAACTAACTGAACTTAAATTTCGTAAACCGGCACAAACAGCAGCACGAAATAGACAACCTACGCTACGAGCGCAAGTTAGCAAACAAGGATACAAAATACTATACTGAACCGAACTGGACTAGGACTAGTTACCATTTAGGAATAAAATATACCAAATTACAAACCAAACCCTAACAAATATCGACAGAAACGGCATGAAATTCCTTATACGATACGCAGTTTCACATGCATACCCCTACTACTAGATAAAATTTACATAAACCGCCCTAAAGGATTCAAAAAAAAAACACCATCTACTTCTTCGACTTCTTCGCCGCCGGAGCTTTCTTCGCCGGAGACTTTCCAACCTTCTTTACGCTCTTCACCTTTGGCTTCGCAGCAGCCGGCGCAGCCTTCCTCTTTGGGGCAGCCACCTTCCTAGACTTCGCCGGCGAAGCCTTCGCGCTCGTTTTCGCAGCCTTCGCCGCCGGGGCCTTAGGCTTCGTCGCCTTCCTCGCGGGCGACTTGGCCTTAGCAGTCGCCGTCTTCGCATTCGGTTTCACGGCAACCTTCGCCTTTGGTTTGGCTGAGGCGGCAGACTTGGCCTTCGTCGTGGCGGCAGGCTTGGCCTTTGTCTTGGGGGCAGTAGCGGCGGATGGCTTGGTCTTGGCGGCGGGTGGGGAGGCGGCCTTTTTTGAGGCGGCGGAGGTCAGCTTGTAGGAGCTCTTGATCTTGGTGAGCTTACCGCCGGCAGTGAGCTTCTTCAATTGCAGGAGCAGCAGCTTCTTAAAGTGAGGAGGAAGCTGGGCCTTGTGCTTGTCCTCCATGAACTTGGCGATCGCGTACTGGCTAGATCCGGTCCTCTCCTTCAACGAGCTGATCGCCTCTCCGATCATCTGAAATTTTTCCAAAAACAACAACAAAAATCTGATCAGAACCAAAGAAACAAACTACTAAAAATAGTAATACGAGAAATGAAATTTAACCTCGAGGTAAGTGGGATGAGAAGGGGACGATCGGGGCTTCTTCGGGGCTGCCTTCTTCTTGGCCTTCTTCAAATTGACGTCGGCGGAGGGGGCGGCCTCGGCCGTAGCGGCGACAGGGGCCTTTAGATCCTCAGTGGCCATGGCAGGAAACGATCGGTGGAGATACGAGAGACTTGATTGAGAATCGAGATTGCTCTGATTAGAATGGTGAATGTGAGAGACGGTGGAGGATGGAATAAATACCAAGCGGGCAAGTGACGTGGGGCACGTGGCGCTTGATTATTGGTGTAAAGGGCTTTCACGTGGATCGCTGTAAGTTTGTGACTTTAAATATTGAGCGTTTGATTGATTCGAAATGGGCGGCTATTAGTGATTGGCGGGGTGAACAGAGGATTGGACTAGTGTGGAACAAGGACATTTGCGGCTTCGAGGATAAATGGATGTGTGTTTTTGTGCTTGATTGTTTTGGGAATAACTTAACCTGTAGTTGATGGATTTTAATGAAATTTGAAGTAATCAAAATCTGTGAAAATTAGCTTTCTAACGGATCTAATTTCATTCGATTTGGATGAACAGCTAACGAGAAACTTACTCGTGAAGTCACAACTGTCGCGAGCAGCGTTTTGTTCGAGTATGGGGAAGCATTTCCCATTCTAGAGAATACATTTTGAGGCTCACATCATTTTTGTGCATGTAGATGGTAGTAGGATTGCAAATGAATCTATAGAGCTTGGAATGATGAAATTTGGATGAGAAACGAGAGAGAAACTTCAGCTTAAAGATAGACCAAGTGGCACAACTTGTTCTCAAGTTTGATGGTTTTAGTAACAATGGTCATATTTGCGTCTATAAAACCCTTTTTAATCCCAAAAAAATGTGGCTAAAGATGATGGAAAGGTTGTTGAATTGTTCGTGAGAGCATTGGATGATGCGCCTTTAGCTAAGTTTAAGCAAACACAAGGAGCTTGATGTCCTGTCTGCAACCATTGATCTGATGAACATGATGAGTTGTTCTTCTTTTCGTCAACCCATTGCCATATAATACTATATGCAACCATTGATGAGATGAACATGATGTGTCACAGAAATTCTCAAAGAAAGAAATTATTGAAGGTTCATATGAGAACAAAAGAAGCAATGAAAATACTACCACCATTTCCATGTAACTTTCCCAGCTAAGAAGTTAGGCAGTAACGCAATTTTGGATATCCTGGAAACAATTTGCTACATGAGCAAAGCAAATTACCAAATATTTGGCAAGCAACAGATTTAGTATGATTAATTTTAAAACCATCACAAGTTTAGCACACGAATATACACATCTAAGCAAGACATGTTTCATATATTTTGAGAATGGCAGAAATTACACAGACATGATTAAGGTTCAAATTTCTCCCTGACTACTTATGTATGTTCATTGCAACTAAAGTATCGTATCGCACATTTGTGAGGCACCCTTTCATTACAAAGACCTCAGTTCTAACACTCATTTCAAGTTTCTGCATGTCATGCGCTTATGGGATTACAACCGATGCACAATCATGCAGATATGGCATGAGAAGCTGACTCGGGAGAAATCAGTCGAAAGTAGTGTCTCTGCTGGCATATATTTCTAAACTATATGACGGGGATCCTGAAACCTTCCCAATTTTTCCTCCATAGCTAATAATCGATTTTATCTGAAAAGACTCGGATGATGATCTCTTCATGTCACGCTGTAAAAGCTGCAGCATGCTTCTTCATGTGTCCTTCATACTGCATGGCCATGAGAGTAAACTTTTGGCCTAGATAGCAGGCACTTCAACCATGGAGTTGTGGCATGTAGCCATCACACAAATGGACAGGCCATTTATATTTTGAGAACATATATTAGAATTTGCTCAAGTATCATCGTGTCATGTTGTCCTCATCTCAGCATGTCCCTACAAATGACCCTGTCAATGAACACAGTCATTAGAGCCAACAATTGCATCAAGGATTAAATCATCATGATGAACAACACTTCAAAATAATGAAACGAAAGAATTTTGATATGATAAAATGACTCAAAAGCACGCGGAGCAGTGATTGCAGCCGGGTGCATGTAAAAGACAAATTTGAAGCCCATGACACCGCTTCAACTAGCCGTATCGTACCAAGTGCTTTTATGTGCCATGCAATTCGGAGTTTCATACATTGCCATGGTAATGTTGCTAATTAGACACAAATGAGAGGGAAGTTCTTTTATGTTTGATGTTGGTCACAAAAAATTTAGAAGGAACTTTCATAACATCCTAATACGGTTGTCGACAGTAGTAAGAAACTGGCTCATGCTAGGAAGATAAATGACCATGCCTGGAGCTAACATCCATATGGACACGTTTTGAATCACAGCTCATGCACTCATTGTGCTTAATAACAACATACAGAGAAAATGATAGTAAACATGTCATCTTGGAAAAACAGCAAAATGATATGCTTTCTATGTGGCACAATATTATGCTAAAAAGCAATCAGCAAGATTTCATTCTCTTACCATGTGCATGGCTTCCTTTAGAAAACATCAAACTAGCGGCCGGTGTACAGCAGGAGTAAATATTAGCATTATGTACCTATCAGTAGCAATTTTTCGTTAAGTGACTAACAATTCTAAAACATTTTCGTGTTACCTTAACTAAAGCACATAGAGGAGAAAGGAATATGTACACTCCACATTAACAAGTTGATGTGATATAAGGTAAAAATAGGTGATCATGTTGTGCACAGATAATCACTGCATCTCTAATGAACTTCCAAAAATTTCACCTAGGATTTAATGATCAGGACAACCACCTGAACCATCATTTGAACTGTTCACTAACCTAGTATATCAACATATACAACAGAAGTCTTTAGGAAATATATGTAATCTGACAAAAAGAATCTCCAAAACGTTTGGAATTAATACCATGCTTACATGTCATTCACCACAGCGCATGACCAACTACAACAAGTTTCTTGAGGTAATCCCTACAAAACTGAAAAAAAAAGTGTTTGACTATTTTTCTGCTTAATCCCATTGTTATATTCTCATGTTCACAATTACGTTTTCTCCTCGGAGATTACACGAACCATGACTTGTTCACTCTATAAGGTATAGAGTGTAAATATAAAAAGCTCAAGTAAATCAGAAAACTATATGGGGTTCCTATGCTCCATCAACTACTTCAAAGTTAACATAGCTGGCGGTGCATGTCACGAAGAAAATTGAAGGTCTATTGTGTTGGCATCTCATAAAAAATAGTGACTTGAATGTTCAAGGGCACAATGTTGAGATAGAGAGAAGAATATTGAGAAACAATGACTTGCATTTCATTGAATAAAGGTGATGTATATTTATATGTACAAGATGAGATTAGGTTGTCGTTTACAAATCTCACCAAGATGAGATTGTGTTGTTTTCCAAATCTCAACAAGATTTAATTAGGTTGTCTTTCCAAATCTCAACAAGATGAGATTGGATTGCTTTCTAAATCTCAACAAATAGTCAATCAAATATTTACAACACCTAAATATGAAACTAACGAAATAACGAAATAATTACAGAAACACATAATTAAATGATTAATAAATTAATTCATGTAATACATAACTTCAGTGTCTTACAAAAGTGAGCTATAGATATAAATAATGATAAATCAGAGTTCTTCTCTCGAGACCAACAGTATAAAGAATCTATAATTGGTAACAAGTAACAAGCTTGAGTAACATAATGAGAAGTCATCAGCTAAGCATTAAGTGTATTGAAAAACACTCGAGAGGGGAGTGAATAGGGTGTATCGCACAAATAAATAATTATCACATAGCGAAATCAATCAGATTGCACACAATCACAGATTTTTAACGGAGTGTCTCCCCGCATAGGCTCCCTGCCTCTACTCCAACCTCTCCCTAAGGATTTACCACTTTTATAACCAAAAGAAAAACTTTGATCGCACTTACGGATGGTAATCGAACCGTTACAATAACCAATTCAAAAAATGCTCAATGATAGCCTCTGTATGAGACTACAAAAATACGACCTCTCAACAAAATAATTTTGAAATAATAAATCAGTTAGATATCCACGTAATATAGGTTGCAAGATCGTGAACGTGTCGGTACAAACGGTTCGCAAATCAGAGTTCTCTATCAATAGTTATAGCGTTTTGAAGTTCGTAGCTCAAATCAATCTGCAGCTGTCTATACGGAAAGCAACTGAATTCTACTCGTCAGAGTCATGGGTCAGGCTCGTGAAAACAGCCACTGCAGCTCGGTCAGAATCGCTTGATGGCACGTTGCGTGACTTGGTGATTGTGCACAAAGCAAGCGGGGTCTGCTGACGGCAGGCCGTGACTTGTGGTACAGGGAATTTAAGGGTCTGGCTCGTGGAATTCCTCAATTCTGTCTGAGCCGTGACTTGCTGCAGCACCAAACAAGTTTGTGCTTGAATTTGGGGTTGGGAATTGTGTTGGGCGTGGCTAGAGGTTATTCTTAGTTGCGCTCAAGCAAGAACCAACCGCAGCATGACTTGGGATGCTTGGTCTTGGGTTGATTCTTGACTTGCTTGGTTGAAGACTTTGTGTAACGGCCTATTTTCAACAATACAACTATTTACGCATTTAACCTATTTTTAAACTATTTTATAATGGTTCGTCAAGAGTTTTACGATTTCAAAATTTTCTTATAAAAATATTTTGAAGTACCAGACTAGTTATGAAGTATTTTAATAAGTTCGAGTTTCATCAAATACCTCTAAATAATCTGATAAAAATCCATTTTCAATTATTGCTGTTTTGGCTTAATGAATTAATTTTCTATACAAACATCATCAAAATATTTTCAAATTTTTACGGTATCATTCTATGATCATTTAGGGCTTCCCACATTAATTTTGTAACTTTCTGAAGTCGAATCAATAAAGAACCCGCAAACCCACTTCATAAACGTTTTGGCTCAAAACTACTATCCCCGTAGTCCAAACCCTAAAATGGACTTCGTATTCACGATCCTCGCGACGATACGATCCCGTGGGTATGTTTTCGTAATTTTTCGGACACGTTTACTAGTAGGGACAAAAATCGTAATTTCGTATTGTTAATTACTTTTACTAAATCTGTATTTACTGATTAAGTTTTTACTTAATTACCCTAAACTAATCACCTACCTAACCTACCCTAAACTGGCAGCCCACGAGGATCACCTACCAGCATTTTTTTCAACACCCAGCATTTTTTCCACACCCACCTACTACCTTCATTAATTATCTCATTATAAAACACCATCCCTCTCCTCTCAAAAATAACCCACAGCTTCACTCACCTCAACTCACCGTAACCCAACTCCTCCAATTTATTTCGAAATCTCAGGCATCCCCTCCCCTCCTACATTCGTTCCCTCTCCCTAACCCACGCTCAAACCCTCCTACTCTCCCCTACCTTTCAACAACCCCCCTAACCTTACACACACACAGGGTCGCTTTCTCACTCTACCCATGTTCCTCAATCACCCTGACCCAATCCCCTCTCTCGTTTGAAACCAATCAAAGAACCCTCGGAGCCTCCATCCTCCCTCACCCAACGTAGAACCACTCCCACTCTCGTTCTCTTTCGTCGACGACCCAAGCACGATGCCACCTCCATCGAAGCTCCCTAGCTCCTCTCACCTCGTTGTGCGCCTCGTCACATCCGCAACCCACGACTCCGTCGTTTTGCTCCGACGAGGCCTCAGCCCGACCCACGCCTTCGACCCACGCCTTCCGCCGCTCTCCGAGCTCTTCCTCCTCCGAGCATCACGCCTGACCCCCACGCCCTCTTACACCGGCGAAGCCTCCACATCCCTTCGAGGCAGCAGCCGCCACTGCCTTCCTCCGGCATCCCTCGACGACGAAGGAGCTCGCTTCGTCGCTCCGTTGTCCGACGGAGTCCACCGCCGACGTCACCTCGAACCCAGCAGCAACCACATCGAGCTCGCCGGCGACCACAAGCTCGAGACGCTGCAACCCCGAGCTCTGACTCTCGAACGCCACGAAGCTCCGATGTATGCCTCCAGCTCAAGCACCCCCGTGCTCCGTGACTACACCGCCACGAAACTCCGCCGTCTCCCCGTTCCTCCTCAACCCGGAGCGCCACCGACGACGACGACGACAGCACCGTCTCTTCGCTTCGCCGCCCTCCCATCGACGCCCACCTCTGAGCACCCCGCCTCCGACGCCGCTCCGCCCGTCGCCGTCCCCACGACCACCCGACGTCCTCCGGCGTCGAGCAGCAACCCCCCCAGTTGCATGCAGTTCGACGAATGGTAGGGTAAATTCGAAACGTTATTTTTTGTATATATATACGAATCCGTATATACTCGGATATATACGCGTATTTTCAAATTTTAAAAATTATTAAATGGGATTACTGGTTTTAAATTCATAGTAAATAATATACAGATCGAAAAAATGTGAGACTTGCACCAAAAAATCGGAAATAATATTCTGGATCTAATGGCACTGGTCACATCTCGATCGGACGCTTAGTTTTTCCAAAATCTTTTTGTTAACCTAAAACTTAATTACGTAAAATTCATTCTAAAATCTGTAGTTCTCTGTTTTCACGTACACTGATACGTGATAAATATATATATTATAGTAATTTTCGAGACGGTCGTTTTGACTACTCATTCAAGTATTTCCGACTAGTAATGTTCCTGAAATAAATTACGGAAGTTATACGTTACTTAAGTAATTTGAGTTTTTAAAGGGATTTTAAGCTTCTGAAAATTATAAAAAAATAGTAGGAACTTCTGAAAATATTTTCCTTTTTCAGTAAAATCATAATATTTATCTTCAGCTTAGATAAAAATTTTGAACGATTTCCGACACCGTTTCAACCGGTTTTAAAAATCAATGCGATCTAAGTATTTATATAGAAATGTCGTGTCTCTAACCAGTTATTTTTGTGTTGCAGATTCTTGTGCACCAGCCTCCGCGGAAGCCCTAGATCCTCTTCCAGCTTACTACGACGACATTGAATATTGTAAGTCACGACATGTTCTTAACTTAGAAAACTAGTCTACTGTGCTTGTACGAACTCGTAATACTTCACTACTTATAGCCTCCGAACGGCTATTGACTTGTACCGAACTAGAGACCTAACCTAATAGGAAAGTAATCAACTAAAGATTACTTTGTCAACTTTCAACTTTGGTTGTTGTAGCACACAACTACCAACTTGGGTAAAGTGTGTGCTAAACCACATTATCACGTGCTCAAAGCACGGAAGTAACATCTTTTGTGTTGGACTTGTCTTTATTCTCTTTCCTACTTTCTGGTTTTCAATAAGAAAGTCAACCAGTTGTTTTGGTTCGATTAGCAACATGTGGAATATCATGTGGAACATCATGTAACGAACTTGCACTTGACACATCATTAGGGTATTGGGGTAACTCATAGTTTGAGAGAGTACGGGAGTGATGGAGTTCCATCTTCCTGTACTGTCGCCTGAGTTTCGGCATCCTGTCCTGCTGCCTGAGTTTCGACAAAATACATGTACTGCTGCCTGGGTTTCGGCAAATCTCTGGGTAAGCGCACCCGGGCAAGAGATGAACTCGATGGTTACATATTGTACCTCCTACTTGAGTCATGTAGTTCTAGTGTTAGCCTGCACGGCCACCTTCTTTACGGTACATGCACTTTACTTTATACACTTGTATACTGCACTTTACTTTCTAAACTTGTACAGACAGTGTACTTTATTTTCACTTTGGTCTGCTTGTACATATTTACCTTTGTCATACTTGTACAGTACATCTTTTCTTTATTTAGAATTGTTGTGACTTACATTCGGTTTCATTTATGGCACCGGCAGACGACGATATGATCGAGGAGATTGACCTAGAGTTTGAGGAGCCTGCATTTGACCCAGAGGCGGCAGAGTTTTAGCTATTTGTGTTTGTGTACGTGTTGTGCTATGTATTTCCTTTCTGCATTTCCTTTCAGTACCTTTCCTTTTATGTATTTGTGTGTGTGTGTGCTGCTACTTGTTTGTATTTTAATTTGGACTGTAATAATGTCTGTACACTGCTTGAGTGTTTGATACATCTCTGAGTTCTGGCTATGATGATTTCACTGGTAAACTGCAAGACCTGCAAATAAATCAAATAAGTAACTGGCCCCCGAGAGCGGGTCGTTACAAGTGTGGCAGCCCATGCAAGTCCGTGCAAAATACCTCGTGAACAGTATAGTAAAACCAGGATGTATCGTATACGATACTCGACTAAGCTGACATTTTTCTATGAATGCAGTTTTAACACTCGAAAGATGGACGGGAACACCTCAGAGAGCCCCAAGGGAGCTGACCAATCTGGAGCCAACAACCAGACCAATAACGGACCTCCTCCTACGGTGCATCAGATCTCCGGTCTCGCATTGCAAGAGATGGTCCAATCTATCAAGGGAGAACATAACCCTGTGGGAGGCATTCAACAATTTTGCTTACTCCATACAAAGACCTGGAATGGTGTAGATGGCCTGAGGAAGGCCGAAGAATGGCTGGAAAGTACCGAAGATAATTTGAGAGCCGCTCAGATCGGAAAGCATGCTTGGGTGGATACTGACAAGTCCCAACTGACGGATGGAGCCAGAGTCTGGTGGAACTCCACTGAAGATCGTCTTCAACGACCGATCGACTGGGTGATGTTCACTGGACATTTCCGTACACAATATTTCTCCCCAAAGCTCAGATGGAACTTCAGGCACAATTCGTCGGGTTGAAGCAGGGTTCCATGTCAGTGGAACAGTATGATGCCCAATTCACCTTGCTGAGCCGTTTTGCTCCCAAAATGGTTGCCACTCCTATGACCCGAGCCTGACGCTTCAAGCAAGGACTCAACATAAAGATCCGACGGAACTTAGTCGGATGTCAACTGTGCACTCACACCGGGGTCTTGGCTGCTGCTCGTGAACACGAGTTCATTGAGAGAGAAGAAAGGCGTGATATGGCTGCCCCTTTCAGAAGGCCACCACCTCCAAACACTGTTGTTGGACCCAGCCGACGGCCTCCGCCCAATCAGATGTACCAGCCCACTCAGCAGACTCAGTTCAAATGGATGTAAAGATTTTAGATTGTTGTTATCTTTTGCATGCCATAAAGATTTTAAACTCTTTCAAATGGATGTAAAAAGTGCGTTTTTAAACGGAGATGTTGTTGAGGAAGTTTATGTTTCTCAACCTCCGGGTTTTATAAATGAAAAATTTCCAAATCACGTTTTCAAACTTAAGAAAGCACTTTATGGTTTGAGACAAGCTCCAAGAGCTTGGTATGACCGCCTAAAGAACTTTCTTTTAGATTTGGGTTTTAAAATGGGTGAAGTTGATTCTACACTATTTGTTAAGTATTCGAATCATGATATTATTTTAGTTCAAATTTATGTTGATATCATTTTCGGTGCTATTAACTTCACTCTTTGCGAAGAGTTTTCTAATGTCATGAAGGACCAATTTGAGATGAGCCACATGGGTGAGCTCAAATATTTCTTAGGTCTCCAAATTCGCCAAATGAACGATGGAATCTTCATCCACCAAATCAAGTACACGGTGGAGTTGCTAAATCGATTTGGAATGGAGAATGCATCAGGCAAGAAGACTCCAATGAGCACTACTACACATCTTGATAAAGATACGGGCGGTAAAGATGTAGACATTCGTCTATATCGAGGTATGATAGGTAGTTTATTATATCTTACTTCCAGTCGGCCCGATATTATGTTTGCTGTATGTGTATGTGCTCGTTATCAGTCTCAACCTAAGGAATCTCACTTAGTAGCGGTAAAATGTATTTTCCGTTATTTAAGTTACACACTTGACTATGGATTACTTTATCCAAAGTCTGGCACATATGAGTTAATCTCATATAGTGTAGCAGATTATGCTGGATGCAAATCCGACAGGAAAAATACTAGTGACACTTGCCATTTTATAGGAAATTCTCTTGTCTCTTGGTTTTCCAAGAAGCAGAATTCCGTATCACTTTCAACCACCGAGGCGGAATATATTGACGTCGATGCTGCGTGTGCTCAGGTTCTTTGGATGAGACACTCTTAAAGACTTTGGTATAAACTGTGATACTTGCCCTATCATGGTGGACAACCAAAGTGCAATATGTCTTTCTAAGAATCCGGTACACCATTCCCGTTCTAAACACATAGATGTCCGTCACCATTTCCTTGATGATCATGTTGCTAAAAAGGACATCATTTTAGTGTACGTTGAAACCCAGAAGCAAATCGCCGATATTTTCACGAAACCACTCAAGGAAGACTCCTTTGTACGGTTACGTCGAGAATTGGGGATTATGGGTGAATCCGAGATTTAGGATTCATACTTTCAATAATCTTGCATGATAACAATTTTTATTTATATGCTCATGCTAGAATTGTTGGGATTTTCTGGATTTATGGTTGGATTTTCGGAATTTATGATAGATATGTTCATACACGTCGTATTTAAGATTTTCGATGTCTAATGGGGTAAATTAATGATGTATGAGAGTATTTCGATGTTTCGTCCAAGTGCGCTTAGGAGAGAACTCAAACTTTCAAAATTTCATATTTTTGGACTCTCTTAGTCGGTCCCAGTTCATCGGCCGACCGACTAGATTCAGTTCTAATCGGTCATGAATGAACTCAGACCGACTAACTCATGCTCTAAATTTGGCTTCAGTTACTGTTTGCACTTAGTCGGTTCAAGCTCATTGGCCGACCGACTAGATTTCATTCTAGTCGGTCAGCACTTGAACTGTGACCGACTAAATGCGCTAGGGCACTTTCCTCTTTCTGTAGACTTATATTCCTTGGGCACCGATTAGATCTCACTCTAATCGGTGCGATCCCTCTTCTGCTACTGCTGATCCTCCCTCCGCCTCCTGAGCTTGCGTTAGAGGACTCTCCCATGTGCACTTGGATGATATCTTTGTTGTGAGAGAGTGGGGTAGGATAGTTGGGTGGTGATGTATTTTGATGTCTTTTTGGATGGATTTTTGTATGTTTTATGATGTATTTTGATGTATACATGTTTTGTGATACTTCGATGTATGCTGTGAGATATGTTGTATGATGTGCTCCGATCTGAGGATCGTTTATATTTGTGTTGGCGGATGTATACTTTTAATGTATCCTGTTGTTATATATATATACATCGTGTTGTCATTTACTTCAGTATGCACATTATATTTCTGTCTCTGATGTTGATTTCGTCGCTCGACGATTATATTTGATTAAATAGAATTCTTTCTATGAAAGCATAGAATTGTTTTCCATGCACTAAATTCACTAAGAATATTGATATTGGAGAGTATGTTCCATAACTCAATATGTGAAATTGATTTGAGTTTTGATGATTTCATTTTTCGATTTTCGACTATGGTCTCATTGGCACGATTTGGTTTTCTTCGTGATTTTACTTTGGTGTCATTTGGACCGTGATCGTATTCTTCGACTCTCGTGCTTTTATTTTTAGCCATTGTTGTTGTCGTTGATCTCCTCCCGCTCTTTTTGCTAATGCCAAAGGGGGAGAGAATTAATAATGACGATGTGCTAATAATTCAATTTACCGTGAATCTAATTCGATATGTTAGATTCAGGTGGAGTTAAGATATAAAAATGGATACAAATCCGATATTTCAAATATTTCAATAATTGGATTCACATTTTATTCTTTTCTCGTCTGCTTGATGCGTATGATTATTATTTAATTCTGAAATTAACGTGTCATCAATGCAGGGGGGAAGTAAATTTCATTTGAATCATTATTATTGATTATTATTTATGTCGGTTTGTCATCACCAAAAAGGGGGAGAATGTTGAGTATTGATTCCCCGGATTTGGTTTTGATGATGAACAAACATAAATATCGTGTACTAACTCTTTGTGAGCGCAGTTATGGAGATTGTCGCCAAAATTCTATGAACATCAAAAGCGACGTCTCAAGACCTCTCAAAGCACGTGATCGTGTGCCTGAAGCTTCGTTGAAGCTCTAGGAGCATTATTGAAGTCAAGAGATTCGGAATGAAGCTTTTGAAGACGGTTCATCAAGTTTAATTTATAGTCTTCTAGCTTCTTTTCGTAGAATGTTAAGCCTTGAGTAGGTCTTACATTATAATCTTCATAACGTTCATATCTTAGAGCTATGATTATCTTAGAAGCCCTTACAAACTTTTCCGAAGCGTCACGCTTCATTTTACGGCTTCTAGTGCATCTTAGTTGCTTCAAGAAGAAGAAATAACCGACTAGATTGTCATCTAGTCAGTCTGTAATCCTTCTTGAACCGACTAGATCTCCTTGCTCAATTCAGCCTAGACACTGTTGATCAATTAGTCGGTCCAAGAAGGTTCACCGACCGACTAGTTGTCAAACTAGTCGGTTAGGAATCCTTCTTAGACCGACTAGTTAAGATTTCATTTTTCAGCCTGAGCTACTGTTTACAGTTAGTCGGTCCAAGAACAATCATCGACCGACTAGTTGTGAAACTAGTCGGTTGGAATTTGTTCTTAGACCGACTAGCTCTCTTTGAATTCAGCCTATTGTATTTCAACTCTTAGTGTCAAAGAACACTCACCGACCGACTAGTTGTCAAACTAGTCGGTTGGCAAGTCTTCTTAGACCGACTAGTTCTAACTCCTTGAATTCACTTTATAGGTTGTGAACCATTTAGTCGGTCCAAGAGGAATCACCGACTGACTAGTTGAGAAACTAATCGGTCAGTGATCCTTCTTAGACCGATTAGACTGCTTCAGAAATAGATCCGTTGGAGCATTAAATGCACGAATTTTCCCTCTCTCTCCTCTCTATCCTATATAATCTTGAGATGCTTCTTTATAGCATTCAAGGCTGCCATTATTAAGTTTTAGAGATCAAAGAGAGAGCATTTAATTCTCATTCCAAGCTCTCATTTCTCACAAGAATCTCTCCCTCACTCTTATTCCTCAAGAGATATTCTCATTGATTGTGAGCCATTCAAGTCAAGAGCTTGATTCAATGTCACCAACTCCATACTAGGCTTCGATCGCTGTTCATCTTCTTGGAGCTAGGGTTTGGTGACTTCTTCTCCTTCAAAATCTTCCTTGCCCTAAAATCGTAAGTTTACTCAAGGCATAGGATTTTGTTGATATTGCAAGTTTTTCTCTCGGTTGTGAGAGAAGTTTGTGATCCCGATTTGTGGGAGTCACATTTTTATTTGTGTATGATTTGATTTTGTAGAGGTTTTTCTACAAGAATTTCATAATGCAAAACTTGGGTTAGTGGTTTCTAACTCAAGTAGACGGAGAGGATCCGGGTGTTTGGGACGTAGGATCACCGGGAACAAGTCGGGGAGACTTGGGTGGATCCGAACCCGTTATATCGCTTTGTTTGCAATTGTCTTTCTTTGTTGTCAATATTTTCATTCCACATTGTTGGTTGAGTTTGCACAATAATTAGGAATTATACTCTTGATTATTTTAAAGTACTATTCACCCCCCTCTAGTACTTGTGCAGTAGCTATCAGAGCATTACAGAAGCTTCCTAGCTCCTCTCACCTCGTTGTGCGCCTCGTCACATCCGCAACCCACGACTCCGTCGTTTCACTCCGACGAGGCCTCAGCCCGACCCACGCCTTCGACCCCAAGTTTCCGCCGCTCTCCGAGCTCTCCCTCCTCCGAGCATCCCGCCTGACCCCCACGCCCTCCTACACCAGCGAAGCCTCCACATCCCTCCGAGGCAGCAGCCGCCACTGCCTTCCTCCGGCATCCCTCGACGAAGGAGCTTGCTTTGTCGCTCCGCTGTCCGATGGAGTCCACCTCCGACGTCGCCTCGAACCCAACAGCAACCCCATCGAGCTCGCCGGCGACCGCAAGCTCAAGACGTTGCAACCCCAAGCTCCGCCTCTCGAACGCCACGAAGCTCCAATGTCTGCCGCCACCCCCGTGCTCCGCGACTGCACCGCCACGAAACTCCGGTGTCTCCCCCTTCCTCCTCAGCCCGGAGCGCCTCCGACGACGACGTTGACAGCACCATCTCTTCGCTCCGCCGCCCTCGCATCGACGCCCGCCTCCGAGCACCCCGCCTCCGACGCCGCTCCGCCCGTCGCCGTCCCCACTACCACCCGCCGTCCTCCAGCGTCGAGCAGTAACCCCCCCCCTGCATGCAGTTCGACGAAGGGTAGGGTAAATTCGAAACGTTATTTTTTTGTATATATATACGAATCCGTATATACTCGGATATATACGCGTATTTTCGAATTTTAAAAATTATTAAATGGGATTACTGGTTTTAAATTCATAGTAAATAATATACAGATCGTAAAAATGTGAGACTAGCTTCAAAAAATCGGAAATAATATTCTCGATCTAATGGCGATGGTCTCATCTCGATCAGACGTTTAGTTTTTCCAGAATCTTTTTGTTAACATAAAACTTAATTACGTAAAATTAGCTCTTTGTTTTCACGTACACTGATACGTGATAAAAATATATGTTATAATAATCTTCGAGACGGTCGTTTTGACTACTCATTCAAGTATTTCCGACTAGTATTGCTTCCGGAATAAATTACGGAAGTTATACGTTACTTAAGTAATTTGAGTTTTTAAAGGGATTTTTAAACTTCTGAAAATTATTTAAAAAATAGCAGGAACTTCTGAAAATATTTTTCTTTTTCAGTAAAATCATAATATTTATCTTTAGCTTACATAAAAATTTTGAACGCTTTCCGATACCCTTTCAACCGGTTTTAAAAATCAAAGCGATCTAAGTATTTATATAGAAATGTTGTGTCTCTAACCAGTTATTTTTGTGTTGCAGATTCTTGTGCACCAGCCTCCGCGGAAGCCTTAGATCCTCTTCCAGCTTACTACGACAACATTGAATATTGTAAGTCACGACATGTTCTAAACTTAGAAAACTAATCTACTGTGCTTGTACGAACTCGTAACACTTCACCACTTATAGCCTCTGAACGGATATTGACTTGTACCGAACTAGAGACCTAAGCTAATAGGAAAGTAATCAACTAAAGATTACTTTGCCAACTTTCAACTTTGGTTGTTGTAGCACACAACTACCAACTTGGGTAAATTGTGTGCTAAACCACACTACCACGTGCTCAAAGCACGGAAGTAACATCTTTTGTGTTGGACTTGTCTTTATTCTCTTTCCTACTTTCTGGTTTTCAATAAGAAAGTCAACCAGTTGTTTTGGTTCGATTAGCAACATGTGGAATATCATGTGGAACATCCTGTAACGAACTTGCACTTGACACATCATTAGGGTATTGGGGTAACTCATAGTTTAAGAGAGTACGGGAGTGACTGGAGTTCCATCTTCCTGTCCTGTCGCCTGAGTTTCGGCATCCTGTCCTGCTGCCTGAGTTTCGATAAAATACACGTACTGCTGCCTGGGTTTCGGCATTCATCTGGGTAAGCGCACTCAGGCAAGAGATGAACTCGATGGTTACATATTGTACTCTCCTACTTGAGTCAAGTAGTTCTAGTGTTAGCCGCACGACCACCTTCTTTACGGTACATGCACTTTACTTTCTACACTTGTACAGACACTGCACTTTACTTTTTACACTTGTACAGACACCGTACTTTACTTTCACTTTGGTCTGCTTGTACGTAGTTACCTTTGTCATACTTGTACAGTACACCTTTTCTTTATTTAGAATTGTTGTGACTTACCTTCGGTTCCATTTATGACACCGGCAGACGACGATCTGATCGAGGAGATTGCCCCAGAGTTCGAGGAGCCTGCATTTGACCCAGAGGCCGCAGAGTTTTAGCTATTTGTGTTTGTGTACGTGTTGTGCTATGTATTTCCTTTCTGCATTTCCTTTCAGTATCTTTCTTTTTATGTATTTGTGTGAGAGTGATGCTACTTGTTTGTATTTTAATTTGGACTGTAATAATGTATGTACGCTGCTTGAGTGTTCGGTACATCTCTGAGTTGTGGCTATGCTGATTTCACTGGTAAACTGCAAGACCGGCAAATAAATCAAATAAGTAACTGACTCCCGAGAGCGGGTCGTTACAAGTGTAGCGGCCCTTGCAGGTCCGTGCAAAATACCTCGTGAACAGTATAGTAAAACCAGGATGTATCGTATACGATACTCGACTAAGCTGACATTTTTCTATGAATGCAGTTTTTGTTGGGGTTTTGGCGGACCCCCAGAGCTCGGATCCGTATCCGTCCTAAGTCGGACGGACCACGGAGGCAAAAAATGCAGCGGAAAAACAGAAATCTAGAATTTCTACTCTAGCTAAACATTTTAGCTAGGCTCTGGGGAGCCAGAACCCAGCCCGATCTATGCCGACTTGGAGTGGGTCTGACCACTCCAAGAAGGATCTACACTAAGCGACTAATTAAAATTACGCTAAAAACGCTTAACCACATACCCGGAATCTTGGCCCTGGAGCAGGCAAGATGTACCGCACCGTCTTGAGAAGCTCCTCGTAGCCGAGCCGCGTTGACCCGATCTCCCTGAGCCCCCTCGAACCCTCGCACCGATCCACCCGAGCCGCTTTCGCCTCCGAGCCGATCACACGCGGTAGAAAGTTTCACTTGAGAAGAAACCCGCGTCTTAGACGTCCGGATCAGATCCAAACCCCTTTCGTAGTCGTGCTAGGACTACTCCAGAGAATAGGAAATTAGAGAGAGAGATTTAGTCGCAGACCGAGCTTGCTCAATAATTTGGAGCTACCCGATCGTTGACTGGTGTGTTTTTCAACGAGGAGAGTGCACCCATATTTATATAGGGAGTGAGCACTCAACATCTCGTTGCGGGCAATGTGGGACAATTCCCATGAAGAGAAAAAAAAACAATTAAGCCATTTGGCTTAATTTTAATTTTAAAGTTAGCCTTTCACAAAGTCAAACTTTAACGAATTAATTCTCCTCACATACTAAACTTTAGACACCAAACAAGCTATCAATCAGAAGAGCTTGGAATGGTGAACGCGTAGGAACTGACGGTGACGAATTTCGACTTCGTTTGACCCCTCAAACAATTGCTCAAAGTTTAGCAATTTCTCAAAATTCGTAGCCGTCATTAGGGTTATTCAAAAAACCCTAATTGACTTAAGTTGCGGGCGCGCCCGCTAGACTTAGCGGGCGCGCCCGCCCAAGGGGGGGAAGGGCGGGCCACCCGCCCGCTGCAAGCAGCGGGCGGGCGCCCGCTGCAAGCAGCGGGCGCGGGCCCGCTGCTGCAGCGGGCGCTGGCCCGCTGCACAAGCGGGCGCGGGCCCGCTGTGCAGCGGGCTGCGCCCGCTTGCAGCGGGCGCCCGCCCGCTGCGTGCAGCGGGCCGTGCCCGCTGCATCAGCGGGCGCTGGCCCGCTGTGCAGCGGGCCATGCCCGCTAATGCAGCGGGCGCCCGCCCGCTGCACACAGCGGGTCATGCCCGCTGCTGCAGCGGGCCGCGCCCGTTTTGCCCTTGCACATGGGCCTCTTGGCCCGGTGGGTCTAACCCACTTCCCCTTGAACTCTTTCTGCGTTTCTGGGCTCGTTTGAGCTCCGATTTGGACACGGTTTGAACCTGTGTTTAGACCGGGACGATCCCGTCATCCAGGTAACCCTTTCCAACAAGTTTGTTCCTACAAAATTCGTCGTAACTAATTTACAACACGTTTAGTTAACGTTAGCATCTAATGCAACGTTGTGTCCCTATTGCTATTGCGACTAACTTTCACAACTCAACTTGTGAATATCATCAAATGATATTTCTCTCTATTCTATATTCCTATTACTAAGACACGAGTACTACTCGGTGTGAGACCCTACAGCCTGACCTTACTACAGGTTGGGGCTCGAAACCCCTAGACGACGGTCACTACGAGCAGTAGCTGTCGTCCCTGTTTCAGAGTCATCATAACGTGATCGACCCTTTGACAAAAGTATCATAGGGTTTGCATTGGCTGTGTCAGTGATGAATTCCGTTAGATAAAATCCCTTCGTCAAGACTGTGTTTGATGTTGGCCTAGGGTATGGTTTACTGTCAACCCTATCAGACAACATTGGTCAGTATACAGCGGTCTTTATTGTATACACGTTGTACTACTTGCAACGTACCCCGGCCGAGGATTAACATAAAGACCGTACTGAGCCTATAACACTAACTTCCCTTTAATGGAAGTGACGAATCCCATCTTAGTCACTTACTCACCTAGAGAGCTTCTGGTGCAACCCAACCTAAGATCTTTCATCAGGACTGGTCCTCGAAGCTAGATCATGGGTCTAAGCTACACCGTCCGTTCACAGGTTTATACAGATGACTTCAGGTCTTAAGGATCAACTAACCTATCATCACCCTAGAGTTATTAAAGACAGATCATTAAAGTTAACCATTTAATAACTCTAACTTGGTCGTTCAGTGAACTCATTCTCCAATGAGCACCTGTGTCTCGTCTCCGACTTCAGCAAGTCGAATGACTATGAGATCATCATTACCCGAAGGTAAGACGAAGACACAGTGATCTATCCGATGTGTCGATATCCAGTTCTCGACACATCTATGATCACGAACCGTTTTAGACTTACGTTTCTGTTCGGTCTCTTACTTACTCATAATCGAGATCTCATCTAGATATGTAAGGACCTAACTCTAAGTCTATGGATATTATCTAAGTATATTAATACAAATGTTTTATACTTAGAATAATACGTACCATATACGGTATGAACAAGACGTATAATCAAGATAAATTGCCTTATGGGCACATATCTTCCTACATCTCCCACTTGCACTTAGGCTATTTATCTCGGTATCTCATGCCGTTATAGCATATCAGTCACTTTGACATTTGATATGGCAAACCTAAGAGTGGTTCTACTAATAAGTATCTACAACGAATTTTAATGGATTGAAATTACATCTCTTGATCACACAAGGTTGATCCTTTGGAAAAATGATCTGGATCCATTTTCCTAACTTTGTATAGCTAACAGTTAGCTTATACTATTTAGATGTGGGGTCTAACATTTCCGTAAGTCAGTTCTAGCTCACTCCACTTTACTGTGTCAATATGTCAAGTACATATTTGACACCCTAAGTCTCTATATATATGCGATTAAATCAAAACAATTTTGACTTAATGATTTATATAGAAGATTCATTAAAGTGAAAAATCCTTTTTACTTAGTCCGGAAAAACCGGAACTAAGTATACTTACTTGCTCCCACTGACTTTGAGAATTACCTGGTTAAATTACTTCAACATAATAACTAAATCATATTTAGATTTATGTGCAAAAATAACCTTTTGGTAAGTGCTTTAGATGGAATGTACAAGTGTCAGATTCGGTTTGACGAATGAGTCACGTCAAGATCGTTTTAAGGAATCTTGAAATTGACTCGTTCAATCAAAACGTTCTACACTGTACAAATTCCTTTAACCACATTTAGTATTAAATCTTTTAACAACTAAATGCAGATAATCACGAGTTAAACTTGATATGCGTATTTACTGTGATTGCACACAATTTATACGCCCCCTGGAACTTATACTCAACTACTGATTGACTTCAGACATTTAGTCAGCTTCAAAATCAATATTATCGAAGCTAAACACCATTATTCGAAAATATACGCAACCATCACAGAAAAGCCACATCCACAGAATTTGAGCCAATTCAATCTCGATTGCAACAAATGAGACATCCATTCCAAAACAACGGGTTCATAAAAGGAACCTTAATTTGTTTATCAAAAATAAACCTTGAGTGCAAAGCACTCATTCATTGTTTTCGATCCTTAAAGATGATACATTTTATTCAAATAAGAAAAATATCATCTCCATCGCGATCATCGTCTCCAGAAGTCTTTGAGCGGTCCCAGCAGCAACTGTTGCTTTAATTGCCGACCGATCTCCGTACTTCTCCAATCTCCAGTTCTTATCAGCCACATGTATACAGTACACAGATGTCTATAAGTTTCTCATACTATATGAATGGAAATCATTGCATTTAATTGAATTTTAATTTGTACCTGAGGTAGAGGCATCAGTATGCCCCTTCTTCTTCTCTGCAAGATAGATCTTGCAGTTCCTCTTCCAGTGGCCAATCTTGTGGCAATGGAAGCACTCAGATTTCGACGGGGCCCCTTTGTTCTTTTTCTTCCCATTCTTAGCCTTCGCAGGTTGTGGGACCTGCCTCTTCTTCCCTTTGCCTTTTGGCTGGTCGGAAGTAGCAGAGCCAACAACCAGTGCAGCCGGCTTCTTATGAATCTCCTCAAACTGCCGGAGCATATTGAGGAGACCCGGAAGATCCGTCTCAAGGCTGTTCATTATAAAGCCAGTTATAAAAGGCTTGAAATCGGGAGTCAAAGACTTTAGGATAATGTCCGTGGACATCTCATTGTCCAAGACAAAACCTAACTGGGCCGCATCCTCCACGTACCCGATCATCTTGATAACATGATCCTGTACGGGTTCCGTCCCCATCTTGGTGCCCCAGAGGTTACTGGTAGCTTCGAACTTGGCAGCACGAGATCGCTTGCCGTACAACTCTTGTGCGTTGAGGAGCATGCTTTGAACATCCATATGTTCATGCTTCCTCTGCAACTCGTTGGTCATCGAAGCCAGAGTAAGGCACCTGGCCTTCTCTGCATCCCTCTGGTACAATTTGTAGGCTTCCTTCTCTTCGTGGGTCGAATCTTCATCGGGCTTATCTGGAGCGTCCTCGAACAGTACGTATCCTATTCCGGCTAGGGAAAGGACCAACTTGATGTTCCTAAGCCAGTCTTTGTAGTTCGTTCCATCCAGCACGTTCTTCTCAACCATGTATCTAAGTCCCGAATCCATTCTGTATTTTATAGATACTATAGTTAGTAAATGTTCGTAGTATAGTTTTAATGGTTTTAATAAAACTATATTCTCCCACTAAATTTATTTAAAGCCACGATAATAACCAATTTATTATAAAATAACATTTGTGAGAGAGGGATCCGACTACCCTGAGTCTGACAACCTTGAGTGTATCTCAACAAGTTGTCCGACTCTGCAGTCGGTAGACGAACTCGTCGTCAATCATATTTACTATGATTCCCTATCGATTTTTACCCCTAGTCATTTGTGATCATGAGTGTGCTCAACCGGATCACAATGGCTAGCCTAGTCGGACCCTTGTTTTCGTGTCTAGCCTGACTTGCCCCTTTGCTCGGTGTATGCACGACGCGCCGGTTTGGGTCAGGTCTTAGACTACATTCTTGGTTAGACTTACGCCGAAGCTCGAGGGATGAGACAACGGTTTCAGTCAGGTTAAGATGTCAATCAAGAAATCGGTTTCTATAAGATTGACATGTCACGGCTTGAGTGTAGCTCAACAACCGGAACATGTTTCTTACAGTTGCCAACTCCTAAAACAAGGAGGGCTACGATTTATCTTGAACAAGATTATTATCGTATTGACTTAGGTATAGTCGATGGACTTACATAGTCATGAATCGACTCCTTGCGGTCCAGCGGACGCGGCCAGGGAATTGACTAAGCCAGGACCACTTGTTACCCAGTCTAGCTAGGTTGGTCCAAAAACTTTAGCCAAGCACATTGACCGACATCATGATCCATTGAAGGAGTTGTCATCAATCTTATGTTTTCCAAACAACTAAATGGCTTTTATTAAAAGAACTAGTTAATCCTTATCAACTAGTGGATCCTAAAAATTCAAAATTTTTCAGATTGGTTGAACATCTTTTATTAAGTCCTTATCAACTATAAGGTTTTTCGTTCAACTTACTACCCCAATCTTATTAGGATTTTAATAAAACAATTCAACATTTTTGTCTTTTGTGAAAATCATTATTTAAACATTTTAATGAAATGATTTACAAACAAAGGGACTACCCTAATCAGGTATTAGGTTCAATGTTGTTTTGTTTTATTAAACATAACATGTCACTATCATGTTTTAATGGCTAACCTAACAAGGTTTGTGTATACAATATACAACATGAAATGAAGCAACTAACTTTATCCGCATAAAAGAAAGTTTCATTTTTAGTGACATATGAAAGGTATTTGCAAGTTTTTTTAAAAATTATCTATATAATACAAACATGCAAATCTAAATTTTAACACTTAAAATTAAAGATTAAAATTTTAAAGCCTTCATAAAAATTTTATCGCATAAAACTAAGTCGTACAAAATTATCTAATAATTTTAAGACTAGGCCTTTTTTTTTAAAAAAAAAAAATTTTAACCTTATTTCTAAAATTAAAATATCACATAAAAAAATTTTAGAAGCAGCTATGCAATAAAAGAAATTAATTTATGTTTCATCTCATGAAAATAAAACATTTCAATTATTCACATATTTTAAAATGGTTTTAAAAACTCTTTTAAAACTTTTAGAAATCTTTTAGAAGCTTTCAAATAAAGTTTTAAAGATCTCTAACTTTTATGTAACTAAAGAAAAATTCAAAAATAAAATTTTTCTAAAGTTTACATAAACTTTAAATACTCTTTTAAAAAATTTTAATGTCTCATAAAAAAATTTTCCATAAAGTATTTTAAAAACAAAAGAGACCACTTTTTAGATTTATCGCATAAAAATAATTGTCCCTAAATTTAAAACAAATTTCCGTGTTGCAAAACTAATTTTTGAAACACAAAATTATTTTCAAAACTAATTTAACATAAAAAAAAGTTTTGCGAATTAAAGCTAAGCATTTTTTTAACTATTTAAAAAAGTCGCTATAGTAGATCTATAGCATAACCGTGGCTCTGATACCACTGTTGGGGTTTTGGCGGACCCCCAGAGCTCGGATCCGTATCCGTCCTAAGTCGGACGGACCACGGAGGCAAAAAATGCAGCGGAAAAACAGAAATCTAGAATTTCTACTCTAGCTAAACATTTTAGCTAGGCTCTGGGGAGCCAGAACCCAGCCCGATCTATGCCGACTTGGAGTGGGTCTGACCACTCCAAGAAGGATCTACACTAAGCGACTAATTAAAATTACGCTAAAAACGCTTAACCACATACCCGGAATCTTGGCCCTGAAGCAGGCAAGATGTACCGCACCGTCTTGAGAAGCTCCTCGTAGCCGAGCCGCGTTGACCCGATCTCCCTGAGCCCCCTCGCACCCTCGCACCGATCCACCCGAGCCGCTTTCGCCTCCGAGCCGATCACACGCGGTAGAAAGTTTCACTTGAGAAGAAACCCGCGTCTTAGACGTCCGGATCAGATCCAAACCCCTTTCGTAGTCGTGCTAGGACTACTCCAGAGAATAGGAAATTAGAGAGAGAGATTTAGTCGCAGACCGAGCTTGCTCAATAATTTGGAGCTACCCGATCGTTGACTGGTGTGTTTTTCAACGAGGAGAGTGCACCCCTATTTATATAGGGAGTGAGCACTCAACATCTCGTTGCGGGCAATGTGGGACAATTCCCATGAAGAGAAAAAAAAACAATTAAGCCATTTGGCTTAATTTTAATTTTAAAGTTAGCCTTTCACAAAGTCAAACTTTAACGAATTAATTCTCCTCACATACTAAACTTTAGACACCAAACAAGCTATCAATCAGAAGAGCTTGGAATGGTGAACGCGTAGGAACTGACGGTGACGAATTTCGACTTCGTTTGACCCCTCAAACAATTGCTCAAAGTTTAGCAATTTCTCAAAATTCGTAGCCGTCATTAGGGTTATTCAAAAAACCCTAATTGACTTAAGTTGCGGGCGCGCCCGCTAGACTTAGCGGGCGCGCCCGCCCAAGGGGGGAAGGGCGGGCCACCCGCCCGCTGCAAGCAGCGGGCGGGCGCCCGCTGCAAGCAGCGGGCGCGGGCCCGCTGCACAAGCGGGCGCGGGCCCGCTGCAGCAGCGGGCGCGGGCCCGCTGTGCAGCGGGCGCTGGCCCGCTGCGTGCAGCGGGCCGTGCCCGCTGCATCAGCGGGCGCTGGCCCGCTGTGCAGCGGGCCATGCCCGCTAATGCAGCGGGCGCCCGCCCGCTGCACACAGCGGGTCATGCCCGCTGCTGCAGCGGGCCGCGCCCGTTTTGCCCTTGCACATGGGCCTCTTGGCCCGGTGGGTCTAACCCACTTCCCCTTGAACTCTTTCTGCGTTTCTGGGCTCGTTTGAGCTCCGATTTGGACACGGTTTGAACCTTTGTTTAGACCGGGACGATCCCGTCATCCAGGTAACCCTTTCCAACAAGTTTGTTCCTACAAAATTCGTCGTAACTAATTTACAACACGTTTAGTTAACGTTAGCATCTAATGCAACGTTGTGTCCCTATTGCTATTGCGACTAACTTTCACAACTCAACTTGTGAATATCATCAAATGATATTTCTCTCTATTCTATATTCCTATTACTAAGACACGAGTACTACTCGGTGTGAGACCCTACAGCCTGACCTTACTACAGGTTGGGGCTCGAAACCCCTAGACGACGGTCACTACGAGCAGTAGCTGTCGTCCCTGTTTCAGAGTCATCATAACGTGATCGACCCTTTGACAAAAGTATCATAGGGTTTGCATTGGCTGTGTCAGTGATGAATTCCGTTAGATAAAATCCCTTCGTCAAGACTGTGTTTGATGTTGGCCTAGGGTATGGTTTACTGTCAACCCTATCAGACAACATTGGTCAGTATACAGCGGTCTTTATTGTATACACGTTGTACTACTTGCAACGTACCCCGGCCGAGGATTAACATAAAGACCGTACTGAGCCTATAACACTAACTTCCCTTTAATGGAAGTGACGAATCCCATCTTAGTCACTTACTCACCTAGAGAGCTTCTGGTGCAACCCAACCTAAGATCTTTCATCAGGACTGGTCCTCGAAGCTAGATCATGGGTCTAAGCTACACCGTCCGTTCACAGGTTTATACAGATGACTTCAGGTCTTAAGGATCAACTAACCTATCATCACCCTAGAGTTATTAAAGACAGATCATTAAAGTTAACCATTTAATAACTCTAACTTGGTCGTTCAGTGAACTCATTCTCCAATGAGCACCTGTGTCTCGTCTCCGACTTCAGCAAGTCGAATGACTATGAGATCATCATTACCCGAAGGTAAGACGAAGACACAGTGATCTATCCGATGTGTCGATATCCAGTTCTCGACACATCTATGATCACGAACCGTTTTAGACTTACGTTTCTGTTCGGTCTCTTACTTACTCATAATCGAGATCTCATCTAGATATGTAAGGACCTAACTCTAAGTCTATGGATATTATCTAAGTATATTAATACAAATGTTTTATACTTAGAATAATACGTACCATATACGGTATGAACAAGACGTATAATCAAGATAAATTGCCTTATGGGCACATATCTTCCTACAGTTTTAACACTCGAAAGATGGATAGGAACACCTCGGAGAGCCCAAATGGAGCTGACCAATCTGGAGCCAGCAATCAGACCAACAACTGACATCCTCCCACGGTGCATCAGATCTCTGATCTCGCATTGCGAGAGATGGTCCAAGCTATCAAGGGAGAACATAACCCTGTCGAAGGCATTCAACAATTCCGCTCACTCCACCCAAAAACCTGGAATGGTGTGGATGGCCCGATGAAGGCCGAAGAATGGCTGGAAAGTACCGAAGATAATTTGAGAGCCGCTCAGATCGGAAAGCATGCTTGGGTGGACACTGCCAATTCCCAACTGACGGATGGAGCCAGAGTCTGGTGGAACTCCGCTGAAGATCGTCTTCAACGACCGATGAAGGCCTCTTTGCTTGCGCGAAGAAGTCGAGGCTTGATGATGCTTGCTTGCTTGCTTGCTTTGCTAGTTTGATCAATAGATGCTTGGTGGAAGAGCTTGCTCAATGGGGAGGATTCATAGGGCCGGCCATGTGGTTGTCTAGAAGAAGGTTTAGGACCGGCTCTATTTGGGGTTTTGCTTGTTCTTTTCCTCTCTCTTGGGGTTTTAGGACTTGTGCAAGAGAGGTAAATCGGAGAAAACCAAGAGCCCAAGTCCTAATAGCTTTAGACTTCTTGAGTTGTTTGGTTGACTTGAACTTTGTGTTTAATATGCTCATGAACCAAGTAGAACTCAAACTTTATGTTGCACATTAACTTTAGTAGCAAACTAGAGTTGTTTGTGCACATGAACTCTTTGAATCCCACTTGCACTAATACTCTAGTAGTCACATTAATTTGACTTTCTAGATAAGTTTGACCAAATCTTTGCTCAAAATATCTTCTCCTTTCTTTTGAATTTGTAAAAGATGTTTGATCAAAGTAGAATTACCAAATTGCCCCTTCGTCTTCTACTTGCTTTTTGGCCATGATTTAAAGTTATAATTCATAGAGAAATATCATGATATGTTTTGGCCGTGGACAATTATCTTTGATCATCTTTAAGGTAAGTTGAACGTGTGACAGCTCGTATTCGTCACTACTCATAATTTCGTATTTCTATTATTAAAATACCATTTCCTAATTACTAATTACTTTTACCGACCATTTTTATCTATTACTAGTTACTTTCACTAATTTCATTTCTATCATTTACTAATCACATTTAATAATTAGTTTTACTATTTACTAATTTCATTTACTAATTGGTTTTACTTGGCTAGTTTCATTTAAATAATTATTAATTATGATTATATAATTAAATTTTATACTTACAAATTACTTTTAACTAATTTACTTTACTAATTTCCATTTACTTTTAATAACTTACTTTTACCCCTAATTAATCCTAGGCCCGCCCTAATCATCATGATCCACAAATTGTGGATATACACCTAAAAATTTGGCCCATTGATTCTTCTGAATTAAAACATAAACTATCCCTCCCCCTCGTTTCTCTACACAACACCACTACACACACGCATGAAGAGAGGGAGCACAAAAAACACAACAGCACACTTTATTTCCCCATCTCCTTCACTTCAAAATACAAGCCAAAAACCAACTCATTTTCATCTTCTTCTTCCTCATCCTCCTCCTCTTCTTCTTCTTTCCATCCCAACTCTGGCGATCCGTCATCCCACCGCCGCTTACCGTCGGTGAGCTCCGGCACTACGATCACGTTCACATTCAACCGTCGAGCCCTCCGCCTCCTCCTCTGCTCGCCGACGCCCTCCGTTGGAAACGTAGCAACGCCGAAACAAAGCTCGATCACATCCCCTCATTTCCCTTCTACTTGGAAGCACAACATCATTCTCCCACTCCCATTTCCCTCCCAATGCCGGCCTTCTTCCCCCTCCTTCCGACGAGTGACGCGAAGAGATTGAGCCTCCTCATTTTCCCTCTCGCGGCTTGAAACGGCGGCAAAGACACTCGTAGAGGCCGAGCCTCCCCCTTCCTCTCGCGGCTTCTAACGACGACGAGCCACTGCGAGTTGAGTCCCCTCCCTCCTTCGGCGAACAATGCGAGGCCGAGCTCCATCCTCCACTACTCGATATCAAATGTGTGATTGTAGGTCCTAAGCACTTTAATTCAATGATTTATTTCTTGACATTCCATTGATACTGTCTAATGAACACCTAAGCACCTTAACTTAAGTATCTAGTTAATTTGATTGCACTATACAACACTATTGATGGGTATATGACAGTTTCAGTTTTTGCTACAACTTTAAAGGAGTATTACTTTTACTGTAGACATCCAAAAATTATGATCTTATATAATATGGAAATCTCTTTGAGACAGCTACAACTTTTATTTAGAGACCCAGGATATATTTTGACTGTAGATAGACGAAATTAACTAATTTGCTTCTAGTGACATTTATGGGCTGATTTTGAGCTTTCATCGTGTACAAACCATAACTTACACAACATATATTCAAATATTATGATCTTGGATGATCTGAAATCCAATTTAGGTCATATAAAACTTTCATGTTGAGCCCAATTACAATTCTGGCTGGAAAAAACTAAACAACTGGTCTTTATTCAAAATGATTCACATTCAGGACATATTTTGAACTTTATGTTCTACGAGCAATAACTTCCAACATAGTTTTAAAATTATGATTTTTGTTAATCTGAAAACATATATGTGTCATTTACAGATTTCATTTAGTAATATATGTCAAATTCCAACTATATATTGATGATAAATGTCATTCTTTTGGGACAGTGGATTGTGTGGGTGTGTAATGAAGGACTTGAATTGAGTGTCAAGTGAATGACATGGATTGAGAGTGTGTGTGTGTGTGTGCGCGCGCGCGCACAACAAAAGAATTGAATTGGGTGCATGTAGGAAGGAATTGGATCGAGTGTGGGTGTGTAGCGAGGACATTGGGTTGAGTGTGTGCTAATGACATGTAATGTTAGCATGAAATGTTAGCATGAAAAGTTAGTAGCTCAATGACACGATGATGTAAGATTAAAGGTTAATATTAATGTTCATGTTAACCCTGCTTAATTTTCATGCAAATGCTAAAGTGACAACTTGTTAAATAATGAACGCAAATGGATTGGGTGACATCGTCACATTATTGAAATTGTGTAACGAAATGAATGAAAGAACGTGTTGGTGTGACACCGTCAACATATCGAAAGAATGCAACCTTTTTAATGACTAAGAGACACATAACATTGGATTAGTGAAATTCATTGTCACGAAGGTGCGCAAGCGACTGTGTTATAAATCATTTCAACCACCCACTATCATGGAGGTGGTGTTATCATGTCATTTCACCGGCTCCAGACGTGGAGAAGGGTAATTGTAGATATTAAAATCATTTCAACCACCTTCTAACATGGAGGTGGGGTTTATAAGGCATTTCAACCATCTTCAGACATAAGGTTGGGGTACGTGGCTACACAGGTAAGCGCACCTGGAGTACGTCGACAATTGCATGTCGTACCCTCGGCCAACGAATTGTGCGTTAGTTAGGACCATCACATTTCACCCCATGACGCTTTCAATAATGTTTAATATATTCATCTCCTGCATGACTGCCATTAAAATGACTTGATTATGATATATGCCTTCTATGATATATGCCTTCTCTGAAATGCATGTAAACATTATAATTTGAGTCTATGAGCAAGGTTGTGTTTCAGTTTATGACCTTTAAAGTGTTCTTAGTTGTGTTTTAGTTTCTTGTCTTGGAAGTGTTTCAATTTATGGCCTTGGAAGTGTTTCAATTTATTATGTGTCGCATTATTCCAAATAGCCCAATGAGCAAGGTTGTGTTTCAGTGTATGAGGTTGAATGTGTTTCAGTTTTTCTGCTTGTTTGTGCTTCAATTTCTGGGGTTGGATGTGTTGCAATTTCTGGGCTTGGATGTTTTTAAGTTTCTAAGCTTGGATGCTTGTTACATTTTCTGGGCTTGAATGTTTTTAAGTTTCTGAGCCTGGATGTTTGTTGCATTTTCTGGGCTTGGATGTTTTTAAGTTTCTGAGCTTGGATGTTTTTCAGTTTCATATACGATTTAATATTTATATGAAATGTTTTGCAAATAGCACTATGATGAATAAAAAAATTTAACACGTTGTCCCGATATTATTAAGAAATCCTTGGTATATGGCATGATTGCTCCTTTATCCGCCAATATGTGTCAGTTTCGTACATGGCTATCCATAGGCTTGGATGTGTTTCAGTTTATAATCTTGAATGTGGTTCATTTTTTCAGCTTCAATGTGTATCAGTTTGTGGTCTTGGATATGTTGCATTTTCTGGGCTTGGATGTGTTTCAGTTTGTGTGCTTGTATGTGTTTCATTTTCGTAGCTATGTCTTTGAACATGTTGGGATGTGAATGACGGAGCAACTGCCTGAGATCAAGGTTGGAAAAATGAAAAAATAAAATAAAATTTCTGAATGCTAAAGAATTATTTTTCTTATATTGGTTTCATATTTAATTTTTGACCTTCAATTATAATCAATTTCTGGGCTTGGATGTGTTTCTGTTTCTGATCTTGAATGTGTTTTATGTTTTGAGCATCAATGTGTATCAGTTTGTGGGCTTGGATGTGTTGCATTTTCTGGGCTTGGATGTGTTTCAGTTTCTGATCTTGAATGTGTTTCATTTTTTATATGTAATTTCCCATGCATGGCTTTCCAGTAGGTGCCTGTTTCTATGTAATATGTATATCCGTTGCCTGCCTCCTTGTATATCTTTATTTCATGCTAGTTACAAATGAGTACCGGGTCCAGCTCTTCTATTCAATCCAGACCCAGCGTTGCGGCAGGTGGTGAGTTGGATGCAGATGCAGATGACAGCAGATTTTGCCAATGTGGCCTGCGGGTTCCCAGGAGGACATCATGGACCCAAAAAAACCCTGGCCGGAGATTTTGGAGATGTCCATCGCGAGGGAATCAATGCAAATACTACGAATGGAAGGATCCTCACACTCGGATTGGTCCAAATATGTGATACTCCAGTTACAGGATGAGCTTGAAAGAAGCTCCACCCATGCATCCTCTTCCACAGCGTTCTCTGATAGGAGGCTTTTAGAGATAAGGGGCGGTTCGCCACGCTCGTGGGTAGATTTGACCGGAACACTGTGAAAATGGACAACATCCTATTCGATTACAAAACCATTAAGTTGGTTTTGTTTTCGCTCATAGGATTAATGTTTTTTGTTATTGTCGTTGATTAACAAGAGTGTTTGTAATGCCCTACTAAGCTACTGCACAAGTACTAAAGGGGGGTGAATAGTACTTTAAAATAATTAAGAAGATAATTCATAATTATATTGCAAACTCTACCAATAATGTGGAAATGCGAAAATGTAAATATTAGACAACAAAGAAAACAATCGCAAACAAGCAATTTAACGGGTTCGGATCCACCCAAGTCTCCCCGACTTGTTCCCGGTGATCCTACGTCCCAAACACCCGGATCCCCTCCGGATACTTGAGTTAGAATCCTCTAACTCAAATTTGCACTATGAAATACTTGTGAAAAACCTTCACAAAGTCAAATCATACACAAATGAAATTGTGACTCCCACAACCCGGGATCACAAACAAACTCTCACAACCGAGAGCGAATCACTTGCAATATCAAAGTAAATTGAAATAGAAATTCTTACCGACAAAATCCTATGCCTTGAGTAAACTTACGATTTAGGGCAAAACGGATTTTGGGGAAGATGAAGAGGCACCAAACCCTAGCTCCAAGTAGATGACCAGCAATGGAGTCCTAGGTGGATGTTGGTGACCTAGAATCAAGCACTTGGCTTGGAAGGCTCACAATCAATGAATCTCTCTTTTGAAATAAGAGTGAGGGAGAGATTCTTGAAAGAAAATGAAAGAGCTTTGAATGAGATTTAATGCTTCTCTTTTGATCTCTAAACTTCTCTTAATATCAGCCTTGAGTGCAATGAATGCAGCACACCAAGTATTTATAGGTTAGAGAAAAGAGAGAGAGAGAGAAACGTTTCAATTAAAGCTCCAACGGCTCTATTCTGAACCAGACTAGTCGGTCAACGAAGGATCACTGACCGACTAGTTCATCAACCAGTCGGTCGGTGATACAACGTAGATCGACTAATGGTTGAACAGCCAAAAGGTCGAAGTTCAGACTTAAAGAACTAGTCGGTCCAAGAAGACTTGCCAATCGACTAGTTTCACAACTAGTCGGTCGGTGAGTGAACTTAGACCGACTAAGAGATAAAACAAATAGTCTGAGCACAAATTGATTTAGTCGGTCCAAGAACAAATGTTGACTGACTAGTTCATCAACTAGTCGGTCGACAAACGTTCTTTAACCGACTAACGATAAACAGTAACTAGGCATGTACAGTAGAGGCTCAACTAGTCGGTCTAAGAAGGATCACTGACCGACTAGTTCACCAACTAGTCGGTCGGTGAGTCAACGTTGACCGACTAATTGTAAACAGTAAAGAGCTTAGATTTGAAGGAGGCAAACTAGTCGGTTCAAGAAGCTTTGCTGACCGACTAGATCACCATCTAGTCGGTTGGTTCTTCTTGAACCAACTAACATGCACAAGAAGTCGCGAATCGAAACGCGAAGCTTCAGGAAAGTTTGTATGGACTTCTACTAAGATCCTAGCTCTAAGATAGGAGCGTTATGAAGATTAAAACGTAAGACCTACTCAAGGCTTAACATTCTACGAAAATGAAGCTAGAAGACATTAAATAAACTATGACGAACCGTCTTCAAAAGCTTCAATCGAATCTTCATGACTTCAATAATGGTCCTTGAGCTTCAACGAAGCTTTAGGCATACGATCACGCGCTTTGAGAAGTCTTGAGACGTCGCTTTGGATGCTCATATGAATTTGGCGACGATCTCCATAACTGCGCTCACAAAATGTTAGTTCACGGTATATTTATGTTTATTCATCATCCAAAACCAAATCCGGGGAGTTAATACTCAACAGTGTTTGATGGAGACGATACAATGGCAAGATTGTGTAATGTATATTATGTCATTGTGTATGCACAATGAGATTGTAATTTGTAAAAATATGTTGTATTTTTTTATATGCTTGCTTTATTTGGTATGTTAATTGGGATTATGATCTTGGATGTGTTTCTTACCTAGATTCCAGGATTTGGGTTTCAGATTTTTAGCTTGTATGTGTTTCAGTATCTGAGCTTGAGTGTGATTCAGTTTCTGAGCTTGACTGTGTTTCTTGAAGCTTGGTTGGGTTTCAATTTATGAGTTTGGATAAGTTTCTGTTTGTGGGCTTGGATGTGTTGCAGTATCTGTGCTTGGATGTGCTTCTCGGCTTGGATGTGTTTTGATGTTGGATGTGTTTCAGTTTCTGAGCTTGGAAGTGTATATATTGTTGGGCCTGGATGTGTTGCAGCGTATGTGCTTGGATGTGCTTCTGTTCTTGGCTGTGTGTCAGTTTCTGAGCTTGTATGTGTTGCCGTTTTGGGCTTGGTTCAGTTTTTTAGCTTTGAACTGTATCGGTTTCTGAGCTTTGATATGTTTCATTTTCTGAGCTTGGATGTGCTATTGATCTTGTATGAGTCTCAAATTCTGCGCTTGTTTGTGTTACCGTTTATGGCCTTGAATCAGTTTCTGAGCTTTCATCTGTTTCAGTTTTTGAGCTTGGATTTGTTTCATTTTTCTCTTCAATAGGGGGAAGGGGGTAAGCTCACCTCAAAAAACCATAACCAACTTCCAACTTTCCTCCTTCAACAATCTCAGTCCATTTTAACCAAAAACACACACACTACTTTAGTGTGGGACCCACCAACAAATCTCAAGCCCACTTTCTAAACCCTTTTCCAACAAAAAACACACAAAACTCGTCTTCTCTCTCCTCAAGATTCCAACCAAGATTTAGTATTCCAACAGTAAATACTAAACCAAAGTTTTACAAAGAAACACACACTAAGATAACCTTACATCCTTGCACGCAGTAAAACTCCTATGGCGTGAGGAGTGGTTTAGCTTAATCAAGAGCCAGTAGAGCAAATTATTGGTATTTAAATAAAAAAAAGCATGCTACTGCACACGATTAATGGAGTTCAATCATTTTTAGAACAATTGCATGAATAGCTCTCGCATGTGAGTACAATTACTCGGAAGGTACCTCGTTTAGACAAATTCATGATGCAAGAGGCACATATACAAGTGCAAGAAATCCAAATTTTCTCACAGAAACCGCAATTACTACTACAAAGGGCAATCAAAATGCAAGCTGAAAATACCTGATGATGCGATCTTCTTTCACTAGCTGGATCCCAATAACCCTGAAAATAACAGGAAAAGGAAAAAAAGACGATCATCAGCGGAAGAGAACGGATCAAGAGAAAAGTGGCCTAGAAGCAATAAAAAAGTAGAGAAGTAATGAAAAGATCAAAACTTCCCAGACTCCCGCCAAATTAGGGCAATAACCCCGCCCCCCACTACGTCGCCTTCGTTCTGGTGTTCATCCGGAACTTCATAGCATCAACCCTGATACGGACACCCTGTAGCATTTTCCACGTCGTTGTCGACAGATAATACGTATAACAGAATTATGCAACTCGCTGTATTTCCGGATAAACGATATTTTATTTATACGCGTATGTATCACGCAACAACCGAACATTTTCACGTGCTACAATTTTCATTAAAACAAAAAATACAACTGTCAATTTGACCACGTTCAATGTCCTAATTTTGACAGGCTCCGAGTAATGACCTGTCATAACCGAAAAAAAAGAAGGGATAATCCTTGCACTATCGTTTCAAATGAAATTAAGCTCGGAAGATAAGAGCGAAGAATTAACGCAAATTAGCAAAAATCCAAAGACCTTTAATTTTTTTTCAACTATTTATATGGGCCACCGACAACATGCACCAATGGCTCACACGTAAAACTTTGGTGGGTCCCACGACAACCATACACTGAAATCTACGGATACAAAACACTGAAAAATTAACTGGGGCCAGCGGTATACGGATATTCCTTCTTAATAAAGCCCAAGTAAAAGGTATGAATCCACGCATACCCCTACACCATCAACAAATTTACAACCAACTACCCCTCGACAAACAACCCCAAAAATAGAAAGAAATAAAAATTTACTGAAAACAGAAACCCTAAAAATCAAACCCCTACTTCTTCGCCTTCCTTGCCGGAACCTTCCTCGAGGGCGTCGCCCTCGCCGGTGCCGCCTTCTTCGCCGATGCTGCCTTCTTCGCAGGTGCCGCCTTCTTTGCCGGCGCAGCCTTCTTCGGCGCGGCCGCCGCCTTTTTCGGCGTCGCCGGCGCCGCCTTCTTTGGCGCGGCCGCCGCCTTAGCCTTTACCGCCGGAGCGGCCGCCTTCTTCGATGGCGTATCCTTGGCGCTCGTCTTCGCAACCTTTGCCGGCTTCGCCTTTGCCTTGGGCTTGGCGGCCGCCGCCCTCTTCGCCGGAGCCGCAGCCTTAGGCTTAGCTACAGGCTTGGGCTTGGCCGCCGGTGCCTTCGCTTTCGCTACGACCTTTGGCTTTGCTGGAGCCGCAGCAGCCTTGGGCTTCGGCTTCGGCTTTGCCGCAGCGGCTTTTGCCTTGGGCTTGGCGGCAGGAGCCTTGGACTTCGCAGCAGCTGCGGGCTTTGCTTTTGCCGCTGGCTTCTTAGACTTTGCTTTCGCTGCTGGAGCGCGCGGAGGACGAGCAGATGGAATCTTGTAGGAGTGCTTGACCCTGGTAAGCTTACCGTCGGCGGTGAGCTTCCTCAGCTGAACGAGCACCAGCTTCTTAAAATTGGTTGGGAGCTTGCCCTTGTGCTTGTCCTCGATGAACTTGGTGATCGCGTACTGGCTCGATCCAGTTCTATCCTTGAGGGAACTGATCGCATCAGTGATCATCTGAAAAATAACATTAGGAGAAAAAATCGATTAGATCGGTTCTAAATGACGAAAGAAGAAAGAGCAGCGTGAATCTCTTTGCATACTTCGAGATACTTAGGGTGAGCGGGAGCAGATCGAGACTTTTTTGGTGCTCTGGGCTTGGCCTCCTTCTTCGCTTTCGTCGCCTTGGGAGCAGCGTCAGCATCGCCGGCGGTGGCTGTTGCGTCGGCCGCGGGCTCCTCCGCCGGAGCTGGTTCGGCGGCGGGCTCCTCGACGACGGCGGGAGGAGCGTTCTCTTCGGTTGCCATGGAATGAGATGATGACGAACTAGGGTTAGAGTATTCAGATTCGGACAACTGAATGAAAGAGAGAGGGAGAGCTTGGTGATGAGCTACGGGTATAGACGGAGGGTTTTAATAGCAGCAGGTTGATGAAACGGTAGCCAATTTCTCAGCGCTGATTGGCTGTAGAGCCCCTCACGCGGATCGCAAGCTTTCCAATTTTGAATATTAGCCGTAGGATTGTATTTCTATCAACGGTTTGAAGGGAGTAATAGTGTGAGGTGAGGATAGATCTTTGGTGATGGATGGGAGGCTTTTTGGATGTGGTAGATGTGTGCTTTCCCTTGTGATTCTTTGGGAAATAACTTGAGCTATGGTTGATGGATTTTGACGATGCTTCGGGTAGGTTAAAGCCATGGAGCTTAGCTTTCAGATGAGTATAAGATTGCTGTTTTTGGTTGGGTGGTTTGAGAGATATTTGGCATTGAAGTTGCATTGGTCGCGAACAGTGCTTTGTGTGAGTTTGTCGGAGTTTTGGAAACCTTGAAGGAAATATTGAAGGTTTTAATCGTGTTTTTTTATTGTGGTTGATAGCAGACGAGTAGAGCGATCCATAGAACTTTGAATCGTAAAGATTGGTTAAGAAATGAATGTGTAACTGCCGATTTAAAGATGTCAAACTGAAACACGTTGAATATGTGTCGGGTAAAAAAGTACGAAGCAGCGTTATTTTCAGCAAGAACGATTAATTATTCAGTGAATATTGTACAATGAAAGACCGGATATGCCTATTATTATGATTTCCAATGAACACGTGTTGTATTGTCTTAATTGATTCAGCCAGAACGATCATTAATTAGATATTGGCTCATTAATGTACATTGCACATATCGATCATACACGTGCATCTACTCATCCTAGAAAAACTTTATCTTTAATGCAAATGCACTCTAATCAAATCGACCTATGATCATTTGTTACCATATGAGTTATAATTTTCTTGCTTTGTTGACTATACATGTAACATAAGTTTTCCATCTTCTTATTTGCATTATTGTAATGAATATGGGGTTTTCTTGACTAATAAGCATCTCAATGTCACATTTGAGAAAACTTACATGGATAGTTCCAACACTTTTAGGAACTTGCTATAATAGCCATGATAATATTTTAGTGGAGTGCCCCTTAAAATCTCAAATTTCTACTTTACAAGTTTACACACCAATCCAAGATGCACAATAAAGGCACATGTGCAAAGCGATATACTTACGTGCACTGCCTAATTTAAATTACAGACTCACGCATTTATAACCCTGACTATATATGCTCAGCTGTCATTATACGGCACATGCTGAACATCTATATTACATTTGACAACTATTTTGAATTCTAGGTCTGATTAGGACAAACAGGTTGATAGAATGATGGTTGAGATTTAATCTTATGAAATCAACGATTGAGATGCGAGTTTGTGAAAATTTGGGGAGGGAAAAACATTTCTAGGTAAATGAAAGCTTCTATGGAAATGAAAGATTTTGGGAATGAAACTTTCTGGGGAATAGCGGAGTGTCAGATATAGTCGACTGGGCGTTAGACTAGTCGACACATAAAAGTTGTTTAAGACTTATAAATACTTAGGAAATATTTTGAAAACTTTTCTAAACATTTGTAAACGTAGTTAAAAAATTCATAAGTGTGTGAGAGCTTTAACTAAGGCGTTAACTTTCCAATAAAGATATAAATGAAAATTGCATCGTATAAATATTACATATGTGCTCTATGATGCAATGTTGACTCTTGGAGCTCCTTGTCTTCAGTCATTTGATACTTGTGCCTTGTTGAACTCACTTAATCCTTGAGTTCTTCTTGATTTGCTCATATATCTGCACTTAAGCTTATTAAATAACATGTTTCTCATCATCAAAACTACATGGTGTGACTCAATATCATAACATTCTCATCATGTTTGATGATGAAAAATATGAATGCAAAATAATATTAATAATACGCTAAATGCATCCTCTTCATGCACCACATCATGTTAGCAGACTATATGCCGTTAGATGTGAGACATCCTAAGTGTGATTTTGATGGTGATTAAACAAATGAAGTGTGTTAATGATTGGAGTGAAATATGGCATATTTTACCCTTGATTTTGTGGTATTTCCATGAATTTAATGATTAATTGAGGTCTAGATTATACATTTCATGTACATTCAATACAGTTTAGAGTTCAATACATTATGTGGAATTTTTAGGAATTTTTATGCGATTTTGTAATGCCTTAATTCCATGTTAAAGGGTTGGAGATGGACTGTCTATTCACAATCAGTCGATTAGAGACATGCACCCAGACGGCTATGAGTGATATGTAAGGATCGCCTTACCCTTGCAATACTAACAACACACACTAGAGGGGGGTGAATACTGTAATGGCAATAAAATTATCCAATTAAAATTAAACGTGCAAATGCGGAATTATAAATGCAAGAGGAATTAAAAGGCACAATCAATCCAAACACAAACACAAAGTTTTATCATGGTTCCCCAAACATGGGTACATCGAGCCACACTAATATTCACTATATTCCCACACATACAAGTTAATACAAATCTCACAAGGAGATACCCCACAAAGAGGATTTATGCCTTACACAAGGACCCAACCAATCCTACATGAGGATCAAGACTCCCACACAGAGAATCACTAACTCCCACTCAGAGAATTAGGGTTAACCTTACATTAGGACACTAAACTCCCACAAAGAGAGTTACTCCCACAAAGAGAGTTATTCCCACAAAGAGAATATCCTAATCCCACAAAGAGATAACCTCCCACAAAGAGAGAAAGATCTAATTCCCACACAGAGAATTAGAGACACAAATTCACCAAGTAAAATAAATACTCTTACCTATGCCTTGAGATGCTTACTCATAAATGGATGCAAGGCATGGAAGAGGATCTCCAAGTGTTGAGATATGCTTGGAAGCACTTGGATGAATTCCCTTGAGCTGGACTTCAATGCATGAAGATGAATGAGAGCTCTTGAGAGGGACTTGAGGGAGTTTGTGAGTTGCTTATAGATCTCTTGAGATATTCAATAGCATCAAGAAGTATAAGAGATGGCAGCGCACTCATATATATAGGCACCCTATATCAAACCCCAAAACCCAAGAAAACAGCCAAAGAATCGATTCTGCAATGGCTATAAACTGGGTGAAAACGACAAGAACAGTCGACTGATGATCAAAAGACAGTCGACTGATCAACGGCTAGAAAATATCCAACGGCTATAATCTGAGCCAGGACAGTCGACTGATGAAGACAGTACAGTCGACTGAGAACGGGACAGGTGCCTGTGATCACTCCATATTTTATACCTTATTTGCATGTTTTCATGATGTTTTGATCGCCCATGTTGCGTTTTTCACGATTATTCGACAATATTGCGATGCTTTTCACTATTTATTGTTTTTGTCGCATTTCAGGAAATATGGAGCGATTTGGAGCAAAAATGAAATCGATGAGTTTCACGCACTTTGGAGTGTCGCCCACAGCTTAGTTGAGGACTTATCAACGATGGAGGATGAGCGGAAGAAGAAGAAATTCGATAGAAGCGACGAGGAAGCAAAAAAGGAGAAGAAATGAGCTCAGGAGCACATCAATCGGCCGAGCATGACTGCTCATTCGGTCGAGTGACGGATCAGACTCGCCCGAGAAGAACGGATACGCCACGAAGATTTCAGACGTTCACTCGGCCGAGCAAGGATTTTCGATCGGCCGAGTAAGAAAGTTCACTCGTCCGAGTCAGTCAGGGAATTTAGACAGAAAAGAGCCGAAACTACTGGAAAATCCAACGAAGCTCACTCGGCCGAGCAAGATTGCTACTCGGACGAATGAAGAAGCCTACTCGGCCGAGCCACCCCGAGAGACGGACCCCTGAAAACCCCAAAGTTGCTGTTATTTTATAAGGTTTGTCACTCGGGCGAGTGAAAGGGTCACTCGGCCGAGTGACCCTCTCCGCCTGCTGCTAGGATTTCGATTTCTAGGCTGCGCAGGGGCAGTTTGGTCACGATTTTTTGGACGATTTTGGCTTGTATTTAAGCCCTGTTTTTACCCTAGTTTTAGGAGAGACTTGAATAATTTTTTAGAGACTTCTTTTAGGTTTTTGACGGCCACTCTTTGGAGAAATCTCAGCTAGACATCATTGGCTACTTCATTGGTTTGTTCCTTCTTGTTAAAAACTCAATTTTTATGCATTGTCTCTCTATTGCAATGAATTGTGCTAGGATAATTGTTGTTATTTCTGAGATTTGTATGATGGTTAGTGAGTAGTTCCGTTGTTCTAGGGCCTAGGGATGAACCCTATGGACTCTATCTTTTGAATTGTGATGAATTCATTGATTTGTTGCTAGAATTGATAATTGTTAGGTTGTGATTGATATATTATGAGTAGCTAGGAATTCATATCGATTGGGATTTGCAAGAGATTGGATCCCAATTGATAGGAAGGCCTAGATATTCGATTTAGATTGATAATTGAATTTCTCTAGACTTGGTTTGCAAGGGATTGGACCAAAGCTAGGATTTTTAATTCTGAGTCTATATTAATATTCGTTTGCAAGAGATTAGACGAATAGGAAATATCACAACCTAGATCGTAGCTCTAGTTTGCACGAGAGTGGGCTCGAGATGCGATTGGACAATGATGTCGCTCTTCACGCTAGCGGCGTAGGCTAGGGTTTGCACGAGAGTAGGCCGTAACCTAGGTTTGCTATAGACAGGCAATAGCGCGAGAGCGTGAGCTTGGTTCCACATTAAGTTGCGACTAGCTCACCTATAATCAAGCTTAGCAACAATGAAATTTATGATTCACAAGGATGAGAGACGGTCCATAGTGGGGATTTCTTATCCCCTAGACGTTTTATTATATTGATATTTCTCTGCTATTGAACGATTGTGACGATACACCAAATTACTCTTATTCTCTTGATAGCTAGGTGATTAAAGTGAGATACTGTCAATTGTACTCCCTGTGTTCGATACCCGCTCGCCACTACACCGTGCGCTTGCGGTAAAACTACAAGTCGTTTTTCGGGTGTATATCCGGACGCGATCAGCCTGTAAATCCTTCAGCAGGCGACTGCTGCAGTGGATGGAATAAAACAGAGAGCTGTACTCTTTCTCCAGTTAAGCACACAGGCGACTGATGTCAATAATACAGTCGACTGTCTATTAGTCAGGCGACTGTAAAACCTTAATCAGTCGTCTGATGTATAAGATGGAGAAACGACAGAGAGATGCAGAGATTGCACTTACACTACTCAGGCGACTGATGACCAATCTACATGTGACTATAAATATACAGGCGACTGTAAACTGACCAGTAGTCGACTGTGCGTAAAGCTCAAGTTTGAGTCAATTGAAATGTTGACTTGAGCTGTGCATATCAGGCGACTGTAGAAGGAACTACAGGCGACTGGAAATCACCGAGTCGACTGTGTTTCCCTCAGCAGGCGCCAGATGGAAAGCCAGAGACTCCAAATGAGTCTTTGGACAAAGTGAACCTATTGGGTTGGATTCTATGATAATCATAAGGCTCACTAAGATGGTTAAATGCATATGCATGAATGAGTAAACCATCTAACAAGCCATTACATTAATCCTAGACTCAAAAGAGAAAGAAAGCAATAAAGTAAATTACATGGATTACAATGGTTTCCTTAGAGTCTAAGTCTTCAATCTTGATGCCTTGATTGCTCTCCATCATCTCCAAGCTTTGGCACACATTGAGTCCAAGCAATGGTCCTTCTTCACTTGATGTCCATCCTTGCACCAAGTGATTAGTCTCCAAGAAAGATATTCTTGAAATAACACTGAGCGACTAAACATGAGAGTCATTAGCGACAACATAATGTTGTGATCATCATCAAAATAAGATTGGTATGAAACACCAATACTCAACAATCTCCCCCTTTTTGATGATGACACACATTATGTAAAATACAAATAATTAAAGCACAAGGCTAATGAGCTCCCCTACTTATATGCACCAATTATACAATGAACTACACAATAGTAAATACTCATTCTACCAAATAAGATCATGGTGACATATAATAGGCATGGATTACATAAACCAAATGAAATAGATAATATCATGCAAACATGAAAGGTTTATCTAATCACATATATCTCCCCCATAGATATATCTCTCCCCATATGCATATGAATATATCTCCCCGTATATATTTGCATAATGCATATATCTCTCCCCCTTGACATCGTCAAAAAGGTGGACATCAACTATATCACCCTTTGTCATCTTAACCAAGATGTGACAATATGCAAGAAAAAAAGAGATGTATGATACCAAATTGAAGAATTTAGTGGGTATCAATTCACTATCCCATGCTCCACATAGATCATAGAAATGGTCAACTTTTGACTTCTAGGATCTAATACCAATTACACAATTAATAGAGCCATGAGCCTAAAGTGTATCAAAGCAATAGATATGGAAAAATCAAGCTTCAAAGATACACAAAGAATATTACCAATACAAATATAACATGAAATATGTTGGCAATAAACAAGAGGTTTGGTTTGAGATCAAAAACCACCAAATGTAAATAATGATCTCAAATAACCTCCGAAATGAGAGTTAACATATGTCTTAAATATTTTAAACATATAACATATTGACTCCCCTATTGACATACACATGGATCAAAAATGCATGCATGTCAATAAACCCCAAGGTCCCTATTTTCATGAAAAATAAGTTTGACAATATTTTCAAAATCATGAAACACACACAAATAATGAGTATGCTAAAAATAAAAATTCAAGCACAAATGCATATGTGTGAGGAACCTAAACATTAGGTAACCATACCCAAGAGGAGTTTGATTTCCTAATGTTATCACATGAGGTGATCACATCCCTAACTAGAGAGTTGATGTAGCTATCACTCTCTTGCACATTAACCTTAGTGGGAATCCATAATCTCAAGGATTTTCTAGGCAAGGGTTTTGCCTTTGCAAGAGGGGTGGATGTGTCATGATTTGGTGTAGAAATGAATTTCTTAGCATGCAAAGAATGAGGATTTTGCTTCTTAGCAAAAAATGAAGATTTTTCATTCGTCCTCATTACCTCGTGATCTGCATGCTTCTTATTGATGTTATTGTTGTACAAGAAAGCATGGTAATTCTTCTTAGGTGCTTTAGCAATATTTATTATATTTGCATCATAAGAGGAATTAGAGGTGGGTTGGGTACCACATTTTGAATATAATCCATACCTCCTATATGATTTGCCGGATGTTGTTTTTCCAACAAATCGTGGAGTGAATCCCTAGAATACACAAAGCTTATGAGCTTACGGGATTCTTCTTCACATTTCAACGTAAGTTGTTGAATGTGAGATCCTAAGCTAAGGTTTTGAGCAACGAGATTTTCATTTGTAAGGCTCAATTCCTTAACTTGAGAGAGAAGTGTGTATTTCTCACTAGTGTCATAAGCATGCATTTCATCATGAATTACACTAGCAATATCTAGTTCATGCAATCTACTCTTAGCAATCTTATATTTTGCTTTTAATCTATTGTAAGAGTTGATGCACTTACTAGCCTTTTCGAAGACCAAGTCAAAGTTGTTCTTGAGCTCCTCGTATGAGATCTTTTCTTCCTCGATCTCAACATCATCATCATCATCCTTGCTAGAGCTTGATGACGACTTCTCCTCCATATCCATGAGACACGAATCCTCATAAGAGTTGTATGCGTCGTGCCAAGCATCCAACTCTTCTTCATTTAATCCGGAGGGGATTGGAGTAGGACCATCAATGGCTACAAAGCATGCGTGAGCATCCTCCTTTGCATCCTCTTCTTCGTTACTCAAAGTGTCCTCACTCGAATCATCAAAGGTCCCGACAAGTCCCTTTTTGTGATTTTTGGACTTGGACCTTCCTTTCCAATGCTTCTTCCCTTTACCCTTGTAAGTTTCTTTGTTGTGTTTGGAAGTGCATTCGGTGGACAAGTGACATTTTCCACTGCAAGTGTAACAAGTAGGAACTTTGTTAGAATTGGAGGCAAACTTTGACAAAGACTTACCTTACTTGCATTTGAGTAATGCTTTGAATTGCTCGGCAAGCTCCTCAATTTCTTCTCCACTTGCATCTTCTTGCTCATCTTCTTCACTAGAAGCTTCTCGATGGAATTTCCTCCTCCACTTGATTGGCTCCTCATTGGCATGGAATGCAACCCCCTTTTGCTTCTCCAGCTTCTCGGGCTTTGATGGTTGAATCTCCTTCTTGTGTTGAAGCTTCACTTCATACGCTATGAGATTACCAATGCACTCCTCAACTGTGTATTTGGACGTGTCATAAGACTCTAAAATTCCGTTGTCCTTTGACTTCCAACGAGGTATGAGAGAGTCAATGATCTTCTCTACAGGATCTTCTCTACATGATCCTCTTAGGAAATCGTCTTCCCGAGTCCCTCTAAAGCGTTCACGATATCAGTGAACCTTGTGAACATCTCTGAAATGCTTTCGCCTTCCTGCATCGTAAACATTTCATATTTAGATCTAAACACAGTTTGTTTAGATTTCTTTACCTTCGTAGTCCCTTCATGACAAATCTCCAAGGTATGCCAAATATCGTTGGCCGTTTTGCATATGGAGATGCGGTTGAACTCATTTGCTGAGAGAGCACAATGTAATGCGTTCATAGCCCTCGCATTGAACTTGATCAAGTCCTTCTCCGCCTTTGTCCTAGAAGCCGCATGAGTAGTGGGCTTCTCAAATGGCACCGCTGTAATGTCCCATAGGTCTTGACCCTCCATATAGATAATCATTCTGATCTTTTAACTTGGGTAGTTGGTTCCGTTGAAGAGCGGGGGTCGAACGGTTGAATGACCTTCTTCATGAGACGCGGATGAGGCGTTGAATACCATTGTTGCAGTATGCTATAACCTCGCTCTGATACCAATTGTAAGGATCGCCTTACCCTTGCAATACTAATAACACACACTAGAGGGGGGTGAATAGTGTAATGGCAATAAAATTGTCCAATTAAAATTAAACTTGCAAATGCGGAATTATAAATGCAAGAGGAATTAAAAGGCACAATCAATCCAAACGCAAACACAAAGTTTTACCATGGTTCCCCAAACATGGGTACATCGAGCCACATCAATATTTACTATATTCCCACACAGAGAAGTGAATACAAATCTCACAAGGAGATACCACACAAAGAGGATTTATGCCCTACACAAGGACCCAACCAATCCTACACGAGGATCAAGACTCCCACACAGAGAATCACTAACTCCCACTCAGAGAATTAGGGTTAACCTTACACTAGGACACTAAACTCCCACAAAGAGAGTTACTCCCACAAAGAGAGTTATTCACACAAAGAGAATATCCTAATCCCACAAAGAGATAACCTCCCACAAAGAGAGAAAGATCTAATTCCCACACAGAGAATTAGAGACACAAATTCACCAAGTAAAATAAATACTCTTACCTATGCCTTGAGATGCTTACTCATAAATGGATGCAAGGCATGGAAGAGGATCTCCAAGTGTTGAGATATGCTTGAAAGCACTTGGATGAATTCCCTTGAGCTGGACTTCAATGCATGAAGATGAATGAGAGCTCTTGAGAGGGACTTGAGGGAGTTTGTGAGTTGCTTATAGATCTATTGAGATATTCAATAGCATCAAGAAGTATAAGAGATGGCAGCGCACTCATATATATAGGCACCCTATATCAAACCCCAAAACCCAAGAAAACAGCCAAAGAATCGATTCTGCAATGGCTATAAACTGGGCGAAAACGACAAGAACAGTCGACTGATCAACGGCTAGAAAATATCCAACGGCTATAATCTGAGCCAGGACAGTCGACTGATGAAGACAGTACAGTCGACTGAGAACATGACAGGCGCCTGTAAATCCTTCAGCAGGCGACTGCTGCAATGGATGGAACAAAACAAAGAGCTGCACTCTTTCTCCAGTTAAGCACACAGGCAACTGATGTCAATAATACAGTCGACTGTCTATTAGTCAGGCGACTGTAAAACCTTAATCAGTCGTCTGCTGTATAAGATGGAGAAACGATAGAGAGATGCAGAGATTACACTTACGCTACTCAGGTGACTGATGACCAATCTACAGGCGACTGTAAATATACATGTGACTGTAAACTGACCAGTAGTCGACTGTGCGTAAAGCTCAAGTTTGAGTCAATTGAAATGTTGACTTGAGCTGTGCATATTAGGCGACTGTAGAAGGAACTACATGCGACTGGAAATCACACAGTCGACTGTGTTTCCCTCAGCAGGCAACTGATGGAAAGCCAGAGACTCCAAATGAGTCTTTGGACAAAGTGAACCTATTGGGTTGGATTCTATGATAATCCTAAGGCTTACTAAGATGGTTAAATGCATATGCATGAATGAGTAAAGCATCTAACAAGGCATTACATTAATTCTAGACTCGAAAGAGAGAGAAAGCAATAAATTAAATTACATGGATTACAATGCTTTCCTTAGAGTCTAAGTCTTCAATCTTGATGCCTTGATTGCTCTCCATCATCTCCAAGCTTTGGCACTCCTTGCGTCCAAGCAATGGTCCTTCCATCCGTGCACCAAGTGATTAGTCTCCAATAAAGATATTCTTAAAATAACACTGAGAGACTAAACATGAGAGTCATTAGCAACAACATAATGTTGTGATCATCATCAAAATAAGATTGGTATGAAACACCAATACTCAACATGATACACACGATCACGACCTTCCAGCCATCTAATGCACATAATCAAGTCGCACGACTCTTCAACATCATGTGTCTTGCGCTTCAACTTCACCCAACTGAATGATCATTGTCTACCCGTCTGATGCACCAGTTTCGGTCATCTAGAGGCCTTAATTATGAACACCCAACCCTCGGGTTATTGCGTGCAGACTGGCTTATTCGTCTGATGCACATGACACAGCCAACTATGTCAGGCACCAGACAGTTGACAAGTCCACCTCAAGCAACTGATTATGAATCTGATCGACTGGCGACTAATTCCACCTATTAGGTAGCTGACAGGCTGCATCCAGCTGTGGTCGATTCTTAATGCGGTCTCGTCCAGTTTTTATCCAAACCGACCCAAACCCACAGCTTAAGCTTTTGATTTAATGACCATTGATCTCAGATCAATTGGTAGAGATTTGTTGGGGTATGAGGGATATTAACAGCCATCTTTCATTAGGGTTAATGCATTCTTTATTTATGCTAATATAATCTAGGGTTTTGGAGACCATTCGAGGGTCTTGAGGACTGTATAAACACAAAAAGTGGAGGAAAGCTCGCATTTTTGATATATCATTGGTGAAATATTTTACTTCACTTGTGTATTTTGTTCTAGGTGCATGCAATAATGTATTGGATGATGTTTTTGAATAAAATTGCTTCATTTCTTGTTGTAATGGGCTAGATCTATCTTTTTATGTGTTGGGGCTAATTTAGGGTAATGTTATTTTTTATGTTCAGTGTCTCGTCCGTGTCTTGCTATACTTATGGATCATGAATAGCTGATTGTTGATTTCTACCGTATGCTCTCTTGCACATGGCACCAAAAGAGCATACTTGATGGATTGGGAATCCTAAAAGGATTTACCCCACCTTAATACCATGAAATTAATGATTTGGGAGACTACTTTAGAGCAACCCTTGTGTTTACCCCCAAGAGGGCATTTTCCAATGGTGCAATCCCAAAAGGTTCATCGTTGAGTTAGAGCATCCAATCGGGCAATCCCCAAAAAGGATTCATGGCCGACATTGGAATCATGATTTGCATTAAACCTAGATGAACAATATCCTCCAAACCGAGTTATCATAGCTTAGGTCGACAATTTCACCCATTCTCCCCATTATCTCGTTAGTGAAGTGGTTGTATCTTCCCATAACCGATTGAACATGTGATATTGTAGAAAGCCTTGTCCTTGTGTATTCGACTCCGGACTCACCGGATTATAGTACTTGACCGACCTCCTGCACTTGTGAGTTGCATTAATTTGAGGCAATCAAGTTTTTGGCGCCATTACTAGGGACAATGGTGTTTGTGTGTCACATTTTTGATTGATTGTGGATGAAGTGGTGTAATACTTCCTTCTTTTTAGTATGAAGTCTTTCTATTTGTTTATTTTACACTTGTTGAGTCATTTAATTTGCTTTTATTTTTCTTTTCTTTCAATTTTTTTGAAAAATATTGCAATGGACTTTAATGGCACAAATTTTTGGTATGATCCACAGTCTACTTCTTTGTAAATGACTAGATTATTGAAGTGCATGGCTATGAACTCTAATCAAAATGATGGCGAGACCTTTTATTATGCTGGGAAGCAATTCATAGAGTTAGTTCTTGATTGTCCACATCATGGGTACACAGAGATTGAACTCTTTCAGTTCTTCTATGAAGGACTGCAACCAGAGATGCATCTATTCATGGAGATGTTGGACAATGGCACATTCATGGACAAGACTAATAGTGAAGCTTGGGCACACCTGGAGTCAAGACCATTGGACGTGACTTCAGATTGTGATGAGACTAGACCTTCAAAACATTCACATGGTGGCCAAACATTCGATTGACGATGATGATTCAGTCCACCAGGCCCAGAACTAGCAACTCACGGAGGATCTTATGACAATGGCTGCTAGCAAGGGAGAAGAGGGAGATGATGACCAAGCAATTTTGAATGAACAGGATGCGGAGACAATTAGTGACATGAGCGAAGAGATCATCTTGATGGAGCCTGAACTGTGCCCCCTCCAATTTTTCCTACCATCCTTCATTCATTTTTACATTGTTGAACATTATACCAAGAGTAGTGTACTCTATTCAAGGATTAGTCGTCAACATGCTTTAATTTCATTTACTTATTTTGATGACTGTATCTGGAATGTTTTTATTGAGGGGCATGTACACCCCACTTGGATTGACACAGCTCGTCTACTGCATGGCACATAAGAACATTTTAAGAAAATGCTGGGAGATGTGTTATTATGATCCAAGGCAGCTGGTGGAGAATTTGTTCCAAATCAGCTGGCTGATGAACGAAATGAGCGGATTGAGCAGTTCCCTCCACCATTGGATATCTGGGATCTGCCTTTTGATTACGATGTGTTCATTTCAGTAGTGTAGATAAAATGAATAAAAGATTTAGTTTTATCAATTTACTAATATGTTTTCCTTTCATGTGTTTTTTTCTGGTATCTTTAATAACCATATTACTCTTTCAATATTGAGGGCAATATTTATCTTTAAGTTGGGGGAGAATATTATGCACTTTTAGGACTTTTGGTTGTTTAGTTGATTTTGCTTAGAATTTTTTTAGATACATCATCCAATTACTTTTACAAGCATGTCGTTTTGTCCTCCTTGTCCTTGTGCCCTTATTTGAGTGCTTAGTCCCTTGAACTTATTTTTTGAACTTTTTTCAGAGTACTTTTATTCAGAATTTTTGAGAGTGACTGTGTCGTGATCTAGATTTGGTTCTCTTATTGCTTAGTATGCTAATATGTCATTTATGTCGTAAGTGCATAATTTCCATGATGTGAGTTATTGAAACAACTTAAGAATAGTTTGTATAAATTCATGAAATGCATGATTCATAAGTAAGTAATTTGACTTGAATAGTTAGTAATCTGAAAATAATTTGATAGTAACATTTGTTGAATCTAGTGCTGATGAATGAGATTGATTTGCTAAGTCATGATGTAAAAAAGAGAAAAATTGAATAAAATGCATAAACTCTATATCTTCATATTGAGTAGTCGGGCTTCTGTGCCTCAAGCAGTATTGGAAATTCGCACTGAAAGGTATGCGATTTAGAGGTGCATATAAAAAGAAATAAATAAATCTTTAGACAATCTGAGCTATTAAGCCTGATGGGTTTATCAAAACAGAATGCCCAAAGACCATATGGCTTAGAAGTTATTGACATAACGCTCTATGCATGGATTGATCTAAAGCATTATAAAAAATAAAAAGAAAAAGATCATGCTTTAGCTTGTCAATGCACATAAGTTAAGGAAGAATGAAACGTTTGTGAGATCCAAATTCCTTATAAGATCCATAAAACTATGATATGGTATTATGCTCTACCAGTGATGATTCCATAGCATTGGTATGATCGGTTACTAGTCACCCTCGGAGAGCACTCGTAGTTGGTCACCCGCATGACAAAGTTCATAGTGGTTAAGGTCAACTCAGCCGACAATGGTATTATAAGTCATCTACTTTTGAACTTGGTCAAGGCTGTGGTCTCACCTTTTCACTAAATGATTAAGTTTCAGACTCCTTAAGAGGTTGAGAAGGTGAATGGCAATCAAGCTCAGCCGAGGTCATGCTACCTCCTGTATACTAAAGGCAACGGGATTGAGTAGACCTAGCCAGTGGATTTTCTTGATAACATGTAGGATTTTATCGACCAATGACCTACTCCCGTCGAAGAACCTACGCTGATCTCATACTCAGATGATGAGGGAAAAATCGTCGATGTGGGGTTGGGACTTTATCACGGCCTAAAGGAGGAGCTAATTTGTTTCTTAAAGGCCAACATAAGTGTCTTTGCTTGGTTGCCAGACAATATGCCAGGTGTAGACCAATGGTGATCACACATGAGCTGCACGTCGATCCGAACTTCAAACCAGTTAAACAGAAGAAAAGGAATATCTGGGGAGAAGATGATGTCGGTCATCAAAGAAGTAGATCGGCTATTGGAGGCCAACTTCATCAGCAAAGTTTGGTATCATGAATGACTGGCCAATGTTGTAATGGTGAAGAAGGCGAATGACAAGTAGCAGATGTGCGTGGACATCACTAATCTCAATAAGGCATGTCCCAAAGACAATTACCCCTTACATCAGATTGACCACCTTGTGGAAATGATTCAGGATACAAGTTCATGAGTCTCATGGATGCCTTCTCTGGTTACAACTAGATGTAGATGGCTCCCGAAGATGAAGAGAAAACATCATTCATCATTGACAGAGGAATCGTCTGTTACAAAAAGATGTCATTCAGGTTGAAGAATATTGGAGCGAACTATGAGATGATGGCGACCAAAGTTTTTAACTCTCAGATCAGGATGACTCTGGATTTGTACGTTGATGATGTGCTCGTCAAGTCCAAGTGCTCTGGAAATCATATTGTTGACCTCTTGTAGACCTTTAAAGATATCCGGAAACACAACCTTATTCTAAATCCTGCTAAGTGTGTGTTCAATGTCTGATCTGAGAAGTTCATTGGCTTCAAGATCATGAATCGTGGCATTGAAGTCAATCCTAATAAGATCACGACACTAATCAACACAAAGGAGCCGACAACCAGCAAGGAGCTCCAGAGGCTAGATGGGTGGATCGTCGCCATTGGAAGCTTTCTATCTAAATCAGCAGAGAGACACGGGGACGACCTTAGCCAAACCTGCAGACAAAATGAATACCATAGAGTGTGACAAAGACTGTGCTTGAGCCTTCGCTGAGCTAAAAGACTACATCTGTAGTCTACCACTTTTAATAAAGCCCGATGAAGGACAACCACTGCGCATCTATCTGGTGACTACTTAAGATGCAGTTAGCTCGACCCTGATCAAAGAATAAGCAGGACTACATCAGCTGATCTACTACATGAGCTATATTTTTCGAGTAACCAAGATCCGATGCATCAGTATAAAGAGGCTATCCTATGCCATCGGCCTAGCTGCAAGACGTCCATGACCCTACTTTCAGGCTTACACTATCTTAGTCTTACCCGACTCTCATCTCGAGCAAAACTTAAAGAGACTAGATTGGTGAGGAAGATGTGAGGGGGGTGTTGATCTGAGTGATTTCGACATCCATTACAAGTCAATGATGACCATCAAAGGGCATGTTCTGGCAAAATTCATTGCTGAGTACACATTGGATGATCCACCTCATGATGAAGAACCTGTTAACTCGATATCCGTTCTTCCTTCGAATTCTCATGTTGCTGACGACTTACTTGACATCTCTTAGAGAATGATGTAGTCTGGGTTGTTCATGTAGACAGATCGGCGACTAAGTCGGGTAGTATAGCTGACATAGTAACCCAAGCCACTGATGGGAACATCATGGAGCATGCTCTTTGATTCGACTTCTCGACGACAAACAATGCGACAGAGTATAAGGTCGCCGTCAATGGTCTAAGCTTGTCTCACGTTCTGGGGGTGCGCACGGTTCGGTTGCTTAGCTATTTCAGGCTCATCATCAATCAACGGTCGGGGGAGTACGAAGATATGTAAGAGATGATGAAGTGCTATTTGCAAACTGCAAACGCCAAGCTATCTAAATTCAGGCATACTGAAATCCTTCATTTGCATAGATCGAAGAATGTTTGAGCAAACACTCTCTCCAAGTTGGCTTCATCATCCCCAAAAGAGTTGGGTCAGGCTGTCTACGCCTAGAGCCTCCTGAGCCCTAGCATATGCGAACAGGAGCTGATGAGCACCGATCAAGAACCTTCTTGGATGGACCCCATCATCGGACTTCTTGGAAATGACCAAGTAGAAGCATGGAAGCCAAAGAGAATGGCCCTCAGATACACGCTCCATGATGGGGCACTCTACCAAAGGCGATGTGCCGGGTTTGATGCTCTTCCTTATCTCAAATGCTTAGGCCCACAATAGGCCAATTACGTCTTCCGGGAGATCCACAAATGCCTCTGTGAAAATCATTATGGCTGAAGGACATTTGCTCTGAAGACATTAAGACAATGCTATTATTGGCCTACCATGGTGATGATGCAACTGGGCATGTGCAGAAGTACCCAGAGTGCCAGAAGTTTGCAAAACACAGCTCGGCTCTACCAGTCGACCTGTTATGACAATTAGCCATGTTCCGTTTGCATTATGGGGGCTCGACATTCTTGCACCCTTCACCACTGCAAGCAGATGGAGGAAGTTCTTGGTCGTATTTGTAGACTACTTAACAAGGTGGATAAAGTCCGAGGCCTTATCTAGCAGCACTTGGAAGAACGTCACGAACTTTGTATGGAAGTCAATTATCTATCAGTTTTGCATCTCTCGGTCCATAGTCACTGATGATGGATCACAGTTTGATCACACAGTTTTCAAGGAGTTTTATTCAGAGTAGAAGATCGGATTGCTATTTGCATCCGTAGCTCATCCTCAGACTAGTGGGTTAGCAGATGCTATCACCAAGTGCAGCTTGGAGCCACTCACAAGAAGGTTAGAGATACCCACGCTACATGGACAGAAGAACTTCCATGGATACTATGGCCTTACAGGATGACCTGTAAGGATGTCACGAGGGAGACACCCTTCATGCTCTTCTTTGAAGCAAAGGTGGTTGTCCCGATCGAGGTTGGGGAATAATTACTATGTCTAAAGCACTTCGACGAAGAAATGAACTTAGAAGACCTCAGGCTGAACGTTGACCTCATCGACGAGGTACATGACCGAGCACTTGCAACCATTAGCCGACAGAAGCATCAAGCATCTCGGTCTACAACTTTAGAGTTAAAGGCATGAGCTTCTGTTTAGGCAACCTAGTTCTGGGGAAGGGATTCTTCTCCACATAGATCATCCATTAGGGCAAGCTCGTTGTCAAGTGGATAGGACATCACAAAATTACCGAAGTGCTTGGTCCCATGACCTACAAACTCTCAATAATGGACAAGAGCTAGCCCACCATTGGATACAGAGCATCCACAGAGGTACCACCAGAAAAAAACAAATAAACCGAGCAAACACTTGTACAAAATTTTAAATTTTGAGTTCTCTGTTATACTGTACTTACCTTCGAATGTACTCCAAGAACACATTAACTGCAAAACATTCTCTATTTTTTCCACCATTACTTTCTTTAAAGGTGTGCAGGCCTACAGTTTAAGGTAGATACATTGACTTTTACCTCGCAGATAGGTCGGCTATACGATCGGGGATCGCTTACTCGCGGGCTGACCTACCTTTACAAACGAATATTACTTTTTGAAGACATCGCAGGCTAGTTGGCTGTAGGTCGAGGGGCCACTCACATTGCAGGGCGACCTAGCTCTATATCAGTTGTAAGTCAAGGGGTCAATCCCCTTGCTTGACAATCTATCTATAAGTCGGCTGTAGGTCGAGGGGTCACTCCCCTTGCAGGCCGACTTATCTTTATATCGGCTGTAAGTCGAGGGGCCACTCCCCTTGCATGTCGATCTATCTATAAAGTGACTGTAGGCCAGGGGGCCACTCCCATCGCGAGTAGACTTAGCTCTTTATTGATTATAAGTCAAGGGGTCACTCCCCTCGTATGCTGATCTATCTATAGGTTGTCTGTAGGTTGCGTGGCACCTTCCTTTGCAGGCCGACCTAGCTCAGTATCGGCTATAAGTCAAGGGGTCACTCCGCTCGTTGGCCGATCTATTTATAGGTTGATTGTAGGTCAGAGGATCACCCCCGTGAGTCGACCTAATTTTGTATCAACTAAAGGTCGGGGGGGCTACTCCCCCCGTAAGCCGATGTAGCTCTGTATTGGTTGTAGGTCGGGGCCAACTATCCTCACACGCTAATCTAATTCTATATCGACTGTAAGCTAGGGGCCACTCTCCTCGCGGGTCGATCTACTTATGTATCGGTTGTAGTTTGGGGGCTACTCCCCTGGCAAGCCGATCTAACACTTTATCTGAGGTAAGTCAGTGGCCACTCCCCCCACGGACCGATTTAGCTCATGTGTCAGCTACAACTATATGAAGAACCTGCGAGCCGATTTGGCTATATCATTAGGGTGAATCTCCCTCGTGGGCCTATCAAGCTATACTATTAGGGATAATTCTATGAAGGGATCATCATCATCATCCGTCCTCGCAAGCCGATCTATCTAGGCAACTGGGGTCTTTTCTTCTATGTTATGCCCAGCGAACCATGATGTCCATTTCACATATGCTCTCGTCAATAACCAATTTGGCAACATGCGTTGAGCTTGATCCTTCCTTTTATTTGGCTTGGTCATGAACTAGGGGGACGCTCTTCCACACATGGCCTTCCAACCATCACAGGATCCAAGCCCAAGCGGTGGATGGGGCATGGAGACACCGAGGGCAACCCTCGGTACTTTATGACTTAAGACTTAGAATTTTTTTCAAGATTTTTTCAAGCCTTGGGATTATTTTAACGTACATGACCGAGCACTTGCAACCATTAGCCGACAGAAGCATCAAGCATCCCGGTCTACAACTTTAGAGTTAAAGGCATGAGCTTCTGTTTAGGCAACCTAGTTATGGGGAAGGGATTCTTCTCCACATAGATCATCCATTAGGGCAATCTCGTTGTCAAGTGGAAAGGACATCACAAAATTACCGAAGTGCTTGGTCCCATGACCTACAAACTCTCAATAATGGACAAGAGCTAGCCCACCATTGGATACAGAGCATCTACGGAGGTACCACCAGAAAAAAACAAATAAACTGAGCAAACACTTGTACAAAATTTTAAATTTTGGGTTCTCTGTTATACTGTACTTACCTTCGAATGTACTCCAAGAACACATTAACTGCAAAACATTCTCTATTTTTTCCACCATTACTTTCTTTAAAGGTGTGCAGGCCTACAATTTAAGGTAGATACATTGACTTTTACCTCACAGATAGGTCGGCTATACGATTGGGGATCGCTTACTCGCGGGCTGACCTACCTTTACAAACGAATATTACTTTTTGAAGACATCGCAGGCTAGTTGGCTGTAGGTCGAGGGGCCACTCACATTGCAGGGCGACCTAGCTCTATATCAGCTGTAAGTCAAGGGGTCAATCCCCTTGCTTGACAATCTATCTATAAGTCGGCTGTAGGTCGAGGGGTCACTCCCCTTGCAGGCCGACTTATCTTTATATCGGCTGTAAGTCGAGGGGCCACTCCCCTTGCATGTCGATCTATCTATAAAGTGACTGTAGGCCAGGGGGCCACTCCCATCGCGAGTAGACTTAGCTCTTTATTGATTATAAGTCAAGGGGTCACTCCCCTCGTATGCTGATCTATCTATAGGTTGTCTGTAGGTTGCGTGGCACCTTCCTTTGCAGTCCGACCTAGCTCAGTATCGGCTATAAGTCAAGGGGTCACTCCGCTCGTTGGCCGATCTATTTATAGGTTGATTGTAGGTCAGAGGATCACCCCCGTGAGTCGACCTAATTTTGTATCAACTAAAGGTCGGGGGGCTACTCCCCCCGTAAGCCGATGTAGCTCTGTATTGGTTGTAGGTCGGGGCCCACTATCCTCACACACTAATCTAATTCTATATCGACTGTAAGCTAGGGGCCACTCTCCTCGCGGGTCGATCTACTTATGTATCGGTTGTAGTTTGGGGGCTACTCCCCTGGCAAGCCGATCTAACACTTTATCTGAGGTAAGTCAGTGGCCACTCCCCCCACGGACCGATTTAGCTCATGTGTCAGCTACAACTATATGAAGAACCTGCGAGCCGATTTGGCTATATCATTAGGGTGAATCTCCCTCGTGGGCCTATCAAGCTATACTATTAGGGATAATTCTATGAAGGGATCATCATCATCATCCGTCCTCACAAGCCGATCTATCTAGGCAACTGGGGTCTTTTCTTCTATGTTATGCCCAACGAACCATGATGTCCATTTCACATATGCTCTCGTCAATAACCAATTTGGCAACATGCGTTGAGCTTGATCCTTCCTTTTATTTGGCTTGGTCATGAACTAGGGGGACGCTCTTCCACACATGGCCTTCCAACCATCACAGGATGCAAGCCCAAGCGGTGGATGGGGCATGGAGACACCGAGGGCAACCCTCGGTACTTTATGACTTAAGACTTAGAATTTTTTTCAAGATTTTTTCAAGCCTTGGGATTATTTTAACGTACATGACCGAGCACTTGCAACCATTAGCCGACAGAAGCATCAAGCATCTCGGTCTACAACTTTAGAGTTAAAGGCATGAGCTTCTGTTTAGGCAACCTAGTTCTGGGGAAGGGATTCTTCTCCACATAGATCATCCATTAGGGCAAGCTCGTTGTCAAGTGGATAGGACATCACAAAATTACCGAAGTGCTTGGTCCCATGACTTACAAACTCTCAATAATGGACAAGAGCTAGCCCACCATTGGATACAGAGCATCCACAGAGGTACCACCAGAAAAAAACAAATAAACCGAGCAAACACTTGTACAAAATTTTAAATTTTGAGTTCTCTGTTATACTGTACTTACCTTCGAATGTACTCCAAGAACACATTAACTGCAAAACATTCTCTATTTTTTCCACCATTACTTTCTTTAAAGGTGTGCAGGCCTACAGTTTAAGGTAGATACATTGACTTTTACCTCGCAGATAGGTCGGCTATACGATCGGGGATCGCTTACTCGCGGGCTGACCTACCTTTACAAACGAATATTACTTTTTGAAGACATCGCAGGCTAGTTGGCTGTAGGTCGAGGGGCCACTCACATTGCAGGGCGACCTAGCTCTATATCAGCTGTAAGTCAAGGGGTCAATCCCCTTGCTTGACAATCTATCTATAAGTCGGCTGTAGGTCGAGGGGTCACTCCCCTTGCAGGCCGACTTATCTTTATATCGGCTGTAAGTCGAGGGGCCACTCCCCTTGCATGTCGATCTATCTATAAAGTGACTGTAGGCCAGGGGGCCACTCCCATCGCGAGTAGACTTAGCTCTTTATTGATTATAAGTCAAGGGGTCACTCCCCTCGTATGCTGATCTATATATAGGTTGTCTGTAGGTTGCGTGGCACCTTCCTTTGCAGGCCGACCTAGCTCAGTATCGGCTATAAGTCAAGGGGTCATTCCGCTCGTTGGCCGATCTATTTATTGGTTGATTGTAGGTCAGAGGATCACCCCCGTGAGTCGACCTAATTTTGTATCAACTAAAGGTCGGGGGGCTACTCCCCCCGTAAGCCGATGTAGCTCTGTATTGGTTGTAGGTCGGGGCCAACTATCCTCACACGCTAATCTAATTCTGTATCGACTGTAAGTTCGGGGCCACTCTCCTCGCGGGTCGATCTACTTATGTATCGGTTGTAGTTTGGGGGCTACTCCCCTGGCAAGCCGATCTAACACTTTATTTGAGGTAAGTCAGTGGCCACTCCCCCCATGGACCGATTTAGCTCATGTGTCAGCTACAACTATATGAAGAACCTGCGAGTCGATTTGGCTATATCATTAGGGTGAATCTCCCTCGTGGGCCTATCAAGCTATACTATTGGGGATAATTCTATGAAGGGATCATCATCATCATCCGTCCTCACAAGCCGATCTATCTAGGCAACTGGGGTCTTTTCTTCTATGTTATGCCCAGCGAACCATGATGTCCATTTCACATATGCTCTCGTCAATAACCAATTTGGCAACATGCGTTGAGCTTGATCCTTCCTTTTATTTGGCTTGGTCATGAACTAGGGGGACGCTCTTCCACACATGGCCTTCCAACCATCACAGGATGCAAGCCCAAGCGGTGGATGGGGCATGGAGACACCGAGGGCAACCCTCGGTACTTTATGACTCAAGACTTAGAATTTTTTTCAAGATTTTTTCAAGCCATGGGATTATTTTAACATATATGATACGAAAGCTCGGAGACCATATATGGTGACCTAAGATGAGCACCCTACTCAAGTTCTGAGATGATACTTGATGTACTCACAGATCTTCCACCATATCTCGGAGGGTTTCTATGGCCTAAGATGAACTAAATTTGAAGCCTCTTATATAATTTCTTCCCTAAGGCTTGTAGCATTCAGGAGTCTTCTACCATAACTCCGTGGTCCTTCCAGTCGAATTAAGACTTATTATTAGATAAAATAAATTTTATTAATCAAAGAAGGGGATCGAGGTGGTCAGAGCATGTACAATATATGGCATACAATCAAGAGGCTAGGGTTTTAGGAAACACTGCTTCTACGGTCTCCTACGCAACGACTATAATGCCTTCAATGATAGCAAGTCCGATGTTTTATGCTGGAGCTATATGAAGGAACCATTCCAAGTCGCTCAAAGATGACTCCTAAGTTGGTAGACTTCCCTGCAACCTTCATCACCAAGGTGCTAACCCAGGAATTAAGGACAACTTATGATGTCAGAAAATCTCTGTGCGCCACTGAGCCCATTCCATCCCAGCACACAATCTATATATCACAGAGTCCGAAGAGGAAGAAGATAAAGGGCACGTGAAAAGAGGAAGAAGACAACATTTCTTCGACGACAGCGAAGCTGAAGGAAGAAGATGAAGCCAAAAGCGAGATCATCACATAAGATTTATAACAAACGGCATGTTCCTTGAGGCGATCTCGGTCGTCCTATCCCAGCCACGCATTGACATCTCGGGGCAGCGATGCTCTGAGTTCTGTGCACTTATTCGACGTGCAAATCATATGGCATGGTGAACATTGAATGCGTCATATCGACTACCGGGTCCGTCCCATCAGCGCGTGCCACACATCACCCATCCTCAAACTCCACGTCGGTATGTGGGCCATTGATACAGACCTAGGCTGGCCCGATGATCTCTCGACTACTCATCTCAGTGGCAAGCCCAGTAAAATCCCACGGTGCTGGCCCAACGACCTGTAAGCGTTCACGTACGGTGGATCATCATTCCATTCAATGCGCCAGCCAACCCGACGATTGGGCTTCCTCATTAATACCGGCCGTTACGATCGTATTCAATAAGAGCATTCAATGACCGACCAATTCAGCTCCATTGTCGACAGCTTAAGTCGAAGCAGAAAATCGTCATAAAGGCTCGGATGTTACCCGCTAACGTACACTGCCTATAAGCAGTTTCTCGATCAATGAGAGGAGGGGTGCTTCTTCTGATTACAAACTCTCAGTCTTTGACAAGCACCCAAAAAGTCAGTTACTCCTAAAATTGGCATTTGCTCCACCTTATACATTTCATCCATAGCTCGACGCGATAACTAGCGGACGACATCCTAACAAGTCGGACATAGTTACTCCGAGCCTCCTTGAGTCATTGCTGACTTAAGCATTGGAGTGGATTAGGTCGGACCCTAGATTCGACCGCCATGACGCGCTCTTTGTGTTGTAGACAGTCCGAAGATAGCTTGGACCCAAACGCAGTAGCTCGGATCGAAACTCGTTTAGAACGTGGTCAACTCGCCCAGGGCCTAGACAATTGTCTACGTCATCCCAAGTCAACAGATTTAACTAAACATTCTTTCAACCATTTCTGTGGTGAGAAAACACATGTAAACAATAAGTTTTTTCATGTCATTGCTAATAGAATATTGTCGATCTTATTAGACTTAGACAGTTAGAACATTACAACTGATCATACATTGTTAATTTGTGTCATAATTAAAATATATTAAAACAACTTAACTATATATAATTTTTTAAAACCAGTTTGATGGACTGTGTTCCAGCAACGTCCTCTTAGGGCCTATTCGTTTCGGCGATTGCGAGCGTGAAAGTGAAAAAAAAATTCCTGTAGCGGCACTATTAACAATTTCCACTCTCAAAGCATCCCCGTGTGTTCGTTTGCGATGGAATTAAACGGCTGATGTGGCGGCCAATTTTGCATGCAGCGTAATCCCCGCAAAAAGCGGGGAATACACGAGTGAATCTCAAATCCGGGCCCACCTTTCTCTCTCTTCCGAAATCCAACCAATAGCGGCTTTCCTTTTATAAAAAAAATTATAGATTTGTTGTGAGTTGAGGGAGGCCTTTGGCCTCCCTCCCCTCTCTTCATCTCACCATTTACTCCCCACTAACTTAGTGGGGAGTCCTTTGGACTCTTGATATATTAAGGAAATGAATATATAGAGAGCTATGGCTAGTGCCATGGCTACTCATGATTGAGACAATTTTATTCTTCTCTAAATTCCTTCAACACGTTATCAGCACGTTTGCTCTAACTTCGTTGACCTTTTTCTCCTGTATCCCCTCAAATCTACGCGCTAAGGAATCTATTTGTTGCGGATATTCGTTGCGGCGTTTTATAGACATTCGGGAGCGGGATATTATATCTACGGATTTTATATCACGATCGTCCCTAGATCTTTGATCTAGAGGTAAATCTTATCAATCCCGTAGATAATTACAAACAAATAGTTTGATATGATATTGTTCGCAGCTCTCTTTTGGGCTTATTTAAATCAATTATATCATGTTTTATACTGATTAAAATACAAACAAAAAAATTGGGGGCTTTCTGTCCCGGCGCCGACCACCCCAGATATTGATGAGATGAGAACACATTCAAAACATTAGATATCATGTATCTCTATTCAGACCAAACTAGCAGGTTGCTAGAGATTGATTTTAGGTAAGGATATGATATCAGAATGCTCAAGGATCAAGTTAGATTTCAGCCTAACTCTTATCTGTCTCCTACATTTATGTTTCTATTCAAAATGGACAAGTTATCTCCCCACAAATCCTGTCCCTTCCATTTTTGATGGCAATGGAAATATGTGAGCTTCAGGCCAATATGAGCCAAAAGGTCCCCTGCTGGAACCTCTAATAAATTTTCGGTTTTACTGCATACAAACGACAGAGGATTTTATAATGTGGTGCCATAGAAAAGCTGAATGCTGATAAAAATTTCATTATTTTAATTCAATCCCGGCGCCGACCCCCCCATGCGGGGGGGGGGGGGGGGGGGGCGCTTTTCCGTCACCAGCCCCCCGGAGGGGGGCTATGTACTCGCCGCCACCCCCGAAGAAGGGGCTCTTCCGTCGTCGGCCCCCCCGAAGGGGGGCTGTGTCGTTTCGGACCCCCCCTCAAAACAGCGGAGGGGGGCTCCGACGTCTGGCGAACAAACCCCCCCCCCGCTCGACGGGGGGCTCCGGCGTCAAACCCCCCCGAAGGGGGCTCCGGCGATCAAAACCCCCCCCGCTCGACAGGGGGCTCCGACGATCACCCCCCCTGCTCGACGGGGGGGCTCCGGCGTCAAACCCCCCCGAAGGGGGCTCCGGCGATCAAAACCCCCCACCGCTCGCCGGGAGGGGGGCGGCCTCTGTAAACGTCGGGAGGTGGCCACTGTAATCAGCGGGAGGTGGGGAGGCTATGGTTGAGGGGCTCTGTTTGGATTTTGGGTTATTGTGGACTCTTCATATCCCCTAACAAATAAACTTAAATTTTGATTTAGGACTTATGTTAATATTTCCCTAAATTAAATTTTTTTGATCATAACAGTCTATGGGCCAGCAGCCCAAAATTTTAATAAATTTGGTAGCCTGATTATTTGGGCCTGGAGCCCATTTTGTAACCTTGTTTATAAATTCTATGGGCCTGCAGCCCCATTTACCTAATAATTATTTTTGCCTACCAAAGACGGGCCCGAAGCCCAGTATTTCTTATTGCAATCTTTAAAGTGTTAATTAATATTTTGACACTGGGCCTGCAGCCCAAATGTTAATTTTACTTATTAGGGCCAGAAGCCATGTAAATCCTATTGCAATAATTAATTTGTTAATTTTTGGCAAATGGGCCTGCAGCCCAAAATAAATAAAATATTACATATGATTAATTTTTTATGGGCCTGCAGTCCCATTCAAATTATTAATTTATTTTTCCTTGTCATGGGTCTGTCGCCCAGCCTTTCATATTGCTAAATTCATAACACTATTGCATTATTATTAAATTATGGAATATTAGGATTTTTCAAAATATAATTATCTTAGGGATCCTACGACCGCTCTGCCGTTAGTAAACTAACCTAACGGTGTATGACGTCTCCCCGTGGTCCGAGGGATTATTATATTTTCTAGCCTATTTTCCATTTAATATATGCATGTGTTATATACATGCGTGGTTGTTTCTTTTGTGCCTGTAACATGTATAAACTGCGTGGATGTTTGTATAAGCTAAAATGTGATTTTTGGGATCGGCCAATTTGATACCCTTCATATTCCTTGCAATTTTTTTTCTTTTTGAGAGAATTTGTAAGTGAGGATTATATGTATTTATTCAAAGACCGGTGTACCGACAACTGAAGACGGCGGCATAAATTGGAAAATATAGGGACCCATTCTGGGTTTCCAAAATTGTATTTTTCTTTTGTTTACGGACTGTATATTCGGACTTTGGACTTTGTATTTATTTGGGTATCTGGCCGATCCCCATATTTTACTTATTTTAATTTTTAATGCTTGAATTTAAATTTTAATTAATTCATGCTTATTTTAAATTGCGTAGATAAAATGGCAAAATTGGCAAGCATTGATTTCGAAGTCCTTAACTCTGCACAAAAAAAATTACCTGAGTTGGCGAGTGGACCTGAAGTTCCACTTGCGTTCGATTGCCCTCATTGGTTTCATTTTGGCTCCTTCATCGGCCCCAGCAGCGGCCGATGCTTCTGCTACATCTAGTAGTAGCACTCCTACTACTGTCTCCGACGTGGATAAGGCGAAATCCATAATCTACATTAGGAAACATAAAGATCGGACCTTAAAGGCCGAATACCTAACGGTAGAGGACCCAATGGAGCTGTGGACAGCGCTGGAGGCACGGTATAAACATCAAATTGATGTAATATTACCGTGTGCCAGTTATAAGTGGGAAAAGCTCAGACTTCAGGACTATAAGTCCGTCACTGAGTATAATTCTGCACTTCATAATATCACCTCACACCTGAAGTTATGCGGTGAAGATGTGACAAAACAACGCATGATGGAAAAGACATTTACCTCGTTTCACGAGAAAGATGCAATCGTCATGCAGCAGTATCGTGAACGCAACTTCACGAAATTCTCTGATCTGATCTCATGCCTACTTAAGGCAGAGCAGAATCGAGATTTACTGCTAGCCACTCATAATTTACGTCCAGCTGGCACTGCACCTATCCCTGAAGCCCACCACGTTTCTCCCCAGAAGTGGAAAAACAAGAATAATGCTAAATAATAACAGAGGGAAAGCTGAGATGAAGAATGGACGAGGAGCAGCAACCCCGTCCAACAACAACAATACATGAAAGAGAAACTTCACATGGAAGCAAAAGAACACTGCCCAAGTGTCACTTCCTAAGAAGAACTGGGAGGATAAATGCCATAGATGCGGCATGACTGGCCATTAGTTCAGAATCTGTCGCACTTCTCGTCACCTCCATGAACTATATCAGGCGAGCCAGAAGTCTCTGCCTGAAACAAACTTGGCGGCTGTTCAGCCACCAATGATGTTCAATGCAAAAGATTTCAAGAACGACGACCTGCTCGATTAAGCTTCATCTTTTATCTATGCATTTAAAATTCAATGTTGCTTCATATTTAATTTGCTTAATTACGAACTTTTATTTTGAATGTCTTTTTCATTGACTTAAATAAAATTTCGTTTTACTTATAGATGAAGTATGGAATATTGTGGACAGTGCCTCGTTGCACTGGTGTAGCATTGATATTGCTCCCACATACAACGAGACTATAAGATGCAAATTCTCCTCTTAAACATATAGAAAATCTCCAATTTTCAAGGATATTTCTTTTAAAGAAAATAACTTGAAAATTGTGGATAATATTTATTGAATATCAATATGTAACTCGTCAAGAGAATGGCCAGAAGACCATCTACTTACGATTACATTGGACCCCCGTCGGGCCCCTATAATTACAAATATTCATCCTATAGAAAGCCAACTCGACTGAGCACCAGAAGTGCCTTTCTTTGCCATAGTTTTTAACTCTGGCAAAATGGACTTGGTCATCATGGATCAGCGATGATGGACGCATCATCAAATGAATCCATTGGAGAACCTGAAGATTCTTCAAAAGGTTGAGTTTCCTTGTCCCCCTTTGTCATAAGGGAAAACTAATAGAGAGACCTTCCCTCCTGAATGTGGGTTTGGAGTCTCATGCCTTCATTGAGAGAATACATGGTGACCTTTGCGGGCCTATTCACCCCGCAAATGGCCCATTTTCGGTACTTCATTACTGTACGGATATATGCATCTACTAGATGGTCTTATGTGTGCCTTTATATTCACTCGCAACCTAGCTTTCTCAAAAGCATATAATGTGGGTGAATTTACTACACATATCATTCAAGACTTCTGCCAAGCAACTGGCATTGAAATTGAACATCCTGCAGCATGTTCAAACTCATAATGGGTTTGCAGAGTCTCTGGTAAAGAGACTCCAATGGATTTCACGTCCATTGATAAATCCCAGTTGCCGGTTGTATTTAGGGACCAACACAATGCATTCCGCATCGCTTATCACGATATGGCCCGCTTGTTGCCATATCTTATTGCTGATGCTGCTTGCTTCTGGTTTACCACCAAGTCTTGATAAATGTGAATTTGATGAGCAAGATCTCATTGAAATAGGCACGCAGTCTAAAGAAGCCTGAAACTTCTGAGACCGTATCATGGGAAACAAAAGTCCTCATCTCGTTATGATCCGCATACTTTTTCTGTGTGAAGTTGAGATCCAAAAGATCCTTCACATTCAGACTAAAGTACATCAATTGACGAATAAATTTGCGGACAACCAGAAGATTGTTCGTTCACACGTCCCTGTTGCCAATACGCCAGCTAGGATTGACATTCCCAGAGATGGATGCAATCCACCGGCAGCAGAATTGGCTGTACCTCAATTGAAAAGAGGACGCCTGCCAGGTTCAAAATATAAAATTCCTCAAAAGAGGAAAATTCCTGGATATATTAAAATGATCCAACCACACAGAATGCTGAGCTCAGACCAGCAACCTCTCCCCTCCTAATTTCCCCTGCAGAGAAAACAACAGGAGAAAAATCATTATATTACGTACGTATTGGAGAGGTACTGGACAGATATAGCACAGTCGTCGACGACAGTTTTGCTTTCTCTATTGCGGTTCACGTCGCTGAATACGACGATGACGGCAACCCACTATTCTATAGCATAAATGCATAGATTGGCCAAAGTGGGACGAGGCAATAAGAGTAGAGATGGACTCACTCTTGAAAAGCAAAATCTTTGGACCAGTAGTCCATACACCTGAATGTGTAAAACATGTGGAATATAAGTTGGATTTCATAAGAAATTGAAATGAAGGAAATATGATCATTTTCCTATTAAAGCCTAAAATTCTCTGGAAAAAAGCCAATAAATGCAGCTCATGGACGTTGTGACTGCATAGATATACGGCAATATAGATATATAAATCTATATAAAACTTCCATAAGGGTATACCCTACCCCGAGATGTGAAAGAGAGACGTAGAAACGTATTCTCCATAAAGGCTAAAAAGATCATTAATTGATCTTAAGCAATATTCTGCCCGTGTATCTTTTTTCAAAAGATCGTTGACAGAATTTGTGATATTCGTCGTACATGTGATCAACTTAAAGCTAATAGGATCTCCTGCAGAGACCATTGATATATCAGATAGCTTTAAGCATACCTTGGAAATGAAAAGCCTAGGTATAACAAGGTATTGTCTCGGCTTGTATATTTAACACCTTCGAGGTGGAACTCGTTAATATCCTTCATACACCTGGAGTTTATGAAGAATGATGTCCATTTGCAACCTATTAAAAATATATTCGTATTTATGACACCTTCCAGTCGCTGGAAGAGGGGGAGGACATCCTAGGTCCCGAAGAGCATAGCCTCAGTGTACTTGTTACATTTCTTTATCTGGCCAACTGCACGTGTCTTTGATAGAACGTCTGCATTAAAGTTGTTAACCAGATACAGTGTTGCCCTGGAGAGCACCACTAGACCAAGGATAAGCTGCTTCTGCGCAACTTCCACGGGTCAAGGAATATATATTGCATATGCAGGTTTAAAGATCATCGCGATGACTAAAACAAAAAAGGCCGGCCACCTCCTAAATATCTACACATCATCCTCCAATGTCTACATTTTCTGAGAAGCTCATCATCCAAGAAGCAAGTATTGAAAACGCTCAGCCAGGTCCAGCAGTACCTTGCAAATACAGTGAAGACTGATTCAAATAATACTTCAGTGGGGTCATCTACCAACTTCAAAAAGCATTCCACTCCAGAGCGCCACTGCTCTCCAATAGCCGCTAGATGAGTGAAACTTGTATAGATGAGAGATAATTGTATTTTCTTTCAGAATATGATGGATGTATAGACGAATAGGAGATTATTGTATAGATACATAGGAGATCTGCAAGCCTAAAGCTTGTATAGATCAGGGGGAGTCCCTCGATAGTTGTACTCTTTTCCCTTGAGCTGCTGGTTTTTCCCACTGGGTTTTCCACAGCTAAGGTTTTAACGAGGCAACCACAATGGCTCTGGATCCAGAAGTATCCACCCCATTAGCATACTGAATCCTGAAGTATTCATATGCTTAAACCAAGGTAATGGAGAGATGAGGGGGGGTGTTGTGAGTTGAGGGAGGCCTTTGGCCTCACTCCCCTCTCTTCATCTCACCATTTACTCCCTACTAACTTAGTGGGGAGTCCCTTGGACTCTTGATATATTAAGGAAATGAATATATAGAGAGCTATGGCTAGTGCCATGGCTACTCATGATTGAGACAATTTTATTCTTCTCTAAATTCCTTCAACAAGATTAATATCTATTTTAATAATTATTAAAATTTGTGGACCCCACATCCAACATTCACAATAACATCCACAACCAAAAAACACAATAAAGTTGTATGAGACCCAAAAAAATTCTAATATCCACATTACCAACCCACTTTCACCCAATAAAACATAATACTCACTTTTACTAACACTATTTACAACTTCAACAAACAACCCAAATAAACCCAAAAGAACATGACTTAGATGAACGTCTTTAACCAGCTTTTTCTTGCGTAAAAAAACAACAAAAAAAACGAAAACGAAAACGATACAATACTTACCAAAAAAACGATACAATACACCGCAAAACCCTAAATCCAGCACCTTCCCGCATTTTCGCTCCAAAAGGAGGGGGAAAACCCGCGGGGTTCCGAGTTCTATCATCAACTACCTGAAATCGTGAGATCTCAATCATCTCGAAGCATATCAAATGACGATTGCAATCTAAGGTCTCGATCGCATCTCTCTTCATCTGTATATATGATCCGCAGCTGACGTGGCGCCGGGCAGCCGAATGGGAAGGCCCTCATAAAGTTCAGATTCTCGACATGCCCACCGACGAGCTCGCCAAGCTCTTCCACGCTCGCGCTCGGAGACGGCAGGTATCGCGTTTGCATCATGCTATCGTTTCGGACCCAAATCGGATCCGATTAGGGACCGGATCGCTGATCTGACTTAATGTCATCTTTTGGTTTTTGGGTTGCCGTTAGTTTCAGCGGGGATTTAAGCGAAAGCCAATGGCATTGATCACGAAGATTCGTATGGCGGTTAGTATTTTTTACTGTAATTATATCTAATTTATGTTCTGTGGCATATTTCTTGCAAAATTCGAATCTTTTGAGTCCTTTCCATTTGCCGCTTCAACATTTATAAAATCGGCTTAATTTTGGTTGATGAAGCTTTTTGGTTGACGAGCATGGTGTAAATTGTTCGTGTAATTTAGGAATTTTTTACTTGTTTATTCCAATTATAGATGGAATTATATAATTTTTTATTTATTTTAACGTTTGCATAAAAAGTCAATGAAAATGGCAGACTCCGAAAAAAGTTCAAGCATTTGAGGAGATCATCATCATTTTTAATCCTTTTGCCATCTTGAAAGTTTTGTATATTGAACTGATTCACTGTTACATGAATCTTTGGGGAGAACTAGATAATGTGGAACTCGGTTTCACGAGGAATAGGAAGTATTAGACTCGATGCTAGCACACACCTCCATTTTGTTAAAATACATCTTCTGAATGTCTTATCAAATTTTATTCTTCAATTCCATAATATCACTTCTTCATTTCTTCATTTTAACCGTTCCATTTTGATTCTCTGGGTTACATATTCGGATTCATCATGGTGAATGACAATGATAAAGGAAACATCTATTATACAATTAAGGGATGTTTTTGAATTGGGTTGCTAATTAGGACAAAAGGACGGGTAGAAGGATGGCTGCGATCGAATCTTGAGGAGTTAATTGATAGGATGAAAGTTTGCAAGAAAATTCTAAAATTTTGGGAGAAACTAAATCTAGATGGAATTAAATTTTTGACGGAATTAAAATTTTAAATTTTGTCAGAGCTAAAGTCGGAGGGAATTAAATTTTGAGGTTAACTATTTTTTTTTGGAAAAACTAAATTCTTTACGGTTAACTAAATTTTAATTTAAAATTTTGAGGGAATTAAATCTGGAAGAAACTAAACTTGGGGAACTAAATTTTTTAGGGGAACTATAATCTCTGGAAAAACTAAATTTTAGTTTGAATTTGGTTAAAAATGTTTTGTTCGGGGGGGGGGATATTTTGAAGGTGGCTTCAAATTTTTTTGGAAGTATTTTGAAGAGGCTGCAAATTTTTTGGGAGGGGATTTTGAATTGGTCGAAATTTTTCAAGGGAATATTTTGAATGCTTCATGATCTATGGTAGTGGGGTTACGATTAATTTAAAATTCAAATCTACAAGTTCCCTCCAGATTTTCCTTAAAATTTAAAATTTTAGTTCCATCCAAATTTAGTTCAACCAAAATTTTAAAGTAAAATTTAGTTCGCTCAGGGAATTTAGTTTTCTCAAAATTTAGTTCCATCGAAATTTAGTTTCCGAAATTTAAAATTTTAGATTTTCAAAAAATTTAATTACATCCAGATTTAGTTTCTACCAAAATTTTACGAGTTTTATCCTATAATTTTCACAAACTCTCATCCTAATTATTAATTTATTAACCTTTAATGTTAGCAGTCTTTCTACACATCCTTTTAACCTAGCCAGCAATCCCATTCAAAAATATCCCTCAACTGTATTATATCTAATATACATTTGACAACCTTTTTTGAATTCTAGGGTTGACTAGGATAAGATAAAGCGTGACTGAGATTTGATCTTGGTAAAACAATGGTTGAGATTAGATTTTGTGAAAATTTTAGCGGATAACTTAAATTTTGGGGCGAAAAGTGTCTTGGAAACCAAAACTTTGATATTAAAAGTATCTTGGGAAATATTGTGGAGATTAAATTTTGTGGGAAAAGTGTCTTTAGAACCAAAACTTTGAAATTAAAAGTGTCTTGGGAAATATTGTGGAGAAACATGATCCATTAAATTAAACAAAGTAAAAAAATTTAGCGAAACACCAACTTAGCGTAAAAAAATTTAAGTTAATATCCGCATCGAAAAATAAACTGAGATGGTGCCTACGCCGAATTTGTTGTTCCGCACTGAAGGCGCTCGCACGTTATTCTGCACCGAAAGCGCCGGCACCAAATTTGTTGTTTCGCGCCGAAGGCGCCCACGCCGTATTTGTTGTTTCGTGCTGAAGGTGCCCACGCCGAAAGTGCCCGTGTCGCTTAATATTTTATGCTAATTTGTTCATTTAAATTTTGGTTGTGGAAATAATTTTTTGGAAAATAAAGATTTCGCGGGGGAAAATCTTCAATGAACCGTGCCCGGGGGCATGAGTTATGACTAGTATATATATATATATAAATATGTATGTATGCTGACAACGTAGGAAATTTTCATGCGCTCTCAGCATTTTGACCCCCCTAAAAAGATTTTATTTTTAATTTTTTTGCAATGTGTTCTACAACTTGTTGGCTACCTCCCTTCCAAATTCAAGTCAATCAAACATTTTTTGAGCCTCCATCCATTCATTTCAAAAAGATAGCTCAAATTCTGAAACTGTCGGTGCAATCATTTTGATGCATGGATGGAGGCTCAAAAAGTGTTGGATTGATTTGAAAATTGGTGGGGAGGTAGCGAACAAGCTATAGAACACATTGCAAATTTTTTAAAAATGTTTTGTGCCCTCAAATTGCTGACAGCACATGTAGGCCGAACCTGTGCTGTTAGCACACCTCCATATTCCTTATATATATATATACTAGTCATAACTCGTGCCTGCAGGCACGGTTCATTTAAGATTTTCCACCGCGAAATCTTTGTTTCCCAAACAATATTTTCACAGCCAAAATTTAAAAAACAATAAATTAAGGTAAAAATATTTAGCGGCACGGGCGCCTTCGGCGTGGGCGCCTTAGGCGCAGAACAACAAATTCGGTGTGGACGCCTTAGGCACGGAACAACAAATTCGGTATAGAACAACAAATTCATCGCGTGCACGTCTCAAGTATTAGAGTAAATATACTGCTAAAAAGCTATTACCATATCTGGGATTAGATTAGCCCCCCTTATTTGGCAGCGGGCATGGGTTCGCATACAGAGATGTGTCTGACAGTGAGATTGTCATTAAATCACAGCCATAGGTTTGCCAACAAATTTTTCCTTGTTCAGAGAGACTAACAAATTTACCCCTGCTGTATTAAATGAGGGATGACATTGTGGTCCCATGCACACGTCCATAGGGAGCCCCCGCATCCAGAGCATGTCTGCGTCCATTGCATCTGCTGCATTGTGGTCCCCCTTTGTGGTCCCCCCATTTAATTGCCCCCCATTTGAGACCTTGAGTGAATTAAATGGAGTAACTCGGCTTTCCCCAAAAAAGTTTCCCACCAAAATATAAAGATTTCCCCCCAAATTTTTTTCACAAACTCAAATCCTATCCATTCTTCCTCAAGATTAAATCTGAGCTGTCTTTCTATCAACTCCTTTGTCCTAGTCAACTTGTCCTAGTTAGCAAAACAATTCAATAAAAATCATCAAATGTAATAGAGAGAGAGAGAGAGAGAGAGGGAGGGAGGGAAGGAGGGAGGGAGGGAGGGAGGGGTACTGCTCTAGATGCTTGTCCATCATTCTACACTATATAATTATTTCTTCTTGCAATTCTGCGAACCCTATTCCAAATCTATTTTATACATTTGCCATTGAACTCTTCATATTATAAAGTTTCCCTTTACGTTTTTACTTCAGGAGTTATTGCGTCTTCTAGTGTTATTGCTACATTAGTATCAACAAAAGGAAATATAGTTTTGGTATTAATTGAAACATACTAGGAAGTATATTGTTAGGAATAGCAGAAGTCACAAGTCTTGATTGTACAAGAGAGAAACTAGGAAAAATAACAACAAATATAGAGCGATTGCTTATTATTCTCACATATATCAAAACCCATACTTATAAGCTAATAGAAGAAACTTTAAGTTTTTTATACAGAGGAAGTCCGAGAATAAACCCTTAAGTTTTTTAGGCACACGATGTCATATAATATAAGAAACCCTTAAGTTTCTTAGATATGAGGAGATAATTATAAAACTCCAAATATCATCTGCTTCTATTTTAGGGCCTGTTTGGTTGGAAGAAAGTGGGAAGATGGTGAAAGTTGTGAATAGTGTAGAGGGTTGGAATCTTGGAGAGAGAAAAATAGAGTTTTGTGTTTGTTTGGTTAGAAAGTGGGGATGGAAGTTGTGTTGTGAAAGTTGTGTGGGTTCCACACAACTTTATTGTGTTGTTTTGTGGAGAATGAAAGTTGGAAAGTTGGAGGAAGAAAGTGGTGAGGGGGAAGCGGTGAACATATGAGAACAATGACCCCTCACATGCATATGTAGAAATTAACAATTGACGCTAGAAAAACAACATATCGAGGCACGGATCGTAAACAATGCCGAAATCCTTAACATATCAAAAATACAATACATAAGCACAATGAAAATGCAGCAAAGACAAATTAGTTCCGAAAATTCCAATGGCCCACTGCCAACAAGTTGCCGTATTCCATCAAATATCCATCGCTAAATACAAAAAACAAAAGAATATAACAAATCACAAAGTTTGCATGCAACAACAGGCCATATTCATTCACAAAACCATCACATATTAACAAAAGACCAAGGTAGATACACCATATATTACAAAAAAGGCGTCCACATCCCATCCACCTCAAAATACAACATCCCACCAAATCGCCAACACAGGCACAAATGTATATCTCCACATCAAACGATATTGTGATACATCCCCAACAAGGGTAATAAAATAAGACCTAATAGAGAGAATGTGAAGGCCCGGCCCGTTGGGCCTTTAATAAAACCCCCACCCCAATTTCTTTTTCTTTTTATTTTTGTTGGCCCTCTCGACGAGCCCGCGAGGGCTTCCGGTTCCTTCGAGCCGCCTCTCGCTCGCTTCCTTTGTTCGGCACGAACGAAACCCATTAGGGTTTCTCGACGCGATTCCTCTCTCTCCTTCTCGCTCGTTGTAGGCGTGGGGCCCTCGATGGAGCTTCACCGCCCTTGTCCCATCTCTACGGCATGTCCATCACATCTCCTTTCCATCCCTCAACGCTGATACAAGGCTCGCTGACAGCCATTCTGAGGCTGTCGGCGGCGACTGAGGGGGCGTGAGCCCTCTGAGGCGGTTCCGTTGGTTATTTAATCTCTCCCCCTCTTCCACTCTTTTACACTTCGGTAAGCTTTTCTCCATTTTCTCTTCGAAGTTACTGTTGCTTTCTTGTGGATCTGGGATTTTTTCGTGCTGATTTTGGTGAAAGGGTCGCTGTGGCCTTGTTCCTCTGCCTTGCGCTGGTTCTTCTACTCGGTTTCGGTAGACCTTATCTCCTTTTTTCCTTTTCGTTTCCTTCAGTTTATTTGCATGTTGCTCTGAGGTGCAGCGCGTGGATATTTCGGAATAAAAAAATTGGGTTTTTACTACGGGGAAAGGATGATTCAGGGGAGTGGCTTAGGGTTCGAGTCCCTACGTTAATTTTAGTGAGTAGGTTTCCCTCGTCCGCTTGTTGTAGAGTACAGGGGTGCCCTTGGGGCTGTGTTGTCTTGCAGGTTTCCCCTTTTTGCTTGCTGACCCTAGGATCGGTGGCTCCTTAGCTGCGGCTGTACTTTTGCTCGCTGAAATAACTTGCTGCTGCCCCTTTTGCTTGCGGCCTGTGTTGATTGCACCTGCGGCTTACTACTTTTCCTTGCTGCCATTAGATTGACTGAGGGTTCTCTCGCTGATTTTGGGTTATCGTTGAGATTTACTTGGATAGGAGTCTCGATGTTTTGACCCGTAGTCACAGTCCCTTACTAGGAACACCGTGGACTTTGCCGTAGGCATGGGTGCCCCTGTTATATGATGAGAAACCCCCGTTCTGATCTCAAATGGCCTAGAGTCTCTAGAGCCATGGTTTGGTTGAATTTCGAGCTTTCATGATTTATCAAATGTTGTCTTTTCTTCGTTTAAATATGGTTTACTGCTTTATTTACAATTCAGTTTGACATGTCATGCCATGAGAAACATCCATGCTACTTATCACCTGCCAGTATTATTATTGTGTTGTCTCTTGAGCTTGCTAGTACCCCGAGGTTCCATATTGTGGTTAACTTGCGTAGTCCATGGGTGGTTTCATACCCGACTGTGTGATATATTGAGGAGGATTCTTGACATGACAGGTTGTCTCATGACTTAATGATGTGGTCGTCCCATATTGTAACTCATGACACCTCACGACACTAACAATTAATAAAATGGTTACTTTCTGCTTGACTCACCAGGTACATGGAAACTTATGATCGAGGGAGTACGGGAGCAACTGGGACCTGATCTATAGCCCCCAGGTTAGGGGGGACGTACATCATTCTGATGGGTCGTAAGTCCGGGGGGCAGACAGGGACGGCCATCTTGATGTGTCTTGGAGCCTCGCCACAGGTCACTGTGTTACAGCTCTTTCGGTATGGTAATTTCTACTTTTGGACTCGGCCCGGGGTCGCACCCTCGCGGTCGAGGTAGCTTCTAGACGCACACCGTGCTCCCCTTCATAAGTTCACGACCTAGGATTGGTTTACAATAGCAGTTACCCGCTCACAGTAGTTGAGTCATTAAAATGCTTTCACATGCCACCTTTCAGTATTATGCTACTTTGACGGCTGCTCACATTTACTTTTCCGCACTATTATTACCATGCTGTTGTTTAGATATCGTCTGCTCCTCTGAGCGTGGTATAACTGTTGTCCACCTAGGTTACGTACATGGTTATCCAGAGAAGTTGGGGTCGCAGTTTTCGACTTAGGACGTCTGGCGTTGAATACGGTCTACTCGTGAGTGCCCTCGTGGTTCTCCTTTTGCACTTTTGGTTCTAGGTTAGAGCGGGGTTGTGAGTTGTATTTTTGTCTCCCTGCTTCATTTTCCGCTTTATATGTGAGTATCCCTTTTACTTTCCTGTTTGTTCTCTTTGTTTCACTACCACATGCGGGACTTGCACACACATCTTTAACGCTAGTGACGACCGTGGAAGGTGGGGGCGTTACAAGTAGTGGCCCATGCAGATCCGCGCAAATGCCTCGTTAACAGTGCTGGACAGACGGGAAAATACGTATTCGAAATACTCATTGACCTGATCTTGACGTATGATACATATGTATGAAAGTTTTCGTGCGCAAGGGACGTAGACCATCCAGGAGAGCACTTGTGGCTTCAGGATCAGGATCAGGATCAGTGTCTGTTGGTGCTGGGTCGAACACAGTTCACCAGATTTCGGATGTAGCTTTGCGAGAGATGGTTCAGGCGATCCAGAGGGAGCCTAGGGAAGGCGGGGTCCAGCAGTTTCGGTCGCTGCGACCGTCGGTGTTCGCAGGACTGGGAGATGCCCTGGCTGCAGAAGGGTGGATACACTTGATTACCGACATGCTAAAGGCAGCGAAGGCTTCCCCCGCCTTGTGGGTTGACACGGCGACACTCCATCTGACGGGAGAGGCCATGAACTAGTGGGATGCGGTAGAGGATCGGTCCGTAAGCCTATCTCATGGGATACTTTCAAGGAGTTCGCTGGCCAGTATCTCCCCGGAGGCGCAGTTGGAGCTAGAGGCTCAGTTCATGAACCTTCAGCAGGGCTCCATGTTAGTAGTGGAGTATGATGCTGAGTTTTCCAAACTCAGCAGGTACGTACGCTAATGCATATTAGTTATCCATGCTTATGTATGTTCTAACGATTGGCGTTTTAGGTTTGCCAAGGATGCGGTGTCTACCTCTGCGGCTCGGGCGAAGAGGTTTCGGCAGGGGCTGGAAATTGATATTCGTGACAAATTGGTGGGACTCAGGCTGACGAGACACGCTGAGATGCTATCTACCGCTCGAGAGTACGAGCATGTGCAACGGGAGCGGGCACGACTGCAGCAGGCAGGGCTCCATCTGAGACATCCGCCACCTTCTTCCACTACTTATGCGGGACCTGGACGGCCGCAACCCCAGCCACATGCCCCTGTCAGACAGCTCCACCGACCTATCCAGCAGCAGCACCAACAGCCCCATCAGCAGCAGTACCAGCATCAGCAGTACTAGCAGCACCAGCCACGACGTCATGTTCCGAGTTGTTTCCATTGCAGCAAGTTAGGACACGTTAGGGCAGATTGCAGGTTGCTCCTAAACCTGTGTCTCTTCTGTGGGGCACGTGACCACACTGCCAGGGATTGTCTATGGAAGGAGCGAAGATCTTCAGCCCCAGCTTCGACTTCAGCACCTACTTCGACTGGAGATGCTCAGCGTGGGCCTCCACTTCCACCTCAGCAGGGGGCGTACCAGCAGGCCAGACCACGGGCTCCACCCTTCAGACGTTAGACGTTCACCATGACCGCTGCAGAAGCCGACGCTACCGGCCAGGTCATCACATGTACATCTCTTTTCTTTTTAGCAGTTATTTATTTCTTGCATTAGTCGCAGCATGATTAGACTTAGTGCCTGTCCCCTTAGGTGTAGTGTTGGTGGCTTGCAAGCCCGCGCTTGCGTTGTTTGACTCAGGGGCTTTCCATTGCTTCATATCAAGACGTTTCGTCGACCAGCATGGAGTTCTTGAGTCACCACTCGCCTCTGGTTGGGATGTCAACACCGGCGGAGGAGTGCTGAACACGTCCAGTGGATGTTCCTCTTGTCCCATAGTGATATGCACACGAGAGCTATATGCAGATTTCTTGATCATTGAGATACCGAGCTTTGAAGCTGTCTTCGGGATGGACTGGCTGGGATCGTTCTACGCCACCATCGACTGCCGTCGTGGGGGTGGTGATATTCGAGATGCCTGATCACCCGAGGTTTGAGTTTGTCAGAGGCACCAGATCTACATGATCAATCAAGTTCAGAACCAGACTAGCAGAGGCAGTAGCGGCCGATATGGATGCGGAGCCAGAGATGCCAGAAGTTGTGCGGGAATTCTTGGACGTGTTTCCAGAGGAACTTGCAGGTTTGCCCCCAGACCGTGGTATCGAGTTTTCGATTGAATTATTGCCAGGTGTCCAGCCAATATCCAAGAAACAGTATCGCATGGCACCATCGGAGTTAGAGGAAGTACGTGCCCAGTTGGAAGACCTTCTGCAGAAGGGATGGATACATGCTAGTGTATCCTCTTGGGGTGTGTATCCTCTTGGGGTGCGCCGGTATTGTTGGTGAAGGACGGGACCAGACGCATGTGCATCGACTACAGGGAGCTCAACAAGGTTACGTTGAAGAACATGTACCCTCTTCCCCGCATCGATGATTTGTTTGATCAGCTTGGTGGGTCCGGTATTTATTCCAAGTTGGATCTCAGAACTGGTTACCACCAAGTGAGGGTTAAAGAGGAGCGCCCAAGACCGCATTTCGGACCAGATATGGGCACTATGAGTTCCTGGTGATGCCGTTTGGTGTTACGAATGCATCGGCAGTATTCATGAGCCTGATGAACCTGGTGTTGTATGAGTACCTAGACGAATTCGTAGTAGTGTACATTGATGACATCCTGGTGTACTCAAGGAACAGACATGAGTTCCTGGTGATGCCGTTTGGTGTTACGAATGCATCGGCAGTATTCATGAGCCTGATGAACCTGGTGTTGTATGAGTACCTAGACAAATTCGTAGTAGTGTACATTGATGACATCCTGGTGTACTCAAGGAACAGACATGAGCACGCAGAGCATTTGAGGAAGGTGCTTGGGACCTTGAGGCGCCACCGGTTGTATGCTAAACTCAGCAAGTGTGAGTTTTGGTTGACAAGGTGACCTTTCTTGGTCACGTGGTGTCTGGAGAAGGAATCTCTGTGGACCCAGAGAAGGTGTCATCAGTTCAGAAATGGATAACCCCTATGTTGGTGACGGAGATTCGGAGCTTCTTGGGACTTGCTGGATATTACTGGAGATTCATTCAGGACTTCTCGAAGATCGCAGAGCCGATGTCGCGATTGACGAGGAAGGATGTGATGTTTGTATGGACCAATGCATGCGATGATGTTTTTGAGGAATTGAAGAGGAGATTGACTTCCGCACCCATTTTGGTTATCCCCGATCAGATGTGAGGATTTGAAGTGTTCTGCGATGCATCTGACTAGGGTCTCGGCTGTGTACTACATCAACATAGTCGAGTCGTGGCATATGCGTCCAGACAACTAAAGGTCCACGAGAGAAACTACCCCACTCATGATCTAGAGTTGGCGGCAGTTATTTTTGCTCCGACGATCTGGAGGCACTTCTTGTTGGGAGAACAGGTGAAGGTGTTCACCGACCACAAGAGTCTGAAGTACCTGTTTACTCAGAAAGAGCTGAACATGTGTCAGCGTCGGTGAGTTGAGCTCATGGCAGACTATCCCATTGACCTTCAATACCACCATGAGAAGGTCAATGTTGTGCATGATGCTCTGAGTCGTCTTCCAGCAGTTATGACCCTCACGACTTAGTAGAGGCTTCAGTTGGAGATCAGGGGGATGTGGATAGAAGTGGTACCATCAGGAATGACTGCTTTCTTAATGAATCTTCAAATTCGGTCAACCTTGATGGACCAGATCAAGGCCGCCCAGTATGGGGATGCAAGGTTGCTGAGGATCAGAGAGCCAGTTCTAAGCAGGGCAGAGACCAGAATTCCATATCCACGAAGACAAGTCTTTGAGGTACGACAACCGGATATGTGTGATGTCTGGGGATATCAGGAAGGAGCTGTTGAGGGAGGCTCACAGTTCTCCATATTCCATTCATCCAGGCGGGATGACGATGTACAAGGACTTAAGGTAGCATTATTGGTGGCAAGGGATGAAGAGGAGCGTTGTTCTGAGTGTCGCCAAGTGTATTGTATGCCAATAGGTGAAGGCTGAGCATCACCGTACTGCTGAATTATTGCAGCCTCTGCCAGAGTGTAAATGGCAGCACTTCACGATGGACTTTGTAACTGGGTTACTGCGGAGTGCGAGACATAATGATGTTGTTTGGGTAATCGTTGACCGATTGACCAAGTCGGCTCATTTCATACCATTCCGTGTAGTTCAGTCAACGGAGACGCTTGTTAGGAAATACATGGGGGAGACTGTGAGGCTGCATGTGGATCCTATCAGCATTGTTTCAAACAGAGATACCCGGTTTACGTCACACTTCTGGAAGAGCTTGCAAGGACGCCTGGGCACACAGTTGAGTCTCAGCACGACGTATCATCCACAGACGGATGGGCAGTTAGAGCGCACAATCCAGATTTTGGAAGACATGCTACGTGCTTGTATGTTAGACTTCAAGGGGTCGTGGGAAGATCACTTACACCTCGTCGAGTTTACATACAACAGTTACCAGGCCAGCATTGGGATGGCCCCTTTCGCAGCACTGTATGTGAGGAAGTGCCGCTCACCATTGAGCTGTGATGATGTGGGCGATCGAGAGCTTGTTGGACCAGAGATGGTTGTGGAGGCTATTGGCGTGGTGCGAGTTATCGGAGAGAAGTTGCAATTGGCACAAGACCGATACAAGCAGTTGGCTGATTCGAAGCGGCGTCATCTAGAGTTTCAGCCAGGCGATCACGTCTTCTTGAAGATCTCGCCCAACCGAGGAATGATCCGCTTTGGCCGGAGGGGGAAGCTCAGCCCACGGTACATTGGGCCTTTTGATGTGCTTGAACGGGTTGGCGAAGTGGCTTACAAACTTGCATTGCCTCCATCCTTGGAAGGGGTGCATAATGTATTTCATATATCCCAGCTGTGGAGGTACGTGGGTGATCCCATGCACGTGATAGATCATTCAGAGATAACAGTGCGGCCAGACTTGTCTTATGAGCAACAACCTGAGAGGATCATCGACTGGCAGCAGAAGACACTCAGGAATAAGACTGTCCACCTGGTGAAGGTGACGTGGCACAGAGATTCACCTGGAGAGTCTACCTGGGAGAGGGGGGATGAAATGAGGGAGTGTTGTCCCTATCATTTCGTTGTATCATAGTTATAATTCCGAGGACGGAATTTTTGTAAGGTGGGTAGAATGTGAAGGCCCGGCCCGTTGGGCCTTTAATAAAACCCCCATCCACGTTTCTTTTTCTTTTTATTTTTGATGGCCCTCTCGACGAGTCCGCGAGGGCTTCGGTTCCTTCGAGCTGCATCTCGCTCGCTTCCTTCGTTCGGCACGAACGAAACCAGCTAGGGTTTCTTGACGCGATTCCTCTCTTCTTCTCGCTCGCTGTAGGCGTGGGGCCCTCGATGGAGCTTCACCGCCCTTGTCGCATCTCTGCGGCATGTCCATCACATCTCCTTTCCATCCCTCGGCGCCGTCGATCTGAGGCTCGCCGACGATCTGAGGCTCGCCGACAGCCAGTCTGAGGTTGTCGACGGCGACTGAGGGGACGTGAGCCCTCTGAGGCGGTTCTGTTGGTTATTTAATCTCTCTCTCCCCTCTTCCTCTCTGTTACACTTCGGTAAGCTTTTCTCCATTTTCTCATTGAAGTTACTGTTGCTTTCTTGTGGATCTCAGATTTTTTCGTGCTAATATTGGTGAAAGGGTCGCTGTGGCCTTGTTCCTCTGCCTTGCGCTGGTTCTTCTACTCGGCTTCGGTAGACCTTATCTCCTTTTTCCTTTTCGTTTTCTTTAGTTTATTTGCATGTTGCTCTGAGGTGCAGTACGTGGATTTTTCGGAATAAAAAAATTGGGTTTTTACTACGGGGAAAGGATGATTCAGGGGAGTGGCTTAGGGTTCGAGTCCCTACGTTAATTTTAGTGGGTAGGTTTCCCTCGTCCGCTTGTTGTAGAGTACAGGGGTGCCCTTGGGGCTGTGTTGGCCTGCAGGTTGCCCCTTTTTGCTTGCTGACCCTAGGATCGGTGGCTCCTTAGCTGCGGCTGTACTTTTGCTCGCTGAAATAACTTGCTGCTGCCCCTTTTGCTTGCGGCCTGTGTTGATTGCACCTGCGGCTTACTACTTTTCCTTGCTGCCATTAGATTGACTGAGGGTTCTCTCGCTGATTTTGGGTTATCGTTGAGATTTACTTGGATAGGAGTCTCGATGTTTTGACCCGTAGTCACAGTCCCTTACTAGGAACACCGTGGACTTTGCCGTAGGCATGGGTGCCCCTGTTATATGATGAGAAACCCACGTTCTGATCCCAAATGGCCTAGAGTCTCTAGAGCCATGGTGTGGTTGACTTTCGAGCTTTCATGATTTATCAAATGTTGTGTTTTCTTCGTTTAAATACGCTTTGCTGCTTTATTTACAGTTCAGTTTGACATGTCATGCCATGAGAAACATCCATGCTACTTATCACCTGCCAATATTATTATTGTGTGGTCTCTTGAGCTTGCTAGTACCCTGAGGTTCCAAATTGTGGTTAACTTGCGTAGTCCATGGGTGGTTTCATACCCGACTGTGTGATATATTGAGGAGGATTCTTGACATGACAGGTTGTCTCATGACTTGACGACGTGGTCGTCCCATATTGTAACTCATGACACCTCACGACACTAACAATTAATAAAATGGTTACTTTTTTGCTTGACTCACCGGGTACATGGAAACTTATGATCGAGGGAGTACGGGAGCAACTGGGACCTGATCTATAACCCACAGGTTAGGTGGGACGTACATCATTCTGATGGGGTGTAACGACTGGTTTTTCATGTATGGATTTTATTATGAATATTATATATTTGATTGCTTTCCCTTGTTGTGATTTCCTTTTTCCGTCTCCGTAGTTTTCATTTTCGTCCGTTTCGTCGTGATTCTCTAGATTCTTCCGTCGGTCGGCGTGTTTGAAGTAAGTCATTCGTGACGGGCTTCATAACGTCGATATCTTAGAGTTAGAACGAGCCTAGGAGACTTAGGAAAGCATCCCGGAGCTTAGCGCTCCATTTCGGAACTTTTGGTGCACGTTAGCCGGTATAAGAAGGGGCACCGACCGACTAGATGACGATCCAGTCGGTCGGAAAACCTTCTTGAACCGACTAGCGGGCTTGAAAAGTTATTCAGGAGTTACTGTTTGTCGTTAGTCGGTCTAAGAACGTTGGTTGACCGACTAGGTTGCAAACTAGTCGGTCTGCAATGCTTCTTTAACCGACTAACTCTTTTACTAATTTTTGGTATCAGTACTGTTCATTCTTAGTCGGTCTAAGTTCATCCTTCGACCGACTAGTTGTTAAACTAGTCGGTTAAGTTTTGTACTCAGACCGACTAATTCTTAGTTCTTCTGTACAGTCGAGTTACTGTTTACTCTTAGTCGGTCTAAGAACGTTCATCGACCGATTAGATGTCAAACTAGTCGGTCAAAGTTAAACTAACTCTTAGTTCAGGTTTTCGACTGAAGCTACTGTTTACACTTAGTCGGTCTGTGTTGGTCAACCGACCGACTAGTTCCCAAACTAGTCGGTCAGTGGTTGTTCTTTGACCGACTAACCAGTGCTGTAAACCCTAGTTTTGCCCTAGCCGCCACCAAACTCTATAAATACCCCTCCAAACGTTTTCTTCTTCTCTCTAACGACCTAAAACCCTAATTTCTCCCCCATTGAGCCCCCATCTTCCTCAAACCATTAATCCTCCATCCCAAGCTCATCCTCCATCATCCAAACCCTCCCTAGTCACAGCTCACCTTCCATCTTCCCCAAACCTTCATCAAAACCCCAAAATCCACATCAAAACCCATTTCTCCAGATTTTTCCCTCATTTCCAGATCTGAGCCGGATCGTTCTTACGTTGCCGTGGTTGCTCGGCATCGTTCCTCCGCTTCTTCACGGTAATACTCGATTCCTTTAGTTTTAGCATAACCCCCATTGACATTGTGAAACCCTAATAAAATGGATTATTAGAAGTTAGGATTCTAATAAGAAATCGATTTAGAATCGTTGTTCTAATGATTGTTTTGCCATAACAGTGATCCATCCATAGTTTAGCTTGTAACGATCTTCATTGCTCGTCAACCCCGGTATCAGGCAAGTGAAACTTGCATCTCTTGTTTTGGGCCATGTCTTAGGCCATTTCCCTTGCTTTAGCGTAAAAGAGACTAGACGGTGAAAGGATAACCGTCTAGACGCCTTTGACCTAGCTTGACAACGAAGCTAGATCCGTCACTCTCATCATGCTTGTATGTCACGTTTAAATTCAATTAACGGTATGCAATTATCTGTTCATATCATCCCTGCATCTTTGCCTGTCATGTTCAATTCCTATTAACGGTACGCAAATATCTGTTCATGGCATTGCATATTGATTATTCATCGTGATTGCGTAGCACACGCTACAATACTATTATTTTCCTGGCTCGTGTTCCAGAAGCGAGCCCTGTAGTTGGAAACCCCAACGCTCGACACATGTGGGTGGGGTAAGAGATATGCGGCCACCTGAGCCCCGAGTTGGCCTGATCCGCCACTCCGGCCAGCAGGCGAAATCTCTAGTGTACAAGTGATTAATAGTGATAAGAGATAAGCGGCCTGAGCCACGAGCTGGCCAGCAGGTGGACTCTCTATGCACTAAGTGATAAACAGTGATAAGTGAAAAGTGATTAGTGAATTGGTAGCTTTCGCTACGTCGTGTGTGCTTGTATCTCTTTTAAACTGCTGCATCAACTAAACTGTCATGTCATTGTTTAATGTTATAAGTGCTAGGTTGTTAGTTACTTTCAGTTTCCTTGCCCAAGTCTTTTAGACTTGCTGACATGTGCCCCCTTTTCTCTTTTGGGTGACACATGTTAGACCCCGAGCCAGAGTTGCTTGCTGAGGGTGAGGTGTTTGCGGACGCCGAGCTTGCGCCCGTGTTGGACGAGGACTTCGTAGACACTGGAGATCAGTCTTAGTGTCTACGTCTAGTTTTGTTAGATTGCTTAGGTTGTCGGTGCGTGGCACCTAGTTTGATACTCTGTTATGTTTGTATTTTTGTTTGGCCTTGTTCTGGGCCTTTAGACTCTTTCTTTTAGCCTGGTGGCTTTTCTGTGATGTTGAATATTTTGTGGACAAACTGTGGGATTGGTATTTCATATCCGTCTCATATTATTATTATTGTTGTTGTTTCGTTTGCAATTACAGGGACCTGCTTATACTAAATTTACGCTTATCGGGCGTGCAGCTTCACAGCTCCACGCTTGAGCGGACCTTCTCACGTCTCGCCTCCATTTTAGGGAAGCGGGGCGTGACAGGTTTTAGTGGTGGCCCATGCAGGTCCTTCTGTAACTGCAATTATCGGGATAACAATAATAATATAAGATTGTCCAACAAATAAGTTCGACATCTGAGCCCTAAGCTATGAGTCTAATTGTTTCGTTTTCTGTGTCATTAGATGGCAGGAAGGCGAATCACCCGTGGTGGTGGTAGTGGTGCGCCCCCTCATGACGAGGAGCCTGAGCGGGAGCCCACTAACGGAGAGATGATGCGGATGATGATGCAGATGATGCAAGTTTAGCTGGGTGTGCTTCTGCAGGTACAGAATGCTCCGGTGGCTCGAGCTGCTCGGGTAGTGGAAGCCCCTCGCCCTGAGCCTGGGGCGAAGCAGTTCAGGGAGCTGGGTCCTGCATATTTTGATGGAACCGAAGGTCCACTAGCTGCTGACGAATGGATGAGGAATATCGAGGACAATAGTGAGCTTTGTTAAATGTTCAGGAGTTACTGTTTGTCGTTAGTCGGTCTAAGAACGTTGGTTGACCGACTAGGTTGCAAACTAGTCGGTCGGCAATGCTTCTTTAACCGACTAACTCATTAACTATTTTTGACACTAGTTACTGTTTACTCTTAGTCGGTCTAAGAACGTTCATCGACCGACTAGATGTCAAACTAGTCGGTCAGTAGTTGTTCTTTGACCGACTAAATCTAGATCCTAATTTTCGTCTGGGTTACTGTTTACACTTAGTCGGTCTGTGTTGGTCAACCGACCGACTAGATGTCAAACTAGTCGGTCAGTGGTTGTTCTTTGACCGACTAACCAGTGCTGTAAACCCTAGTTTTGCCCTAGCCGCCACCAAACTCTATAAATACCCCTCCAAACGTTTTCTTCTTCTTCCTCATGACCTAAAACCCTAGTTTCTCCCCATTGAGCCCCCATCTCCCTCAAGCCATTGATCCTTCATCTCAAGCTCATCCTTCATCATCCAAACCCTCCCTTGTCACAACCCACCTTCCATCTTCCCCAAACCTTCTTCAAACCCCCAAAATCCACATCAAAACCCATTTCTCCAGATTTTTCCCTCATTTCCAGATCTGAGCCGGATCGTTCTTCCGTTGCCGTGGTTGCTCGGCATCGCTCATCCGCCTCTTCACGGTAATACTCGATTCCTTTAGTTTTAGCATAACCCCCATTGACATTGTGAAACCCTAATAAAATGGATTATTAGAAAGTTAGGATTCTAATAAGAAATCGATTTAGAATCATTGTTCTAATGATTGTTTTGCCATAACAGCGATCTATTCCGTAGTTAGCTTGTGTGACGATCTTCATTGCTCGTCAACTCCGGTATCAGGCAAGTGAAACTTGCATCTCTTGATTTGGGCCATGTCTTAGGCCATTTCCTTGCTTTAGCGTAAAAGAGACTAGACGGTGAAAGGATAGCCGTCTAGACGCCATTGACCTAGCTTGACAACGAAGCTTGGTCCGTCACCTTCATCATGCTTGTATGTCACGTTTAAATTCAATTAACGGTACGCAAATATCTGTTCATGTTATTGCATAGTGATTATTCATCGTGGTTGCGTAGCACACGCTACAATAGTATGTTCCTGGCTCGTGTTCCAGAAGCGAGCCCTGTAGTTGGAAACCCCAACGCTCGGATACCGGCTAGGTGCACCCCTATGCCAAATACACTTCCTGGCTCGTGATCCAGAAGCGAGCTCAGTTAGTTGGAAACCCCAACGCTCGACACATATGGGTGGGGTAAGAGATAAGCGGCCACCTGAGCCCCGAGTTGGCCTGATCCGCCACTCTGGCCAGCAGGCGAAATCTCTAGTGATAAGTGACAATCGTGATAAGTGATAATCGTGATAAGTGATTCATGAATTAGTGATTTGGTAGCTTTTGCTACATCGTGTGTGCTTGTCTCTCCCTTTAAACTGTCACATCATACTTAACTGCCATGGCATTGATAAATATTATAAGTGCTAGGTTGTTAGTTACTTTCAGTTTCCTTGCTCAAGTCTTTCAGACTTGCTGACATGTGCCCCTTTCTCTTTTGGGTGACGCATGTTAGACCCTGAGCCTGAGTTGCTTGCTGAGGGCGAGGTGTTTGCGGACGCCGAGCTTGAGCCCGTGTTGGTCGAGGACTTCGTAGACACTGGAGATCAGTCTTAGTGTCTACGTCTAGTTTTGTTAGATTGCTTAGGTTCTCGGTGCGTGGCACCTAGTTGATACTCTGTTATGTTTGTATTTTTGTTTGGCCTTGTTCTGGGCCTTTAGACTCTTTTTTTAGCCTGGTGGCTTTTCTGTGATGTTGAATATTTTGTGGACAAACTGTGGGATTGGTATTTCATATCCGTCTCATATTATTATTGTTGTTGTTTCGTTTGCAATTACAGGGACCTGCTTATACTAAATTTACGCTTATCGGGCGTGCAGCTTCACAGCTCCACGCTTGAGCGGACCTTCTCACGTCTCGCTCCATTTTAGGGAAGCGGGGCGTGACAGTTGGGTCCTGCATATTTTGATGGAACCGAAGGTCCACTAGCTGCTGATGAATGGATGAGGAATATCGAGGACAATCTGAAGATGTCCAAGGTCAACGAAGTTAGTTGGGTTAACTTGGCGAAGCGCTAGCTGAGGGATAACGCCAGGAATTGGTGGGATGCTGAAGAGAAGATGTTGGAGGAGCCGATCGTCTGGGCTACCTTCAAGGCCAGATTTGATGGTGAGTTCTTCCCAAAAGCTGCCAGGGAAGAGATGCTGCAGCGTTTTATCGATTTGAAGCAGGGAAGCTCATCGGTGGACCGGTATCACCAAGAGTTCATGAGGCTGAGTCGGTTTGCACCGAAGATGGTGCAGGACGCTGAGGAGAGAGCTCAGAGGTTCCTGCATGGACTTGCTTCGGAGCTCCAGAGTTTTGTGACCTCTTCTGACCGGGAATCTTATCAGAAGGTTTTAGTAGCAGCCAAGAGGCAGGAGCTGCTTGTGAACCAGAGGAGGGGGTCTATTGTTGGTGCTGGGAAGAGGCCTGTAGAACAGGCGAGAGCTGTGGTTAGACCTGGATTCAGGCCGAACCAGCCTGTTCAGTTTAAGAGGCCAGGAGGGCCTGTTCGGAAGACTTGCCATTTCTGTGGCAAGGAGGGCCATATCAAGGAATCGTGTAGGAAGTTCTTGGGGCAATGCATTGCCTGTGGAGATCCCGCCCATGCTCTCAGGGAGTGCCCGAGGTTGAAGCAGCCTTGGCGGGCACCTATTGCTGCCCCGCCGTTGCAGCAGAGAGCCCCGGTGCCCGCAGGTCGTGGGGTACCCCTTGTTCCACAAGGGCATGCCTTTCGGCAGGCTGTTCCACCGAGGAGGTAGGCATTTCTGATGACCGAGGATGAGATTTTGGACATGGATGAGGTCATTGCAGGTAACTTTCAATCTAGTTGTTCCTTTCTTAATTGGTTGATTGTTAAAATTTTGTTGGTTGTTTGTGTATGAATGTTATTAGAATAAGATTTGATTGATTAGACTGTTTGTTAGGTGTGGTTTTGGTTTGCACGTTCCCTGCCCGAGTCCTCTTTGACTCATGTGCGTCGATGTGCATTTTGGCTCAGAGCTTCGTGGAGAAGCATTCCTTGTCGACGTCCACTCTCTCCAAGAGTTGGAACATCGTTACAGGGAATGGAGTAGTCTCGGTGCATCGTGGGTGCAGCCCTTGCTCTGTGGTGGTTTGTGGACATGAGCTTTATGCTGATTTTATTGTCCACAACATCACCAACTACGATGCGGTCTTTGGGATGTATTGGCTTGCGAGATTCTATGCTACGATTGACTGTCGGAGGAAGAGGGTGGTGTTCGAGATTCCCGGACATCCAGTATTTGAGTTCAGCCGTGGTAGCAGTTCGCTTGGTCCTGTCAGATTTCGGGCCAGACCGGTGGAGGTTGTGGCTATGCAGATGGAGTTGGAGTGGCCAGCTGTGGTGCGAGATTTTGGTGACGTCTTCCCCGAGGAGATGTCTGGATTGCCGCCTGATCGAGCTTTGGAGTTTTCTATTGATTTGATTCCAGGTGCGCAGCCGATTTCGAAGGCACCATACCGTATGGCGCCTGCAGAATTAGAAGAGTTGCGGAAGCAGTTGGATGAGCTTATGCAGAAGGGTTACATTAATCCCAGCGTGTCTCCGTGGGGAGCATCGGTGCTGCTGGTGAAGAAGAAGGATGGTTCGCGTCGCATGTGCGTGGACTATCGGGAGCTGAATGCGGTGACCATTAAGAATAAATACCCGTTGCTTCGCATCGATGATATTTTTGATCAGCTAGGAGGTTCGAGGGTGTTTTCTAAGTTGGATTTGAGTAGTGGTTACCATCAGTTGAAGGTGAAGAAGGATGATGTGCCGAAGACAGCTTTCAGGACGAAGTATGGACACTATGAGTTTGTGGTTATGCCTTTCGGCGTGACTAACGCACCCGCAGTTTTCATGAATCTGATGAACCTGATTTTCTATGACTTTTTGGATAAGTTTGTCGTTATCTTTATTGACGACATTCTGATCTATTCGAAGTCGGAGGAAGAGCATGCCTCGCACTTGAGGACAGTGTTGGAGATTTTGAGGAAGCATCGGTTGCCTGCTAAGTTTTCAAAGTGCGAGTTTTGGCTGGACCGAGTTTCTTTTCTCGGGCATGTGGTGACTGGAGATGGTATTTCAGTGGATCCCGAGAAGATTAGGGCCATCAGAGAGTGGCCTGTTCCGTCGTCAGCGTCTGAGATTCGGAGTTTCCTTGGGCTTGCTGGTTACTATCGGCGTTTCATTAAGGACTTTTCCCGTATTGCTGAGCCGATGACCATGTTGACACGGAAGGATGTACCTTTTGTTTGGTCGGGTGATTGTGAGAGTGCTTTTGGTGTTCTGAGGGAGAGGTTGACGACTGCCCCTATTCTTGTGGTGCCTGATCGCAACGGTGGATTTGAGATCTTTTGCGATGCCTCTGGCAAGGGTCTCGGTTGTGTGTTGCATCAGCACGGGCATGTTGTGGCGTATGCGTCTCGTCAGCTTAAGGTTCATGAGAAGAATTACCCGACGCATGATTTGGAGTTGGCTGCCGTTGTGTTTGCTCTTAAGATTTGGAGGCACTTCCTGCTGAGTGAGAAAGTGAAAATCTTCGCCGATCACAAAAGCTTGAAGTATATTTTTACTCAGAAGGAGCTCAACATGCGACATCGTCGATGGTTGGAGCTCATGGCGGATTATGAGATTGATTTGCAGTATCACCCTGGCAAGGTGAATGTGGTGCCAGATGCCTTGAGTAGGCTTCCCGCGGTGATGGTTTTGACTTCGCAGTGGAGATTGCAGCAGGATTTTTGCGGGTCTAGAGTGGAGATTGTTCTTCCCGGGGAGGTTTCTTCGTTGATGTACATGCAGGTGCAGTCAACGATCGTGGATCGGATTAAGGCGAGTCAGGCCGGAGATCCGAAATTGGTAAGGATTCGAGGGCAGGTTGAAGCTGGTCTGCGGACTGACTTTTTGATTCATGAGGATGGCTCGCTGAGGTTTGGAGCCAGGTTGTGTGTGCCAGCTGGGGATGTTAGAGAGGAGTTGATGGTGGAGGCACACAGTTCGCCGTATTCTGTGCATCCTGGTGGGACCAAGATGTACCAGGATCTTCGTCTTAACTTTTGGTGGCACGGCATGAAGAGGAGTGTGGCTCGGAGTGTGGCCAAGTGTTTGGTTTGCCAGCAAGTGAAGGCGGAGCATCAGTGTACGGCCGGATTGCTACAACCGCTTCCGATTCCGGAGTGGAAATGGCAACACATCACTATGGATTTCGTGACTGGACTACCTCGGAGTCCGAAGCAGAATGACGCGATTTGGGTGATCGTAGATCGATTGACCAAATCCGCGCACTTTATTCCGTTCCGAGTGGGACAGTCCACTGAGACGCTAGCGAGGAGATATATGGAGGAGGTCGTGCGACTTCACGGAGTCCCCGTGAGCATCGTGTCGGACAGAGACACGAGGTTCACATCTCAGTTCTGGCAGAGTTTGCAGAAGAGTTTAGGTACGCGTCCGAGTTTCAGCACGGCGTACCATCCGCAGACGGATGGCCAGTCCGAGAGGACGATTTAGATTTTGGAAGACATGCTGATGGCGTGCATGTTGGATTTCAAGGGTTCGTGGGAGGACCACCTACATCAGGTGGAGTTTTCTTACAATAACAGCTTCCAGGCGAGTATTGGCATGGCGCCTTTCGCCGCTTTGTATGGGAGGAAATGTCAATCGCCATTGAGTTGGGATGCCGTTGGCGATCGGGAGCTGTTGGGACCTGAGATGATTGTGGAGGCTGTGGAGGTTGTCAGGAACATTCGGGAGAGGCTGAGGATTGCTCAGGACCGTTTTAAGCATTGGGCGGATGCGAAACGTCGTCCTTTGGAGTTTCAGCCGGGCGATCATGTGTTTCTGAGGATTTCCCCGAATCGTGGAGTGATTCGTTTTGGGAAGCGAGGGAAGTTGAGCCCGCGATACATTGGACCGTTTGATGTTTTGGAGAAGGTCGGCGAAGTAGCTTACCGCTTAGCCTTGCCGCCATCTTTGGAAGGAGTCCATGATGTTTTCCATGTGTCGCAGCTTCGTCGATACATCAGCGATCCGTCTCACGCCGTAGATTTCTCGGAGATCGCCGTTCGCCCAGATTTGACGTATGACCAGCATCCAGTGCAGATTCTGGACAGGCGTCAGAAGTCACTTCGGAACAAGGTCGTCGATCTTGTTAGAGTGATGTGGCGGCACGGTTCGTCGGGATAGTCTACTTGGGAGAGAGAAGATGAGATGCGAGAGCGCTACCCACTTTTGTTTCCGGACACGTGAGTGTTGGGAATTCCGAGGACGGAATTTTTCTTAAGTTGGGGAGGATGTAACGACTGGTTTTTCATGTATGGATTTTATTATGAATATTATATATTTGATTGCTTTCCCTTGTTGTGATTTCCTTTTTCCGTCTCCGTAGTTTTCATTTTCGTCCGTTTCGTCGTGATTCTCTAGATTCTTCCGTCGGTCGGCGTGTTTGAAGTAAGTCATTCGTGACGGGCTTCATAACGTCGATATCTTAGAGTTAGAACGAGCCTAGGAGACTTAGGAAAGCATCCCGGAGCTTAGCGCTCCATTTCGGAACTTTTGGTGCACGTTAGCCGGTATAAGAAGGGGCACCGACCGACTAGATGACGATCCAGTCGGTCGGAAAACCTTCTTGAACCGACTAGCGGGCTTGAAAAGTTATTCAGGAGTTACTGTTTGTCGTTAGTCGGTCTAAGAACGTTGGTTGACCGACTAGGTTGCAAACTAGTCGGTCTGCAATGCTTCTTTAACCGACTAACTCTTTTACTAATTTTTGGTATCAGTACTGTTCATTCTTAGTCGGTCTAAGTTCATCCTTCGACCGACTAGTTGTTAAACTAGTCGGTTAAGTTTTGTACTCAGACCGACTAATTCTTAGTTCTTCTGTACAGTCGAGTTACTGTTTACTCTTAGTCGGTCTAAGAACGTTCATCGACCGACTAGATGTCAAACTAGTCGGTCAGTAGTTGTTCTTTGACCGACTAACTCTTAGTTCAGGTTTTCGACTGAAGCTACTGTTTACACTTAGTCGGTCTGTGTTGGTCAACCGACCGACTAGTTCCCAAACTAGTCGGTCAGTGGTTGTTCTTTGACCGACTAACCAGTGCTGTAAACCCTAGTTTTGCCCTAGCCGCCACCAAACTCTATAAATACCCCTCCAAACGTTTTCTTCTTCTCTCTAACGACCTAAAATCCTAATTTCTCCCCCATTGAGCCCCCATCTTCCTCAAACCATTAATCCTCCATCCCAAGCTCATCCTCCATCATCCAAACCCTCCATAGTCACAACTCACCTTCCATCTTCCCCAAACCTTTATCAAACCCCCAAAATCCACATCAAAACCCATTTCTCCAGATTTTTCCCTCATTTCCAGATCTGAGCCGGATCGTTCTTCCGTTGCCGTGGTTGCTCGACATCGTTCCTCCGCTTCTTCACGGTAATACTCGATTCCTTTAGTTTTAGCATAACCCCCCATTGACATTGTGAAACCCTAATAAAATGGATTATTAGAAGTTAGGATTCTTCCATAGAAAGAATGGGCACGGACGCTCGCGAGCTGTACAACTCCAAAAACTCTGGCATGGGTTTAATCGAGTCCATGACGTCCTCCTCGGCAAACGCAGCCTACATTGGTATATCTTGAAGTCATCTCCATCGGCAGCCAACTCCCCTCCGATCTCATCTCTGGGTCGAGATCGACTAGAAGAGCTCGATCTGTAACTCATTTGTACCTGGCAAGAAAACAAAAACCCCATTTACATATATCATTTTACAGGATGGAACGAAACTCTCCTATAGCCCAGCTATCTTCGAAAGTGAAAACAAACGATCAATCAATGCCATTAAGAGTATAAAATAGTGATAAATGGAAAAGAGTGAGTGAAAAGCATACCTACGAAATGTATTGAACATTGGCATGGTAATGTTGGCGGCAACGTTCAGAACTCAGAACAGTCACACAAAAAAGAGCATATAATAATAGAAGCAGATTAACAATGGAATCAGTAAGCATATTGAGAAACTTAAAATCAAAACAAACCACCAAAAAACACCAAGTAAAGAAAAAAAAACTTTAAAAACTAGCATGAAGCATATTGGGGACATTCATAACGTTTTAAAATCGTAAGCCCTCAGAATTTTTTTTCCATTTCCCCATCAGGTTGCTTGGCAATGGCTCCTTCTCTGTCTGCCCACCAATGCCCACGACATTAATTGAAGCCAAACAAGACCACAACAGCTCAAGCAAATACAACACAGTGAAAAAAAATCCCAAGGCTCACATGCATCAGAATGCCACCTTACCTTTCAAATCCATCTCAACGCATTTCATGGTTAATTACCAACTCACAAAATCCTTATCATTCAAATTCTGCTCCAACGTGGGGACTGAAGGATCCTACTTGCTTGCCATCCAGTATGACGGATAAACAATTTGCCACATTTTCATCATTGGGCTAGTTGAACAATAGTCCCAAAAAATCTTTGTTCCTTCATGCATATCATAAAAATCCAGTACACATGCATAGCATAAATGCCCAAGCCAACCCAACTTCATCACACAAAACAATTGCCAAGTTACTTCTTTAGGAACACATGTAACATATGGCACATGTACACATGCATAGCATAGGGCCAGGTACACAAGATACATAAAAATCCAGCTACACTGGCATAGCATAGGGCCAGGTACACAGGATACATAAAAATCCAGTACACATGCATATAGCATAAGGGCCTGTTCGTTTTCAATTAAAAGAGTCAATAAAGTGGCCCAAAGCACTGAACGGCCTGTTTGAAGTGTAGTGTATCTTGGCCATCTGAAGCATGTGTGACATACAATTTTATGGCATGCCTGGGTATTTTAGTTACTATGGTATCTTTGATGTCTCTGCCTTGGGTCATTGCAACTTGTTTTTGAAGTGTAGTGTATAAGGGCCTGTTCGTTTTCAATTAAAAGGGTCAAGAAAGTGGCCCAAAGCACTGAACGGCCTACTGTCACAAGCCCATGTACTTCTTTAGGAACACAGGATACATATGGCCAAATTCATCTACAATCCATACACAGATTGCCACAAGCCAATCCAACTTCAACACACAAAACAATTGCCCATAGCAGAGACAACAAAGACACCAAATCAAGGTATGATACAAAAAAAATCCCAAGTCAATGAGACATCAAATAATCCATAGATAGTAAATTCCTAGAAGGCCTCCTGTTGGAGAAAGATACATCACGACAAGAGGAATCCCAAGTTGCCAGAAGAGAAAATATGCATAGGATATCCATATAGAGATTGCCACAAGCCAACCCAACTTAAACACTCAAAACAATAGCACATATCAGAGACATCAAAGAAACGAATTCATGGAGTGAAAAAAATTCCAAGCCATGGAGACAGCAAAGAATCCACAGAGGGTAAAATCCCACAAAGCCTCTATTTGGAGAAAGATAAAGCAGTAGGACAAGAGACATCACACAATGCAAGAAGGAAAAAAATGCATAGGCTATCCAAATACAGAATGCCCCATGCCAACACCACTTCAACACAAAAAACAATTGCCCATATCAGAGACATTAAAGAAACCAAATCATGGTTTGATAAAAAAAATCCCAATTCACCGAGACATCAAAGAATCCATAGAGATTAAAATCCATTAAATCCTTTAGTTGGTGAAAGATACAGCAGACCAAGAGCCAGCCCAAACTGAAAAAGGAAAAAAATTCCATTGTGATTTCATTCTCAAAATTTCCATCAGGCTTCCCAACTTCAACACACAAAACAACTTCCCATATCAGAGACAGCAAAGAAACCAAATCATTGTTTGATACAACAAAAAATCCAATTTCACTGAGACATCAAAGATGCCATATAGAGTAAAATCCCAGAAATCCTCTAGTTGGTGAAAATTACAGCAGGCCAAGAGCCATCCCAATTTGCCACAAGAAAAAAAATTCCTTTGTGATTTCATTATCAACATGGCCATAAGCAAACCCAACTTCAACACACAAAACAATTGCACATTTCAGAGAAAGCAAATAAACCAAATCATGGTGTGATACAAAAGGAAAAAAATGTATTTATCTTACATTTGAATGCATGAAGGCAGAGACATCGAAGAATATAGTTAAATTACAGTTGCACAAGGCAGAGACATCAAAGGATATATTTAAATTACCAAGGAATGCATGAAGGATATATGGGAAATTCATATAGTTTTTCAATCATAAGCCCTCAGATATTTTATTTTTCCATTCCCACATCTGGTTGCTTGGCAATGGCTCTTTCATTATCTTCCCAAACAGTCCCAAGTCACGAATTGAATCCAACCTAGTCAACTTAAGCTCAAGCTAAAACAACACAGTAAAAAAAATCCCAAGTCACACATGCTTCAGATTTCAAACTTCCAGTACATATCCATCTTAACCCATTTCATTGCATACTTACCAACTCAGAGAAGCCATTTCATTCAGATTCTGAACCAACTTATGGAATGAAGGATCCTAATTACGAGCCTTCCAGAATGAAGTATATTCAATAAGCCCCATTATCATTATTGGGCTATTTGATCTAATTTCCCCAAAAATCTGATATCAACCATGCATAGCAAGAGAATTCCAATACACAGGCAAATCAGAGTTTCCCAAGTCACACAGGCTACAGAGGGCCAAAAGCCACATGAACCCAGTTATACAACAACTCCCAGTTATACAACAACTCCAAGGTACACTACACTTCACACATGCCAGAACATATAACTAAAATACCCAGGCATGCCACAACAATGTATGCCACACATGATTCAGATGTCCAAGATACACTACACTTCAAAAACTCTTTGCTATGTCCCAAGGCAGAGACAACAAACATACCATATTAACTAAAATACCGAGGCTTGCCTAAAAAATTTAAGTCACACATGCAACAGATGGCCAAGATACACAACAACTCCAACATCACTTTACAATAGCCCAATGCACACACATCAAATAAGACATAGTAATTAAAATACGTAGTCATGCATGAAGCATATACATAAACATGAAATACACCATAAATAAACTAAGTTCCAACATTATACTGAAATGACATGCGCAACCCCATCCAAATCCCAACAGTTTTAAGAGTGCACTGCCACAATCTCACTCATTGCATCCACATTATACAACACCACAGTTTCACACCAAAAGTTAACGTAATCGTCTTACCATGACATCCCATTGATACTTCATAAATGTCATTCTTCATCCTCGCCTTCCCCGTCTCTTCCCGCCTCAGCCTGAGCCTTCTCAATCGCAGCCACCTTCTTGGCAACATATCTCTTCCTTGCCGCATCGGGCATATTGACAAATCTCTGACCATCTCTATCATCCTCACTAAGTTTTAAGTACACTTTATCCAAGACGTTATCTTGATAATCGGTGAGTGAATGCAAATATGTAGAAAGATCTGCAAGCCAATGGGTGTGGTAGAGCTTTATGGCTTGGGCGACCTCTCTAACATTATCAACCATTTCCTTCATTAGATCGGGATTATCTTTCAAAGCTCGTCTACGCATTTTCTTTTTTCCAACGCAATGTGGGCTTGCATGCCTAGTCACCGACGGAGATGGCCCCGTCGACGCAGTATTGGGGATGTTGGGATAAGCATCATGGTCGGTCGATGCTTGCGAGAAGGGTGTCAGACTAGCATGCTCTCCTTCACCTTCATTAAATGCGCCCCCAATGTGTGATACACGCTCTTACCATAATCCCCCCTTCGCGGCGTCATCTCCTATGATAATCATAAGATCCTCAAGCCACGGTAATGGCTGGTTGACATAATCTTTCAGCCTATAATTTGACTGCAGGTATATTTATTCAAATATTATGGAGGTTAAAATGAAGTAATTAAATTGAATTTTTAGAGATGCATAAATAAGAAGTTAATACCGTGGCCTATGTGGCATAAATTTCAGGGTCCAGTTCTATCATCTGTTTTTCCTCTGACCACCCAACCCTACTTATTTCTTTGCAAGCCATTACATCAGAAAGTCGCCAAGCAAGACCTTTCATATAATTCTTCACATGCTGGCTTGTGTATGCCGTGCCAAACATGGAGTTTATATGTACAGCTGCAGCGGTGAATGCCGTCCCTTTGAACGTCTTGTCGGCTTTATTGCCTTGCCGTGCTTGGTCCGCCAGGAAAGGTATTAATGCCATACCATGCTCACCTAACCACACTTTATTCGTTATGCCCGTCTTGGATGGTTTCTTACCTTTTTTTCTTGGACTAGACACCGATACATCCATCCTGGCGATCCGAATTTCTTGACGAGTCACTTACTCCTGTTGTGCCTTGCCCGCTATGTGGTGAAAGAATGGCGAAAGCACTTTGTGTTGACTTGCTTGTAAAAGGTGGGATTGCCCCACCTTGTAACATTTGCATATAGTCCGTAGGCGGCGGCATGTGCATGTGCAGTTGCATGCTATAGTTGGGATATTGTGCATAAGGCATACTTGAACCCACCACTTGGAAGCTCTGCATAGGATATTGACCATCAATCATCCTACGCGGCAAAGAACAACCAAGCAAGGGAACATTCCTTCTTACTTCTTCTGCCTACGATGTCCCATATGTAGGGTCATAGAAAGGTGGCATATGATCACTCCCTTGCCCTTGCTGTGAAGACCCGACCATGCCTACAAAATCATTGTTTCCATAACATCGCAATAATGGCCATACTTACATGAAACCATGTATAGTACATTTCATAAATGTCAATGTAAGTAATATTTACTACCACCGATATAATCAGAATCCAACACAATAAAATAAATTAGTCAGCTAAAGCCAGTAAATTATAACCACATATCATGCATCACCCAACATACTCAACATAAATATCATATGTTAATACAAAGCATTCAACTCAACAAATTCCGTTAACATTCTAATTTTAAGTCTTCCCTCCTAGACCATATTCATTTGTGTTCCCATGGTTATGTAAGGTACAATATTCCACCCACATTTCCCATGCTAACTCATCCCTGCGACTTTTCCATTGATCCCTTTGTGAAGTCTGTTTACCGACAACTGTTGTGACAGATCCATAATCGAGTCGTCAACCTCATCCATCACATCACCATCCTCCTCAAACTCATCCCCATCCTCATTTAGATGTGGGTCATGTGGATCAGCTATTTGGATATAATTAAGCAAAACTGTGCAAGCAAGGACGGTATCGACATGAGATTTGAATGGATAGTGAGGTTTTGAAGTCAAAATTTTAAACTTGTTCTTTAATATGCCAAACATTGACTAGATCGTTGTTCTTAATGAAGAATGTCTTATGTTGAATAGCTCTCTGCGATTTCGCGGAACTCGATCAATATGGTCCTTCAGATGGTATCTAACACCATGGTAAGGAGATATGAAACCACACATTATTGTATATCATGCATCACATAGGTAATATTTCCATACAAACGAAAAAGTAAACCCGCTTTATGTTCACATGAAATCAGACCGACGTATACATGATATGTACGAAATTTTTTGCCTATTACCTTCATACACACGCAGACCGTGGGGTGGTAAAGACAACACATCTTTCAGGACCGTGAAATCATTCGCTGATCCTTCCCACCCGGCCATAATATACGTGAATCTTTTATTAGGCGTACATCGGCAAGAACATTTTGTGTCACCCCTTTACGTCCTCTAAATCGTGGTACAAGATTGGCAGGTAGCGTGGAGTCGATATGTGTTCCATCAATTAGACCAATGCAATCCTACACCGTAATCAATAACGAACAAATTGAAATCACCATCAATCAATTTACTATATTACTATCTATTCATATAAACACACTAACCTTGAAAAATGGGAACCAATTAGGATTATTGAGTATCTCTTGGGGTCTCTCATTTGGGGCTTGCTTCATGAACCTATCACGAAGGGCACAAACTGCATACATCACTTTACTAAAGTATAAGCTAACTGTCGCCCCATACCTTAAAAATCAACCTGCATGACTTTGTTCTTTGACTTGTGCCATACGATAAGAAGAAACATTGCCAACTGCTCCTCGATGGACACATGATAAGTGTCTTTGAGAATATCACCTTGGCGCATAAAAGTTGCAAGATTCATGAACGCATGTCTGCGCATGCTTAAGAAGTGTAAACAACTACTATCAGAACCATATAGAATTCTCCGCATGTGGGATTTTCTATGAATAACACGCATCTCTGACGGTTCACGAGGTATTGGGGTATCCATATCGTCATCATATAGCTGCATGAATATGATGGTAAAAATGATAGCTGCCACGGCCGATGTACACGATGAACACCCCGTAATTTAGCCATTTTGATCCATCTAAACCTTATTTGAATCAAACATAGCTTCAATCATAATTTGTAACTTACATTTGCTTATATCATAAAATCGTGCATTGGCCATTAAAACATAAACGACGATGAAGGATATATGGCACAAATTAATTTAAAAAATATAAACAACTCATTAAATAACAACAAAAATCATATACTGTCATAACACACCAATTATATGCCTTTGAGTATGGGAAAGAAAGTGGCCCCTATACACTGTTAGGCCTACTGTTGGGCTAATATTGAAACTTATACCTTCATTTTTAAAACGCTATATTTCATACCAACACATTTCAATGCCCACCACATGAAACAACCCAACAATCATGTCCAAGCCATTCATGACTCCATAACATGTTGCCCTCAGATTTAACATTATAATTATCATTGCAGGTTTCTTGAAATACTTGAAGCATGCCATAGCAATGTACCATCGTAGCATCACAAATCCCAATCACGCACACAATATATTCACTTTCCGTGTCTCATCATTGGGCACAAATATGTAGGGTTCATATACGTTTGTCTCATTACTTCTCATTGGAAGTGTGTAAAATTCACCCTCCATATAGGCAAGCCTATATTGTATACTCATGCCACCATACATTGTCAAAAATTGCTTTCAACCCTACACAGTAGCCCTCAGAAATTGCAAAATATATTAGGCACTTTTAATTTGCCAATCCATCAGAGTCATGATGTATGTATCATCATGGGGCAATAAGCGGTATGTACCGAAATAATTACGGAGTCATGTGGCTTGATAACTGATTGGCTTGATGTTTCATTCAACCAATTCATTGAATTTAAAACAACATATACAATTAAATACTATGTTTTCTTTGCTGTCTCTGCATTGGGCTATTGTAATGTGTGCGGGAGTTGGGTTGGCTCTTGGCAATCTGTTGCATGTATGCCTTGGTAGTTTCGGAAACTATGGTAATTACCATTATCCCAATTTAGGGTTTCATGCCTTCCAATATGTGATGGTGAGGAACAACTCGACCACACTTAGGTTGCAAGACACCATCATCTCGTTATACCCGCATAATATCGACATCCCCACATATATGAGAATGAAATCTCACAAATTTCCTACTTGTAGGAACCGTAATGGGGGCATAAAGTTTACTGAAATGTAAACAGAAATTATACCTCATGGAGCAAATAGAGTAGCAGTACCATCAGTCGAGAGCAGCTCAAGCAAAGTAACGTGATCAGGTCAAGCAAAGTAACGACGCTACCTCAGATCCAATAGCGATGCCAAGAGATCGCAAAGGGACAACACAACCACACCAGCAACGATCTGAATCCTAGTTGCAGATCCAACCGACGAGCTCAGTGAAAGCAAGGAATCGATGCTACCCAACTGGCCAACAGCTACGTCAGTGTTGCTCAAAGATCCAAAGACCCCAAAACATCCAAGATCGGCACCCTTGATGCAGATCCAACAGCAGCGGCAAAGATCTCGTCTTGAATCCGCCGTCTAGGGTTTCAGAATTGCCCTAAATTGGAGCTTTGTTGGTGCGAATGGTGTCAAATGGAAGAGAGGAGAAGGTAGCAGCGGCATTGGGAGGTGATCAGAGGCAGTGGGGCCCACGAAGAGCAGAATCCACAGCGGAATCGCCGAAAAAAGCGAGAAAACGCAGCAGCGAATCTCGCTTGCCACAGCGACTTTTTTCCACCAAAAACCCAATCGCAGAAACGAACACGTGAGTGTGGAAAGAGTGTGAAAGTTGGGGAATAGTGCGCCTACAGTAGGTGTTCAGTGCTTTGGGACACTTTCTTGACCTTTTTAATTGAAAACGTACAGGCCCTTACCACTCTCAGCATTGCCCAAATCTGATTTGAAGAGCATCTTATATGCATTTTTATCTGATAAGAAACATCATGACTTACTTCAACATGGCAATGACATTTTTTAAATTATTGAATAAGGAATTAGGTAATGGGACAAAGAGTTAATGGTTTGTTCGCTTTTCATGAAGGTTAGGTGGGTTTGGGTATGAATTAATTGCGATTAATTTTTATATATTTGAGTCACATCTAACAATGTTACAAATCTTAATCTTAACTTAAACGAACATCAGATCTCTCCCGTAGCTTGAACATCATTAAGCAAACTGCTAGTATGTGGCTACCAATGCATTATATGGCTCGAGCTTTGTCTCGAGAAATAATGAGAAAATTCATGCTACTTAAGAACTTACATGGCTGAAATGGATATCCAAATTTGGCAGTATCTGATTTCATTGCTGTCAAATCGGCAACCATTGTAACTTGGAAGGAAATACACATTGTTCATCTGAATGCCTCATTATCTCAAGTGAACCCTCAACCGCATGGAGGACTCCATTTTCCATATTAAAATGGTAGTCTTTCTTATCCAAGATGCCCATAGAGATCAGATTTTTCTTCAGATAAAACATCAAAATGTAACAAAAGTTCTTAATACATTACCATGCATTTTGATTTTGATCATTCTAATACGATTATGTTTTCAGATGTGGTGTTTCCCATTTAAATAACTTCACCGTTAATCTTCTTATATGTAATGAACTAATTATGATAAGAACATATGAAATGAACATATGAAAATTAGCATCTAATTTTCAATTGGGCAAGCATGACCTGTAACCAAGAGAACCATGTTAGACCCACGGGGCACCCGACGCACGCAAGGGGGGACGCACGCACATGGGCAAGGGGAGCCGGCCCAAAGAAGGGAATTTTGGTCTTTTTCTTATTTTCTATTGATTAGGAGGAGGGTTTTCCTATTTAAGTTAGGGCTAGCCGTCATTTGTAGGAGGCTTGATTATTGATATTTTGAGAGAATTCTACGGGAGTTCTTAGGTAGATCTAGGAGAGTGCGGATGTCCTCGCTTAACGGCGTCTTGGGAGGGAGGTTGCCCCTTTATTGTAGCCATTTATCTTCATTATTCGCTGTTTTATTGGATTTAATTTCAGATTTGGGAAAATCCTATCAATTTGGTATCAGAGCACGTGATGATCCATGTCGGCTTTGACAAGATCGCAAGACAAAATTGAGGCTTTGGAGGCGAAATTTACAAACGAGATCGACGGGACTAAGAAATCGTTGGCGGCAAACGATGAATCCACGGCAAAGTTGACGGCTTCCATCAACCAATTGGCGGCGAATCAAGCGAAGCACGACGAACAATTCGCGCAATTGATGGGAACTCTAAATCAATTGGCTACGAACAACAAAGGGGATGTGAATCCTAAATCAGCGGGAAAGGCGCCACCTTTAGGCAAGGGGAAGGAGAAAGTTGAGAACTTTGACCCGGAAAACGACTTTTTGGTGGAGGAATTTGCTGAAGATGAGGAAGAGGAGCCGTGAAGGGTCGATTATCGAGAAGAAGTGAGGCGAAAGGCCGCGGAAGCCCAAGGATGGACCGGCGACCACGAACAAACCCTCGGGAGGGCACGCAGAAAGGAAGGGGGGCTGTGGCACCTCCTCCAGGGGCCCGCCCCCAAGAGAGCCGCCGGGGAGGCGGCGGCCTCCCCTGGACTCGCCCAGGGGCGGCGAACCCCCTAGGGGGGCCGGCGACCCTCCCCTGGGTTCGCCCAGGGGCGGCGAACCCCCTGGGGGGCCGGCGACCCCCGACCCACGGGGGGCCGCTGGGGCCCCCAGGGCAGGCCGCGGCCCCGCTGATTAATCCAGACTCGCGCGCGGCTTTCCGAGGGCTATTGGCGGCGGTTTTCTACAGGAGCAGCTGTGGCGGGAGGCGCCGACATGTGACTTCGAGGACTTGGGGCCCGGGAGATTTCAGGAGCACAGAGACTACAACGAAGGTTATCGGAACCCTCTCGACCCTCGATTTGACGACAGAAGGTGGCAGCAGCCGCCGCCCCACCACCAGGAGGGATGCACAGTAGGTGCAGGTGGGGGATACAGAGACTTCCAAGAGTGGTCAGAGGGCAGTTTTGGAGGCGACAAGGGGCACGAAGACCGAGGAGGAGGGCCCCATGGGGGCTACGAGCGGCGCCAGGAGAGGTATCAGCACTACCACCAGCTTAGACAGGGAGGAGGTCGCGGGGACCAGTGGGATTCAATATGGACCGACTGAGAAAGCTGAAGATGCCTATATTCGATGGAGCGGACCCGGTCTCGTGGGTCTACAGGGTGGAGAGATTTTTTAGAGTCTCCCAGATGACTGAGGAGCAAAAGTTGGAGGCTGCTGGCATATGCCTAGATGGGAAGGCCCTGGCGTGGTTTCAGTGGAAGGATGCAAGGCGTCCTTTTCGCTTATGGGAGGAGATCAGAGACCAGATGGTGGAGAGGTTCAGAGACCCCCATGTGGGGAACGTGCGGGAGCAGCTGCTATCTCTCCGACAGGATGGTACGGTGAGAGACTACTTAGAGAGGTTCGAGGCTCTTTCAGGACAGGTGCACGGGGTGACCGATGAGACGATGGAGAGCACCTTCATGAAGGGGCTGAAGGCCATTATACGCGCAGCGGTACACATGCATAAGCCTCAGAGTCTGATGTAGGCCTTGGAGTACGCTCAGTTGGCGGATTGGTTGACTGTTAAAATTTTATGGATGAGGTCATTGCATGTAACTTTCAATCTAGTTGTTCCTTTCTTAATTGGTTGATTGTTAAAATTTTGTTGGTTGCTTGTGTATGAATGTTATTAGAATAAGATTTGATTGATTAGACTGTTTGTTAGGTGTGGTTTTGGTTTGCACGTTCCCTGCCCGAGTCCTCTTTGACTCAGGTGCGTCGATGTGCATTTTGGCCCAGAGCTTCGTGGAGAAGCATTCCTTGTCGACGTCCCCTCTCTCCAAGAGTTGGAACATCGTTACAGGGAATGGAGTAGTCTCGGTGCATCGTGGGTGCAGCCCTTGCTCTGTGGTGGTTTGTGGACATGAGCTTTATGCTGATTTTATTGTCCACAACATCACCAACTACGATGCGGTCTTTGGGATGGATTGGCTTGCGAGCTTCTATGCTACGATTGACTGTCGGAGGAAGAGGGTGGTGTTCGAGATTCCCGGACATCTAGTATTTGAGTTCAGTCGTGGTAGCAGTTCGCTTGGTCCTGTCAGATTTCGGGCCAGACCGGTGGAGGTTGTGGCTATGCAGATGGAGTTGGAGTGGCCAGCTGTGGTGCGAGATTTTGGTGACGTCTTCCCCGAGGAGATGTCTGGATTGCCGCCTGATTGAGCTTTGGAGTTTTCTATTGATTTGATTCCAGGTGCGCAGCCGATTTCGAAGGCACCATACCGTATGGCGCCTGCAGAATTAGAAGAGTTGCGGAAGCAGTTGGATGAGCTTATGCAGAAGGGTTACATTAATCCCAGCGTGTCTCCGTGGGGAGCACCGGTGCTGCTGGTGAAGAAGGATGGTTCGCGTCGCATGTACGTGGACTATCGGGAGCTGAATGCGGTGACCATTAAGAATAAATACCCGTTGCCTCACATCGATGATATTTTTGATCAGCTAGGAGGTTCGAGGGTGTTTTCTAAGTTGGATTTGAGGAGTGGTTACCATCAGTTGAAGGTGAAGAAGGATGATGTTGATTAATCCAGACCCGCGCGCGGCCTCGCTGATTAATCTAGACCCGCGCGCGGCTTTCCGAGGGCTATTGGCGGCGGTTTTCTACAGGAGCAGCTGTGGCGGGAGGCGCCGACATGTGACTTCGAGGACTTGGGGCCCGGGAGATTTCAGGAGCACAGAGACTACGGCGAAGGTTATCGGGACCCTCTCGACCCTCGATTTGACGACAGAAGGTGGAAGCAGCAGCCGCCCCACCACCAGGAGGGATGCACAGTAGGTGCAGGTGGGGGATACAGAGACTTCCAAGAGTGGTCAGAGGGCAGTTTTGGAGGCGACAAGGGGCACGAAGACCGAGGAGGAGGGCCCCATGTGGGCTACGAGCGGCGCCAGGAGAGGTATCAGCACTACCACCAGCTTAGACAGGGAGGAGGTCGCGGGGACCAGTGGGATTCAATATGGACCGACTGAGAAAGCTGAAGATGCCTATATTCGATGGAGCGGACCCGGTCTCGTGGGTCTACAGGGTGGAGAGATTTTTTAGAGTCTCCCAGATGACTGAGGAGCAAAAGTTGGAGGCTGCTGGCATATGCCTAGATGGGAAGGCCCTGGCGTGGTTTCAGTGGAAGGATGCAAGGCGTCCTTTTCGCTCATAGGAGGAGATCAGGGACCAGATGGTGGAGAGGTTCAGAGACCCCCATGTGGGGAACGTGCGGGAGCAGCTGCTATCTCTCCGACAGGATGGTACGGTGAGAGACTACTTAGAGAGGTTCGAGGCTCTTTCAGGACAGGTGCACGGGGTGACCGATGAGACGATGGAGAGCACCTTCATGAAGGGGCTGAAGGCCATTATACGCGCAACGGTACACATGCATAAGCCTCAGAGTCTGATGTAGGCCTTGGAGTACGCTCAGTTGGCGGATGACTGGCAGATGGAGGAGAGGAAGGCAAGAGGTGGGTGGAGTGGACCGGTTTCACGGAATGTCTCAACCGCGACAGGGGAACAGAAGGCAGCTACGTGGGCAGATCAAGCAAGTACTGAGAAGACTGGAGAACAGAGCAGCGCACCGCCAGCGGGGGGTCAGTTTAGGAGGATGACTGACGCCGAGATGAGGGAGAAGAGGCAGAAGGGGCTCTGTTTCAGATGTGATGAGAGGTTCACTCCAGGACACCACTGTGGGGGTCGTAAGCTGTAAGTGTTGATCGCAGAGACAGACGATGATGATGATGTGGAGGATGAGGGGATCAGAGATGATGACAACTCCCCCTCGGAGTAGCACCGCCAGTGATGTCAAGCAACACCTTGAGGACAAGGTGGATTTTCAGGGGCGGAGTAGTGTTAGACCCACGGGACACCCGAGCATGCAAGGGGGGACGCGCACACATGGGCAAGGGAGCCAGCCCAAATAAGGGCATTTTGGTCTTTTTCTTATTTTCTATTGATTAGGAGGGTTTTTCTATTTAAGTTAGGGCTAGCCGTCATTTGTAGGAGGCTTGATTATTGATATTTTGAGAGAATTCTACGAGAGTTCTTAGGTAGATCTAGGAGAGTGCGGACGTCCTCGCTTAACGGCGTCTTGGGAGGGAGGTTGCCCCTTTATTGTAGCCATTTATCTTCATTATTCGCTGTTGTATTGGATTTAATTTCAGATTTGGGAAAATCCTATCAAACCATATCAACATTATCATAGGAATCTTCTTCCACACTGTCAGTAATAAATGAGTCACCTTGTGCTTCCTTCAGGTCCTTCACCTTTTATGCAGTTATATTTGATGTCTATTTTCTCCTTGCAGTTGTGTCAGATAATTTTTTTAAATCAAGATATTGATCTTAATCTTTCTTTGCATGATAAAGCTTCTAAACACTTGTCCAATTGATCACATCAGTTTTGAGGGCTTTCTGCAATCAAACCTTACGCTTGAATCTCCTTGGTAATATTGAACTTTCTATTGCAACTGATGAGAGTGAAGGGTAGACCATATGTCTTCCAGGGAGTGTCTTATGCATAAATAATGGAATTAAAAAATGGTCAAAAGATGGAGGTAAAGAGTAACAAAACTAAGACATTATCTTCGCCATCTACTTTAGCAATTATATATTTCAGATCCATCAAAATCTTATTTAACTTATTGAGACGTTCTTTCAGCAAAGTACCTTCTTTCATATAAAAAGCGAACACTTGTCACTGCAGATATATGTTGCTAGTCAACGATTTTATCATGTATAATGACTCCTGCTTGAGCCACAAACTAGCTGCACACTTCTCATTCGTGACATCTATACGAACTTTTTTAGATAGTTTTAACTATATGGTAGATAGTACCTTGATTCAGTGGTGGGTTTTAAGTATCAGGCATCGAACTTGGTATTTTGTCATTTTTAGCGAGTACCTCTAACAGATTTAGTTGTGTCTACAGATCATACATCTTGGTGCATCATAAATTAAAACTATAATTCCCGTTGAATTTCTCGATATTGTGCTTCGTGGACAACATACTTGAAATCGATTAGGAACATTGCCTACACAATGATATTATTTGTTAGCAACAGCGGATGTCACTCAAACGCAGAAGTCTCAATTGCACAAAAGAAAGATTAGGAAAAAAAGTAGTGACAAATACGAAGTGATTACTTACTATTCTCACGCACCTTAAAATCCATAACTAGAAGCCAGAAGAAGTCGGGGAAGAAACCCTCAAGATTTTTAGACATGATACGGTAATTAAATAATTCCATATCTTTTCTGTTTCTTTGCTACCACATCCGAAGAACATCCTTTTATTGGGGTTCTTTTCTGATAAGAAACGTCATAACTTACATCAACATGATAATGTCATTTCTATTAATTATTGAATCGGGAAATGTGCAAGGGGACACAGAGTTAATGGTTAGTTGGCTTTTCTTTAAGGTTAGGTGGGTTTAGGTGTGAATTAATTGAGATTAATAGTTCTATGTTTGGATGACGTCCAACAGATATGAATGGTAATGATTGAAAGCATGATCATCGTGATTATTATTATCTTGATTTTTTGAATGTGGTTAATGTTGGAATCCATGTGGATGGCAAGAAGACACTAGACGGGGAATGATAGTGTACATGATATAATAAAATCTCCCTTAGAAAATCTTTCCTAGTTTATTGTTAGTGTTATCTAATTTAAACTTAATAAACAACAATTATAACTTGCTAAAGAACATGCAGCAGAAATAAAACTTGCAAGATGTAAATCACAACACAGAAACTTAGAGCAAACACAAACACAAGATATACACTAGTTCAGGAATTTTGTACAATATTTCAGCACCCAAGTCCCACTTGGCTAGTCTTACTATTTCAACAAATAGTCTAACACCTCTTTCCAAGAGGATTTACAACTCACCATCTCACACTTGAGGATTTTCTAGTTACAATGAAAGTTGATACAAATACATATAGTCTTGCTTGAAGCTCTTGTATAAATGTATAATGGCTATATTGATCTCCAAATGATGTTGACAATAAAACTCTTTGAGATCAAGAAAACTTGGCCAAGAAAGAATTGAAGAACTTTATAACATGGCCAAAACAGAGGGTTTTGCCTAAAAGCTTTTTTACTTAAAAAACTCTTTAAAGCTAAAAAAGACCATTCAAGTTGGTAATAAATTCATGAACAACCATATATATATATATATATATATATATATATATATATATATATATATATAATCCACAAATTTGTCCCAACAGATTGACCAAAACACTCCTTCAACGGGCTCAAAAAACTTGTAAAATTTTTACTGTTATGTTGCCAACACAGCACTAGTCGACTACTGTTATCCTATTAATCGATTAGTGGCTTACACTCACAGGAGTCGACTCCCCGCAAGAGCCAGAATTTCTTGAGAGCAACCAAAGCTCACTGGTCGACATCTGTGTATCCAAAGTCGACAATTTTCTAATACGCAAAAATGTATCAGAAAACTCAAGAAAATTCATTCTAAATTATTTTAAAACTTTTTTGAAATATTTTTATGTGTTTCTTTGTGTGTGAAAGCTTCAATCAAGGTTTTAACATGCCAAGACAAGGAAAAAGAAAATTACATCAAGCATAAACTTTTCAGTGAAGTTCATGATGCATCTTTGTTTGGCTCTTCAAGCTCCTTGTCTAGCTTCCTTTGATACATGGCCTTATTGAACTCACTTTTAGCCTTGAATGTTTCTTTTAATTTGCCTTAAGCTCTTATACATGTACTCATAGATATTAGATGATATGTTTGCTAATCATCAAAACTACACGTGGTGTGACTCTATATCCCAACATTCTTTTCCTTTTTAATGATGACAAATATGCATGCATAATAACATATATATACTTATTCTTCATGCAACACAACATGTTTGTTTAAATACCAAGTGTAAGTGAGTGTTGCAATTCATATTATTATTATGCACATGCATCTAATAGACTAATATGTCTCACCCTTTTGTTATCATTAAAAAGGACTTGGAATACGTGCTCTCACCCCTTTTGAAAATAAAGTATTCCCTTTAGAAATTATCCCTGCCCCATATACAAATCTTTCCCCCTAAATATATGCAAAAATGAGTCTAAGGAAAATGCCTGTGACTCAATATCAAATCAAGTGTCATGAGAGATACCAAATGTTCTAACAATGGGAAATGCATGATACTAAGTGTTTAAAAATCAAATGAAAGAATACCACAAATTGAAAAATAAAATACTTATTAACATATTATCAAACGAGGGATATGCATCAAGTGTTACATGTAATGGGGAATACCTCGTGTTAAAAGCAGCAAGCACTTACAAACTTGCTCTCCCCTGCAAAGTTGCTCGTTATTTTTGAATCTCTTCCTAAAAACATGCATATTTCTTTGCAATTTTAGGAGATAGCTTCTAATTCCATCAAATATGAGTACATGAAAATAGATAATGATTTTGGTACCCTTTTACATTTGGGTCCATTGGATTAGTCAAAAAAATAATATCAATCAACGAGGAACCAAACCCATTTGGGTTTAAACTTCCCATCACAAGAAAGTTTATAGTTTATATTCAAATGAATATTGTTCTTGGAACTAGAAATATATGCATCTTCTATTTGGACAGGCACTCTCCTGGGTATCCAAACTTTGACAAATCCGTTTTTAGTTCTATGAACCCTAGCATGATGATGATTAGCACTAGCTTTTGAATGGTCTTGTTATATCACAAGCCAAATTTGTACTTGAAGGTCTTTGCGAGCTAATCAATTCATCTAGCTTCTCTTTACCCTTATTAAATCTATCCACATTTCGACATAAATCCTCATGTTTGGCCTTAATGGTGGACATGGTCTTTTATAAGTTACCCATCATTTAGGTCTTTATACTCATCACTAAGCTACCTATTTTTTCCACTAGCTCATTATTCTTACTTTTCAATTTTAAATTTTCTTCTGTTATCTTTTCTAATTCAAGGTTAGAAGAATTAGAATGACAAGTTTTATCCTTTTTCTTAAGAGTCAAGAGTTCTCATAAATTTTTCTCTTATGGAGCATATAACCTGCAATACTCTTCCTCCCAATCACACTCATCATCATTACTATCACTATCGCTAGAGTGTGAGTTAGGGTTTACATCGTTATCCTCCATAGCCATGAAGCACACACTCTTCTTCTTTCTTCTTTCTCTTCCGATGAAGACGAAGAATCATCTGATGAGTTGTTTGAGCTTCTATCCCAAGCGACCGAGTCTTTCCCTTTTGGCTTCTTGACGTTTGCTATGGTCTTTCCCTTCTTCTTTACAAGTGGATTCTCCTGCTTCAAATTTCATGGATTGGTACAACCAAAACAGACATGAGATTCATTAAATAATATATGTTTTCTGTTTTGGGATTTACATGCCTTGAGAATTTTTCTGAAACCTTTCATGATGAGGTCTATTTGGTCATCCACTTCATTTCCAAACTCCTCCGTCTCCGATGTAGCTTTGAGGCAAATGTACTTTTTCTTGCCTTGCTCATTGTCTTTCATTTGTTGTAATTGGATCTCGTATGCCGTGAGATTGTCAATTAGATTTTTCAAGATGAGCTTGGAAAGATCATCCACTTCTCCCCTCCTCTATGGCCATGGCCTTCCTCTTCCCCACTCAGGTGTGAGAGATTGGAGAATCTTGGTCACATGGTCGATTTGAAAGTAGCTCTTGCTAAGTCCCGTAAGAGTGTTGATAATTTTCGTAAAACGAGTGTACATCTCCGTAATTGATTCTCCTGGATTTATCTCAAAAGCTTCATACCCACGTTCATAATGAGATGTTTTAGAAGTTTTAACTTTAGTGTTTCCTTAGTGAGTCACCTCACGAATTTTTCAAATCTCATGATCGGTGATTGCATAGGACACCTGTGTTGTCGATGGTACAATACAATGTGTACATCTCTTTGGCATTCAATGCATATCACTCTTTCTCAGCTTTGGTCCATTCATTTTCCACCTTTAGTGGTTCTACGTATTAGTTCTCCACCATGGTCTACAAGTAATAGGACGTGGACTTGCAATAGATCTTGATGCGGTTCTTCCAAGTCTTATAGTTTGATTCGGTAAGCAAATGTGGACGATTAGTGGATTGGCCTTCGGAGTATGTGTTGTTTGTTGATGCCATCCTTTAACATTGGCTCTGATACTACATGTTGGGATCCCTGTAAATGGCAAGTAGACATTAGATGGAAGGTGAATAGTGTATATGAAATAATAAAATCTCCTCTAGAAAATCTACCTAAGTTTACAATTAGTGTTACCTAATTTGTCCTTAATCAATAACAATTATAACTTGTTAAAGAGTATACAACAGAAATAAAACTTGCAAGATATAAATCACAATACTGAAACTTGTAACAAGCACAGACAAGATTTACACTGGTTCAGGTACATCGTACACTATTCTAGCACCAAGTCTCACTGGCTAGTTCCACTATTTCAATAAATAGTACAATACCTCTTCACAAGAGGATTTACAACTCACCACCTCATACTTGAGGATTTTTCACTTACACTTAAAGTTGATACAATTACCTATATCCTTGTTTGAAGCTCTTGTGCAGATGTATATTGGCTATAGTGGTTGATCTTCAAAGATCTTGAAATAAAACTCTTTGAGATCAAGAAAATTTGGCCAAGAAAGAATTGAAGAACTTTAAAACATAGGCCAAAAGAGGGGTTGGCCTAAAAGCTTTCACTTAAAAACGCTTTTTAGCTAAAAAGATATCACAGGTTGGTAATAAATTCAGGAACAACCCCATATATATAACCCACAAATCTGTCCCAACAGATTGACAAAAAAACTCCTCTAACGGGCACAAAAACCAGTAAATTTTTTACCGTTGTAGGTTGCCAACACATCACTAGTTCACTCCTGTTATCTCACTAATCGACTAATGGCTTACTAGTTGTCTCCTGTGACAACATGAGTCGACTCCCCGCAAGAGCCAAAATTTCCTGAGAGCATCCAAAGCTCGCTGGTCTACACCTGTGTATCCATAAGTCGAACAGTTTTTTGATACACAGAAATGTATCAGAAAACTCAAGAAAATTCAATCTAAATTGTTTTAAAACATTTTTGAAATATTTTTATGTGTTTATATGTCTGAGAGAGCTTCAATCAAGTCTTTAACATACCAAGACAAGGAAAATGAAAATTCCATCAAACATAAACTTTTCAATGAAGTCCATTATGTATATTTGGCTGTCCAAGCTCCTTGTCTAGCTTCCTTTGATACATGGCTTTGTTGTACCCACTTCTAGTCTTGAGTGCTTTTTTTTAATTTGCTTTAAGCTCTTATACATGTACTCATAGATATTAGATGAAATGTTTGCTCATCATCAAAACTATACGGGGTGTGACTCTATATCACAACAATTAATCATGGGTTTTGTGATGAACACAATGTGTTTCTCCTTTTTATGTAGCCACTAGAGAATGAAATTTTTGGAAAAAGAAGAAAAGAAAAAAAGAAAATATTTTATAGAAATTTATATATTTGCTGACTACCATGAAAACTAGCAAATGAGATCAACAAGCTCTCCACACTTCCTTCATCACTGTCACGTTTTGGTTAGGCCTCGCTCGAGTTTTGCTTCAATATCTCCAATGAAGTGCAAGCTTTATCCGATGGTTCCTTTCTTATTATTTTTCTTTCCTATTCAACCATGCATGAGGAAAAAGAAAAATGATTCACTACATCTTTATCTAAGATCATGCATCTTAACCATGCATCAACTTAACTGGTTACAACCCTTTAAATCAACAGCAAAAGAAACACGGCTGAATGACAATCATTTTAGGGATTGAACACCACAATTAACGGATACCCCTTTACCATGCATCAACTGTTCAATTACATCTGAATCAACAGCACAAGAAACATGACCGTCTGATCACAAGGTGTTTAGAAACACATGACTTTTTATACACTTATTTTATTGTTTAAACATTACAAGTACCAGCACCCCTTAACCATGCATCTCGTATATATTCCCTCTGAATAAATAGCAACAGAAACAAGGTCATCTAATCGATGGTTAAAAAGTGTTTAAAAATCACAATAATTTTTTACGCGATCTTTGTATTGTTTGAGAACCACAGTTAAACGATACCCCTTAATTATGCACACTTCGTTTACAACCTCTAACCCAATAGCACAGAAACCATATCATGTAGTCGAGCGTTAAAAAGCGCTTAAACACGTGAATTTCAATACACAACCATGTTAGGGGTCGAAATACACAATTAACATAGATCATTTATTACTTACTAGAATGGTAGCCGATGTGGTTTTTGGTCGACTTGTTTGATATCTGCCTAAGGAGTTGCTTAGGCATGCTTTTTTATATGTGCATTATTTAAATGTATAAATATATGTGTACGCATGTGCATGGGTATGCGTGGGCATGGATGATATGTAATTTTTTTTACCTATTTCTATTATACAATTGAGAGATGTTTTTGAATGTGGTTGCTAACTAGGACAAAAGGGTGTGTAGAAAGACAGTTGTGATTGAATCTTGATGAATCAATGGTTAGGATGAGAATTTATTGAAATTTTCGGGAGAATCCTAAAATATTGGGGAAAACTAAATTTGGATGGAACCAAGTTTTGGAGAACTAAAATTTTAAATTTTATGGAAAACTAAATCTGGAGGGAACTAAATTTTAAGGTGAACTAATTCTCGTGGTGAACTAAATTTTAATTTAAAATTTCGAGTGAACTAAATCTTGATGGAACTAAATTTTTTGAGGAAACCGAACTCTCTGCGGGAACTAAATTTTAGTTTACATGTGGTTAAATTTTTTAGGCGTTGTTTTGAAGGTGGCTGCAATTTTTAATTTTTAATTTTTTCTTTTTCGGGGGGGGGGGGGGGGGTTGAAGAGGTTGCAAATTTTTTTTTTGTTTTTTGTTTTTTGTTTGGGGGGGGGGGGGAGATTTTGAATGGTTTGAAATTTATCCGGGGATTACTTTGAATGCCCTGTGACCTATGATCATTGGTTATGGCTAGTACTTGTTATAAATAGATATAGGCATGTATCAGCTAACAATAAAGTTCACATATATTTTACATGGATTAATCAAAATGAAGTTATACATTGATATGGTTCATCAATTTTGTTCCTTCGTTGGAGCCATTTTAAGCAATACGTGTACAATATCGTATCTAATGGTCTGTGATTTCAAAATGTTACCCTTTTACGCATGGTTGATTATAAGTATGAAATTGTCTGTTTATTTTTGGTGAAACAAATTTTTCTTCGGACAATACATCTGAAAAAGATTGTGGGGATGCAATTTCTCTTCAGCTGTGTCCCATTTGAAGAGGTACCCCAATTTTGTTTGGTTGAGAGGAATTTTTGTTTTCCAGTGAGTCCCTATTTATCTAATAATTTTGACTATTTAATAGGTTGTGAGAAGTGCAATGAGTCAGTGGGGCTCTCTTGCTTTCTCGAACTATATTGCTGCAGCTAGGATTTGCTTTTTGGCTCTTTATTTTTGAAAGGAAAAAAATAATATATGAGGCACATATATTGTTTGCTGTCTGGAATCAAAATTTGGTGTTAGTTTTGGAAAAAGGGTGGAAGGGCCATTTCTTAATTTCATTTGTCTTACATTAAAAATAAAAGCTATCCCAAATTTTGAGGAGAATTGGGCTGGATTACTTGTTCCAATCCAATAAAAGTTGGGTGGACCGAAGAACTCTTGCTGTAGTTCTCACAGCCTACAAGAGCCAAAAAATTATTAAAAATCTAGTTGCTTTGGAAGTGTATTTCTTTTTAATCAATTAATTTTTAATTTCTTTCAGATGTCCTTTCTAAATAGAATTTAGGTGTACATAAAAATACCCTAACGTTTGGGGCCGCTTTCATCTTAATACCTTGAACGTTTAAGTTAATATTTAAACTCAAATGTTAGTGGGCGGGTTAAACGTGATACCTTTTTACAAGTTGCCGTCTATCTGAAAGCCCATGTGAAGATTAGTGGATGAAATTACCCCTCTTCTCCTTAATAAAGCGCGCCAAATCTCCCAACAACTGCCAAGCAAAATAAATTGGGACCGAACTCAGGGGGTTTTTAGGGTTGAAGAGGGAAACGGAAGGCGGCAGATCAAAAAGGGCGCTCTCATCGCAATCAGGTTCTCCCATCACATGAACTCTAATTGACAAGTTTTTTTGCCCAAGTTCTAATTTTTGTTTGCAGTGAAAAGAAGAACATGAGTTATGGAGATAGCACTCCTAGCAGAGCTCGCAGTAGAGAGGACAACAATGTTGAAATGGAAACTGATAGAGAGGATTACAAGATCTGCAATTATGGGTTGCGGACACCGAGGAAGACTTCATGGACTCAATCAAATCCAAAAACGAGATTTTTGAATTGTAGTGCGCGGGAGAATAGATGCTCGTTCTTTCTATGGAAGGATCCACCGCACTCGGAATGGTCAAGTATGGTGATATTGCACTTAATTGATGAGAATGAGAGAAGGAGCAGGCTGGACATTTCTTCCAATGCGTTGTCGGAGAGGAGGCTGATAGAGAGAGAGAATCGATTGGAGACGGCAATAGGAAAGTTAGAGAGAAGCACAGTCAAAATTGAGAGCAACCTTACTGAAAACAAATACATTACGTGGGATTGTTGTCACTCATTGTTGTTATGTTTCTTGTGTTAATGTTTAGTAATAACAAGATGTGATCTTGTTATGAAAATGTGTAAGTCATCATGCTTCTGAAAATTTGTATCTATGTAGAGATGCTGAAGGAAAAATGTTAAGACATCTTTTACGTATCTGTCTCTAAATCTCTGTTTTTATAAGATGAGTCATATTCAATGTTTCTCCACACATATTACAAAGGGGTCCCCTAGTACAAATAGCCAACAATGTGATTATTGAGGACATAATACAAACACATATTCCCAGCATCTATCATCCATGCCTGAACCATATACAATGAAAATTGAGTATGCAAATTTTTTCTGAAATTATATTGCCAACACATTGTAGCATATAAATGGACTGGAAACACACTGCCAGAAGCACATATCACAACATACTTAAACAAATTTCACAACACACTTCTAGACACCCCTATCACAGTGCACACTGCCTAGATTGAGCTTGATAAAAAACACACCCACTTCACATGATACATTGCGAGAGCTTCATAAAAAACCACAGTTCCAGAAACCATTGCACAAAACCCACATCACATTGCAAGAGCTTGGAAACACATTGCTATAACATATTGCAAAGAGCTTGGAAACACATTACCCGAGCTGAAAATATAATTCAAATTGCACACTTCCTGAGATTGAGCTTGATAAAAACCAACCCACACTGCCAGAAACCATTTAACATATTGCACAAACAGCACATTGACAGAGCTAAGTGAAATGGACTCATTGCCAGAGCTATAACATAAAGCATGTTTATATAATAGCAATGAGATGCAGAACAATTGAAAGCATTGTGATAAATTATGAAGCATTGAACTGGAAACTAAAAAACCAATTGCATAACAAAACCCACATCACATTGTAGCCCTGAAATGGGTACTGACGAGCATTGAACTGGAAACACACTGCCAGAGCATGATATATCATATTTATACACTAGTAATGAGCTTCGGAAAATTCAAATCATGTTGATACAAAATCACATTGCTAATGAGCTACAAAACGTTTATCATAGTAATTAGATAAACATATACACATACAAAGTGAAATGAGACAAACATAGCACACATGATGATACAAAATCACCAACACAGTGGCAATGTTTTACATAAGGGGCCTTGTACAAAAAGGACCCAGTCATGGTTTTACAAAAGAAGTCATGATCAACTGCTCCCCTAACTTCCTCTTCTTGCAATTGATAGACAGGTCCTTTACTATTTATATATATGAACATTTTTGTTGAATAAAACCATATTATGTACTGAAGCTGCTGGAGGATGTATTGCTTCTCTATCTGGCATCTGAAATTCTGGATTCAGCTCTCCTTCTCTACTCCCCCTCTGAAATTCTGTAGACAACCCATCTTCCATTAGTGGCCTCTGAACAGCCGGAGTCTGAAATTGATGAGATGACTTTTTCTTCTTCTTAATTCCATGTCTGCGTGCTGCTGCAGACCCATGTAGATGAGTGTTCTACACAGATTTTACAGAAATTGAGTTATTAGAAGATCATTAATTGGAGCTGTACATAGACAAATTGATAATTAATGAAATAAAATGTTGATTCTGATCTAAAATGAAATGATCAATAATTGGAGCTGTAGTGATACAAATTGAGCATTGCTAGGAGATTGATGCTGTGACACAGTGCTTGGAGCATGATTGCAAACTGCTGGCACTTCCTGCTTCTAAATTGATTGGAAATTTTTTTGATCATGCTGCTGTGGCACACTGCTTTGAAAACTGGTTGCACCTTGATGCATCATTGTGTATACAAACATATACATGAATAAGTTAACACATTATATACTGATTGCATCAAAATACTGAGATTTAACAGAAATTGAGTTATTAGAAGATCATTAATTGGAGCTGTACAAGGACAAATTGATCATTAATGAAATAAAATGTTGATTCTGATCTAAAATGGAATGATCAATAATTGGAGCTGTACAGATACAAATTGAGCATTTCTAAGAGCTTGATGCTGCGACATAGTGCTTGAAACATGATGTTGCAAACTGCTGACACTTCCTGCTTCTAAATTGATTGGAAAATTTCTTTGATCATGCTGCTGTGGCACACTGCTTTGAAAACTGGTTGCACCTTGATGCATCATTGGCTATACAAACATATACATAAATAAGTTAACACATATTATATACTAATTGCATCAAAATACCGAGCTTACTACATTCAGCACATGAGCAAATCTTGGAACATGATGATGGGGCAAACTAGTAGAACTGGATGTTTGTAAATTTCCGCATGCATTTCTTGGAGCATTATGCTGAGGCACTCTGTCAGCATTGGTATTTTGGATATTCCTTGGACATTCATGCACACTTGGCTATACAAACATATAAATAAATAATCAACCTACTATTAGATACTAATTGCATCATAATAAAGAACTTACAGAAGTCATCTATGGAGGATTGCTGGAAACTTGCTGATGCTGAGTCATTCTTCTAGCAATTGGTACTTTGGTTATTGGTTGGACCTTGCTGCATGCTTGGCTGTACAAAAAGTTACATACATAATCAAACAATATTTAGAGACAACTTGCATCATAATAAATAACTTACTACAGTCATAACTGGAGGATTTCTGGGATTATTGCGACTGATATTGATACCAGCTCCCTTCAATAAAGACTCAAATTCTGGTTGTTCAATCTGGCTGAGCTCTCTTTGTTGAGTGGGTGGCCTTCCTCTAGGATTTCCAGTCTTGGTACTTGGCTTGGGCACCATATCATTCTTACAACTCCTTTTGTTGTGTCCTTGACACCTTTGACATTTTTGAATCTGGCCCTTTCTAGAACCTTGACTAGGCCTAGCTTCAAACTCCCCGCTTCTCCTCTTCGTGGGTGGCCTTCCTGGCTGCTTCTTATAAGTTGGGGGCATTAATGCTGAATATTGAGTCTTTGGCCAAAATCTTGAATCTGGAATGGGACATATCATGCCTGCATAAGCTATCAAATATGTTTCCTGGCTATAATACATGTTCACATACTCCTCTGGCTGCTTGTTTTCTGACATCAAAGCAGCACATGCAGGGGCAGAACCAGGATGAGATGGCCGGGGTGCCAAGCGACATTGCAAGAAGGTATACAAATTGCATTCGTAAAGTACGTAGATGCGATATTGTTTAAGTCGGCGAGTCCAAAGAGATCAATGAGGTGTTTTCCCATTATGTTGTCTATTTGAGATGACGAAGTGGTCAACGAAGTAGTTGTGAAATACATTGATCAGGCCACATGCAAAATATGTGTTAGGGATCGAGTATTTACCTCCGACAATTTAAAATTTAATATTTTTTGCAAAATATTTGGAAAAAATGAAAATTTAACTTATATTACTATATATGTAAGCTTAATTTTTTTTGCAAAATATGCTAAATATTTGAAATATTACATTCAAACGAAAATTTAAAATTATTTGAAAAAAACAAAACTTTAACTTATATTACAAGTCAAAATATGCACATATTTGAAAAAAAAAAAGAAAATTTAAACGTTTAAACACCGACAAGAATCGAACCAACAACCTTGCACCAAATAAACAAACACACTACCACTTTGCTATTGTGGCGACAGTGCACTTGTTGACTTAAATAACAATATAACGTATAGTACTATATATGTAAACCTAAAAAAATTGGGGGGGGGGCATCCATTACGCGGGTCCGCCCCCTGAGCACATGCATGAGTGCAAGGAATCACTGTCATGTCCCAATATCTACAATCACATCGTCTTGTTTCAATATTTACTGTATATGTTCCATTCTCATCTCCGATTTCAAAATGTCCTCCAGCATAAATAACAGGAAGACTTCTACTAGTTCCCTTCAACTTCAGTAATTTATCTATGATTCTGGGGCAAATGGCAGCAGTCCAATTGTCAGCAATTGTTTTTTTCTTCGGAAATCGTATCATTAGTTACATCTTCATCATTTCTAGACATGTAATGATAGGTTTATCCATAGCTTCCAAAATAAAACTGTTAAATGATTCTGATATGTTCAAAAGTAAGTCACAGAATCTGTTATCTGTGAAATAACATCTACTCCATGATTCAATCTTAACATTACAAAGCCATTTCACAGCCTCAGGAGAAGACTTGTATAAGTCTTCAATTGAAGATAACCAATCCTCATCAACATATGCTTTAGCAATTTTCCACAATTTTTCCTTAAAAACATGAGCCTGAATACCTTTCTTAAATTTTCATACATATGCATAACACAAAACCTATGATGTGCATTAGGCATAATTTCTTTGAATGCCTCTTGAAGCCCCTACATAAAGCATACAAAGTGAGCTGAGCTGAAATTTACATAAAGCATACCAATGAATATTTAACTAAATAAAGAAAATTGAATTATAATGACACTTCAATTGTGGAGATGAGCCATACTTCATTAGCATTGTTATATAGTTTATTGTGACATACTGCTTTGTGATATATCATACAAATGAATATTTAAGTACATAAAGAAAATTTAACTACAATGAATTGTAATGAAACTGCAATTGTGCAGATGTGCCATACTTAAATTTTACTACATAAAAAAATTTAACTACATAAACCAAATAGAATTGTGATGAAACTGCAATTATGCAGATGTGACATACTTCATTAGCATTGTGATATAATTTATTGTGACATACTACCTTGTGATATAGTTTCATTATGACATACTACAGTAGCCTTGTGGCATACTGCAGCAGTAAAGAAATATAGTTTGCATTCTTTTCTGTAAGGTTATAAACTTCCACATGCTTGAATATGTGTCATACTACAGTAGCCTTATTAAATTTAATCTTTGAGTTTATTAAGCAATAGTATGGAAATATATGACAGGTTGATTGATATACCTTCTGTCAGTCGGAAATGAAGGTGAATTGTTGCTCATGGCTTACCTCCAATGCTTCGATCAAACAGCGTAAAAACCAACTTCACGTATCCTTTGATTCCTTTGTTACTATAGCAACTGCCAAGGAAAACATTTCATTGTTTCCATCTCTACTGGTTGCACTCAACAACACTCCCCCAATTTCTGTCTTCAGAAAGGTACCATCTAGGCCTATAAAAGGCCTGCATCCTGCATTGAATCCATTAACTTGACATGGGTAGGTGATGAATATGCCATCAAAAAAGGCTCATCATCCTTGTCACTTGTCCTAGTTCTTATCTTGCAATATGTGCCTGGGTTCCTCTCCAATACCACATGTGAATAATTCCATAGCTCTCTAAACTGCTTCTTATAACATCCTGCAATATATTTGCTTACAAATCTCCTAGCCCTCCATAGCTTAAAATCTTGCTTTACATCTACTCCAAAGTCCCTACTCAATAAGTTCCTTATTGCTGAGATTGGTAATTGGGGTTGATCTCTAAAGTGCTTCAAATATTTCTTCGGTATCCAATGCGATGTCACTTGATTATTGCTTCTAACAACATGACAGTCTATATGTGTTAGCTTCTTCACTACCCACTTATCTCTGTTCCTATCCCAAGAACCTGCACATACCCATCCACACCTATTACTGCAATATGCCCTTGTTCTCCCTCCTTCATTATTCTTAAATTTAAAGTCGTAGCCATTCCTAATTGCATGTTCTCTCAACAGCTCTCTAAATTCTACAGTGGTTGCAAACTTCATTCCTACCTCCAAGTGAGGGTTGTCCATATCAATCCTAGGACCATGCTGTCCCCCTCTCTGCCCTTGCTTATCATCACTGCCATGGAAACTCCTAATTGTATCTGAATCATCAGAATCTGTAGCCCATTCTGTCAGTGGTTCGCATTCAGGCCCATCAAATACATGCATTCCATCAGGCCTTATCATTCTTCTTGTCATTCTTCCTGTCTGCCCAGAAGTGACATCCCCATCATTGTCAGCCCCATGACTGCCATCCCCATCTTTAGCTTTCTTCACCATCTGCATCATTAGAACTAGGCTGATACTCAGGATCATACTCTCCATCACTACTGTTCTGCTCATCCTCATGATGCGCACTGTCTGCTCATGCTGTAGGATCACTGTCTGTTGAAGTTCATGATGTTGCTCATCTTCCTCATGATGCTGCATTGTCAGCTCATGCTGATGCTCATCCTCATGATGCTCTTCCTCTTCATAACGCTGCACTGTTTGCTTATGCTGTAGGATAACTGTCTGCTCATGTTCCTGCATTAATGACTGATCATGTAGCTGATCTATCTGCTCAATTGGCTCCTCTGTTTGCTCAGTTGTCTGCTCTGTCTGTTGATGTTGTTGCATGAACATTGCAAACTGCTCATGTTGCTGCTCTGCCTTATCAATTGTCTCAATTTGATCCTCAATTTGCTTCTCATGTGGCTCCTCAATTGGATCCTCCATTGGCTCAGCATTCATCTCCTCAATTGGCTCCTCATGTGGATCCTCAATTGGCTCCTCCATTAGCTCAGCATTTGTCTCCTCAATTGGCTCCTCATGTGGCTTCTCAATTGGATCCTCCATTGGATCCTCCATTGGCTCCTCATCTGTCTCCTCAATTGTCTCCTCATTTCTCTCATAAGTTGCTGTCTCACTTGGCTCCTTCGTATGCTCCTGCGTTGGCACAGTTGATGGATAGCTAGAATTCACCTCAACAGACTCAACATCTTCGTCAGCAGTGTCTGCCTCTGCTGAATCACAAACACTTATAATATCAAGTTCAGAAGGATATGTCTTCTAACGTCAGCTCATCACATTCATGTGCAACATACAAATCCACAATCCTACTACCTTGCATGTTCAATATTGCTGATGCATTCTCATCATTACCTATTTTCATGCACCAATTAAACTGTTTTCTCCATGGTTTGTAGTACAAGAAGAAACGACCTTTATGTCCTAGGTCCTTGATAAGCATGCATAACTTCTCCATGTTTAACAACCCTGCAACACAATCTTTGAACACAGTCTCCTCACCACCAACATAATACCCATCTGACCCAATTTTCAGCAATACACCATGATGAACCTTCAACGTTACTCTTTGGATCTGTAAAATACATTACACACATAATCACTTCTCCCACTTCCTCGTATCACGATTATAACTCAAATATAATTATAAAGTCACAGTTTTTATGAAAATTTACACAGGACTTACCATCGTATGCTTTACTTGTCAAATTCTTTACCGTCAGCTTCGACCTCCAACAACGAACAGATTCCTTCTTCAGCTGCGAAGTTTACCTTATACTCCCCTCTTTCCCCCGATCTCTCCTCTTCCAGTAGCAAATTTTATCTCTCTTCTTTTTTACCCTAAAATTTTACTTCTCTCTCGTTGATCTCAAATTTTCGCCTCTCTTCATTTCACTCCAGCGGTTTTACCCCCAATTTTCAACGAGACACCTTCCGCTCACGTGCAATGGGGCTAGGGGCAAAACTGGAACAAATTCACTACGTTTACTTCCGTTGCCCAAAACCAATGAGAAGGTTTAGTTCTGAACCACTTAAGCGTTCAGGGTATTAAGATGAAAGCGGCCACAAACGTTAGGGCATTTTTATGTGAATACACCTAGAATTTATACATTATGTGGGCAACCATTTTCTCTAACAAGTAGTAGAATAGTTTGGTTTCTTCCAAACAAACGAGGCCCAAGAGATATTAGTAGAGTTTGGCTTGTTATATTCATTAGTTGAATATAGAAAACTTTTGGGGGGTAAAAGAGAAAAATGAAGATGGTCTCCACGAACGGATGAACTCTTGCCAAAGTTTGTTATGTTCATTGGAAGTTTTAGGCCCCAATAGAAGTTTCCAATGAACATAACAAAGTTTGGCGAAAGTTGGAGGAGATCATCTTCATTCTTTTTTCTTTTGCCCCCCCCCCAAAGTTTTGTATATTCAACTCCTTTTTACTGTTATTCGAATGTTTGAGAAGAACTCGATAATGTAGCGGTTGGTTTCACGAGGACTCTACAGGTTTGACCATGGGAAGTGTTAGACTTTACCAGTCGCAAATGATTCCATTTTTTAAAAGACAAGGAGCCAAGCATTCACCAGCCGTTTAGTAGAAAAAGCTTTATGGTCTTATAAACTGTCGCTTCAATTACTTTCATCTTTTGAATGTATCATCTCTTAATTGTTAAATATTCTTAACATACGATTAATGTTGGTTGGTCTGATAGTTGACTTGTCTGTTGAAATATGTTATACAAAATACCCAAAATAACCTAAGATGAACTTATGATTTTTCAGGATTTTTTTGAATTTTTTGAAACCCTAAACACCAAATATTCGCGGTCCACACATTGCTACTTTGCTTGGCATAGAAGTGTGTTTTACTCGAACTTTTCATCGGTCTACAATGTGAACAGTAAAGCCCACCAATTGCGCTGCATGGAGGCGTGGCACACACAACTCACGTGCATGCGTTGTTTGTGGGGCCATACAGTGCAATTGCACAAGTCCGCACACGAGGCGTGGTTTGCTGTGGACACGTCACGCGGCAGCATTTGGCAAGTGCATGTGCGAATTCAGCGGTCGAGAAGAAATTGGATGCGGAGCAGTGACGTGTGCAAGAATTCGTATCTGGACCCGCCATTGTTCTGCGGGTTTCATGTCGGATTTGAAGGAAAAAAAATTCTATTTTCAATATTCCTATTTACTGCGACATCATTATATTTTTTTTCCTTTTTCTACTTATTTCAAGCGCATGATAACCTCAAGGGGTAGTAGGTTTTTACCAAGTGGGGCTCTTCCTTCATTGCCTCCATGGTGATGGTCTACGTGGTTCATAACTACTCCTCTTACCACAAGACGCTTACCTAGCCAATACTTCGATCCGGTTCTACCCAATATGTTGAAGAAGATTACACGCAAATAGACATTAAAAGGTAAAAAGAGAGAACAATCCAAGATCAAGAAAGAAGCAAAATTGGATTTCTTCTTGAAAAAATATAATCTTTTTCAAATGTGATATTTAAGGGTGTTTCAGTTGAGGGTTTTCATAACTTCGAGAGCTAGTCCATGAAGGTCTATAGAGGGTAAAAACAGAGAGATTTGAAGGTTGTTTAAGAGCCAATGTTAGATTTCTCCTTGAGATTTTTTTCCTCAAATTTCATATTTTTCCTTAAACCAAGTTTCGTACTTTGTAATCAAAGATTATGGAAGCATTCATGATCTTTTCAATGAGACGTTTACTAAGAATTGAGAGTAGTACAAATCTTGGTGCGAAGTGCATGTCTCTTTTGTTTTACGTTTATTTTATTATATTATTTATGCTACATGTTTTGTAGAGATTGTTATTAGTATTGCTCGTTGGTTCAATAATTTTTGATTTTTCATAGGGTGAATATTTACTTAACAAGGATTCACTCAAGTTCCTAGCAAGTGGTTCAGAGCCTAACAAGTCAGAGCAACATATCTGAAACAAGATATATACAATTACGAAGAGTTCTTCAAAGAGTAATGCAATTGGAGAAGCAATTGGTTTGAGCTCGTATATAAGTAGTTTGTATGCGACTGTTGGTGACACGTAATACAAGAAGTTCGATGGTTGGGAAAATTTCAAGATATGATAATACAAGTTTAAGGCAATCTTGAGGAAGGATTGTGTCTATAGAGTGTTGTATGATACATATGTTACCGAAGAATATCTGAAAGAGGGAGAAGATGGAGATGGAGGATTCTGCTATAACAACAATCCAGCTTAGTCTATTGTATGAGGTGATTTATCATGTGTCTGAGGAGATTACAACCAAGAAATTGGGTGAAGCTTAGAAGTTGTATCTAAAAAATGGCTCATCAACAGGCTGATCATGCTACAGACTTGCTTCACTTCCAAGATGTGAGAGGTACCTCATTGAAGGATCACCCGGATACTTTCAACATATTAGGGATGAAAATGGTGGTTATTAAATTGACCATAGAGGTGGATCTTGAGGTCATGGTTTAGTTTTTATTGTTACTAGAGTAATATTTGACATTCTAAACATCATGGTTTACAATCAACATACTTTGAGTATTGAGAACGTGAAGACAGGACTCCACGGTTAGAAGTTGAGAGATCAGATGGTAAGAGTTGTTTTGAGCAGAGAAAATTTAGGTAGCCAGGGCATATTTGCTTTGGGATGAAGCAATTGAAGATGCATAAATAGGATAAGATCGAGATCAAGGACCATGGGTACACCATATTTTATTTGCAAGAAACCCAGACATTGAAAGAGAAATTATCTAGACATGAGAAATAAAGATTAGGAGGAAATGCCAGCATTTTCATTAGTTACTATTATGAAGACGGAGAAGGCTAGGAGCGACGAGATCTACGCCATATTGACATTATGTTCGTCAGATGTTAAAAATCATACACAGGTCATGGATTCTGAGGCATCATTTCACATGACGATAAATAATGTGTTTCTTTACTTATGAAAGAAAAGATGTATGCCGGCGCCTTTGGCATATTGGTAAGGTCTTCGGCCCCGACTACCCAGGTCGAGGGTTCGAGGCCCGCTGCCAATGAATTGAGGGGCGTTTGGTAGGCGACCTGTAAGTCCTCTGTAAGTGCTCTAAGAGCCCGGAGGCTTGCCCTGGCCCGTGGTGGGGACCGCTGCCTAAACCACCCGAACTTTTGCTAACCAAAAAAAGAAAAGATGTATCGATCCTTATGGGCAACAATGATGCATGCAAGGATGTTGGAGCTAGTTTAGCGAGAATCATGATATTTGACGGCGTAGTGTCACACGTGGTAGTTTCCAGAGTTGAGAAAGTCACTGTGTTTTAAAGGTATTGAATTTAATGGGTTGCAAGTCAACGATAAAGAATAAGGCTTTGAAGATATTGAAGGGATCTATCATGGTGATGTGAGGAGGAAGAAAAATCTAGAACATATATCTGCTTAAGTGGACGACTATCATATGAGATTCGAGTATGTGAGTTAAAAGTTTATAATATATTGATTCGATTGGGCTATGGTGTAACAGCCGGTATTTCTAGGCGTGTTGATTATTGTGTGTCCGTACTCTGTTTTGATCGTCCGGATGTTTTCGTGCACGGGTCCTATTTCTACGCGTCGACGCGAGCACGTCTCTGATTTTTAATTTTTACCATGGCATGATTAATTAATTATTAACCCTAATTGATTACCCCTAACTAATTATTGATTAACCTAACCTATGAAATGAATCCCACCAAAATGTATACGTGAGATCCAACATCTCCTTCAATCTCCTCCCCCACATCCAGCCTTTCCCTCTTCAATTGGTCTCCCCTTCACTATTCTTATAACAGCAACAACAACAGCAAGGAAGATCAGCCAACATTTCCTTCTCCCAACAATTCCAACCATTTTGAAACACATTCAAGCCAAATCAAACATTCAAAACAAACCCAAATTGCAAATCAACTCCTTCAAACCAAATCATTTCAGCCAATTCAAATTCCAAATTGAAATCAACCAAAAACCCACCCCAAAAATCAAACAAAACTCAAGAAAGAAGATCAAAGGCAGATCTGAATTTGGGGAAGAAATGATCTGATTTCAGATCTGAAACAACCCAACCCAAACCCCTTTCTTCCGCTGCCCCTCTCCTCCCTCTGCCACCCGCGCGCGCCACTCCTGCAGGCGCCGCCGGCTGCCGTGCCCTGCGCGCGCAACCCGCTCTACCGCACATCCTCGCGCGCCGCCGCCTCTCTGCCCTAGGCCGCCCCCTTGTCGCCGCCCCTCCCTTGCCATGGGCCCACCTGCAAGAAGAATAAAAAGAGAGAGAAAAGTTAGGAGAAAGAAAAGAGCAGATCTGAAAGTATAATAGAATGTAGAAGATAAGAAGAAGAGAAGAGGTAATATTTCTTATTGGGTTTAAAGTATTGCTATTGTGTTTGGGTAATTATCTTATTGGGTTTGGGTATTATGAAATGAGTATGATATTAACTGGGTATTGGGTTCATGCCTATTGGGTTTTAAATTATTGGGTTTGTGGTATTATTGCCTATTGGGTATGAAATGAGTTTAAGTTTATAAAAATAAGTTTAAAAATCAATTAGTATAAAATTGTTAAGTTAATGTTAGTTCTTGTTAATGTTATAACTTATAAAGTTAATATTAGCTATTAATATGTGATAGTTAGTAATTAATATATGTTAGTAATGTATTAATTAGTATACGTAAATTAATACATGTTAGTATTAATAAGATGTTAGTAATAAGTTAGTAAGGTAATATTTATACATTAGTTGTTAATATACGTAAGTATAAATACTTTAGTTTGTTAAATAAGTTATAATATTAGTTGGTTAGTAAGTTGTTAGTTTGTAAGTTAATTAATATCATAATTTAATGACGCAGATTCATTGCGTCTTTTCCTACCGTTGCTCGGACACCCAAAACTGTCCTAGTCAGGCAAGCGTGCATTTTCCTACATGTTTTTAAATGTTACTTCATTTAAACTGCCCATGCTTATTACTCCGGCAAATTAACTGCTAGAAATGTCTGCTAGATATATAAATGAACTTGATAATCATAGATGTAACATGCCGTTGGCTACCAGATGTTACACGTCATTGGCTACTAGATCGTGCGGGTCAGATGTGACTAGTCTGGCTCGTGTTCCAGTATTACGATGGCCGGTTTGGCTGATTCTGGCTCGTGGCCCAGAAAGTACACGTGGGTGTGATTGGGTTCGCGGGCACTAGTCGGAAGTAAACGGGTCACCTTCGGGGGCACTTGAAGGTAGATTCACTTGCTTGCCGCCTAACGACGTGAACCTTAGACACACACTTAAACACATTATTGAACAGATACCGAACATGTTAACTTATAGAACTGTTGTTTCTTTAAATAGTCTTCCATGCTTTAACTGTTAAATAGAGCTGCCATGTTTTTTCACTTTTACTAGAACTGCCATGCTTTAACTGATAGTTGAACTGCTATGCTAGTATAAATCCTTGAAGTTACAGTTGTCATTATAAATGTTCTAACTGCCATGAAAATGATTTTGAAAACCTTGCCAAGGACCCTTGCTGACATACATTTCTATGTTATTCGAAATGTATGTCAGGTCACGAGACAGAGCATTTTGAAGACGGGCTGCTAGACTAGTCTGACCCATTAGACCAGGTTCCCGCTGATTCAGAAGTCCTCCCTACCGAGGACTAGCTGCTGAGTTTCACCGATGCTGTTTATTTCTTTTCGTTCACCGCTGTTTGTAGGGTGTGTACCCATTTTATTCTTGTAAAACATTATCGTTGTTTGCCATGCTTGAGGCCATTATCATTATTATTGTGTACTCTATCTGGATGTTGGCTTTTAAATTCATAGTATCTCTGTTCTGAATTGCATGCAAGTTCCTGCGAAAGGTATTATTCACAGACGCTTATTAGGTTCGAGCTTCACCGCTCTAACCCATGCGGACCCGCTCACGTCCTCGCTCCCAAGTAAAATGGGAAGCGGGGCGTGACATGTGGCATCCTAGACTTGTATATATTACAGAGAAGAACTTAAAATTCTTTGGGGACGCATGGTTTAATCCAAGGTTTTAGGTCACGGTTTTGGTCTCGGTATCGCTCCGCTTAAAATTTAGGTTTTAGTATCGGTATTGCCTGTTTCGGTGGTTTCGGAAGCAAATTTCGGTTTCGTCCGTATCGGAAGTTCCGATAGTTTCGTTTCGGATATCGGTATCGGTTTCGGAAATACTTTAAATATTTATATACTATATACATACAGTGACATATTACATGTACAGTTAACATGTAATGTAATTATGAAAGGCAAGCAAGTTAAGTAAAAAGCTGTAAGCATTTATGAAATACATCTAAAAATCTGAAATACATCTTAACGAAATACCTCTAAAGATCTGTATACCTTTTTATGTATTTTCCTTTATTTTTCCTTTATTTTTCTGTATTTTCCCTTATCTTCCTGTATTTTCCATGTATTTTTCATGAATTTTTCTGTTCACATTACTCATTTGTAACAACAATTAACTAATTAATTAATATAAAAGAACAACAATAAAAATTGATGAGCCATAAATCTGACTTCATAATACAAAAACCGAATAAAATGCATCAAAAGATATAAAAATGAAGAAAATAAATAAAAAATACAAAAATTTCATTTGTAGTTCTTTTCATCCGGCTGTGGTGCATGGTAGTATGGAGATAGGAATACTGCATCTGTTCTGGCTCTAAAAATGATATCATCATGTTATCATATGCTGAGGGCCGGATCGACTCGATGAAAGGCGTGTCATGACTGCCTTGACTGCTGGACTACTCAATCACGTTTGGACCGTACCTGTAATGACTACCATAATCCGCATAGACATCAATGTCTGTACGGTGCGAAATAACCGCTATGACTGCCTAAGTATCCACCGTAATACGATTCATGAATGTCAGGAATATCATAACCTCCATAATAATCAGAAGAACGTTGATACCCTTAATATTCAGGTTGTCTACGGTAGGTATTGTCTTTCCGTTCTTCACTTTGGTACTGCTTATCATGATCACTATACCCATGCGAATATGGTGTATCATAAGCATGGCTCTCACATCTCTCAATGGGGCGAACGTATACCGACGTACCACAACCTCCGTCTGTAGGACCTTGGTCATCGGGAGAAGAATCTCATCGCTATCGTACCGAGCCTGAGCGGGTGCCTTCTTTCGATTGTACGTTATATTTGCTGGGGCGTGACTTGGCCGTCGTTGGTTGCTTCTTGTACGTTCTGCTTCCTAAAACGCCTCGTCCAACCAAGGATTCTCTATGTCATTGAGCACCCTGTCTTCTATCTCCATGGTCCATTTTTGCAATGGATCGTCGTCATGGAAAATTTGATCCAAATCGATCAATTGATGATCGTCCTTCTCACTCTTTGCATGTCTTTGTCCCAGTCTCATATTATAATGCACATGGACCATCTTTTTAAGGTGTTCCAATGTTAACCTGTTCCTGGTCTTAGTGTAAATGAGTGAGAAAGTGGTCTAATTTCTTTCACAGTTGGAAGAAGATACTGTTTGGCTCAAAACACGCACAGCCAAGCGTGTAAGAGTTAGAACTTGCTCTATCTCAACGATTAACCACCATTAAGCTGCAAAAGTTCCATTGGTCAGAAAATACGGATCGTTTTATGTGAACATATAGAAATCTAAGATTCTTATAGATATCTGGAGCGACCTTTGTTATCGCCATTTCCGCCTTACTGGAGCTGAAATAACCAACTCTCATCTTATAGGCCTCCAGTTATAATCATCAAGTATAATTTTAGAATGTGAACTACTACATCAAATCATATATCAAAATAAAAATATCTGATTCCATTTATCTCTATGTCTATGTCAATTTGCTTAGAGATGTCTGGTTCCAGCCTCTCGATCACGCGTCTGAGTCCCAACCAGCTCCTCGTTGTTTGTTGCAATGGAGGAGTACTGGAAATGAGGATTCAGAAAATAGCCCGCGGCATGAATATCTTAATGTAGTTGCTTATCACATCTCTTGTCGATCATGTCCCACCATTTTTTGTAACCCTTACCAACATTCTACAAAATTTCCTCTTTTACACGGTCTATGGCCTCGTAGAGATACCCCATCTCAGCCTTATCATCGCTGCCGACCATTCGGAGAACCTTCACCAGGGGCTCAAATACGGTGATGACATTAGAGATATTCTGCCAAAAATCTTCTCCATGAATCAGATCGTACACGTCGTTTCCAACGATCATATCATTTGGTTTGAGCCTTGGAAAGTTCTCGGTCCATTCTTTTGAGGTGATCATTCTCTGCAGGTCATCTCGATGCGCGTACAGAGAGTCCAAAGCAATAAAGTGGGTCGCAAATCTTGTGATTGCGGGCTTGATCAAATCGTTTCCACTCGTTTCTCTTCTTATCAAGCTAGCACCCATCCTTTGTTGTATATGAATCCTGTTACCATCTGACTTTGTGTGACGATATTTTTGACTACTTCTTTTACCATGTCAGAAAATATCAAGTCGATACAATGCGCCGAACACGGAGTCCAATACAGATGATGTCTCTTTCGCATCAGCAACTGCCCAGTTGACTTGTAGTTTGTCCCGTTGTCGGTAACTACTTGGACTACTCTATGCTCCCCAATTACTTCTACATATTTGTTCATAAGATCAAATATGTATGGACCATTCTGAAATTGGTCAGTTGTATCCACAGAGTCCAGAAACACCGTCCTGTTGGTCGAGTACACAAGGAAGTTAATAATCTTCCTTCTGTTTTGTGTTGTCTAGCCATCGCACATCAGTGTGCAACCGTACTCATCACACTGAGCACGAAATGTTTCTATATACCTTTTGATCTCTTCATACTTCATGTCCAAATATGTGTGTGACAGCTCCCAAGCAGTGGGTGGAGCAACGCCACGACCCGATTCCACAATAGCATCCACCATGGGCTTGTAATATGGGCTATTGGTCACGTTGTATATGATGTGGTTGAAATAGAAAATTTTGGCCATAGCTCGGCCGACATAGGACTTGGCATTCATCATGAAGGTATTCTTTATGGTTGACTGAGATTTACCCTTCTTCGTCAGAGAAAAGGTCGACATCGGGTCTGAGAGCACCGGCTGGTCTACCGGTTAGCTCAACAGTGCGAGCAGAAACACACACGAACATACCGGCCATTCAGTCGGCACGACTACCCGATATGGCTAGCCCAGAGGCCCCAGACATAGACGATCATGCTCACATTCTTTTGCCATCACATCTAATTTCTTCTTTAGCAAGTTCTTGCCTACTTCTAAGAGCTTTTCTAAGGTCTCTTGCATCCTCAGTGTCATCATCATACTCATTTGAGTCATCTGATATTTCCTCCGTAAGACTTGCCCTTATCTCCTCCTCGATCCTCTTTTTCTCAAATCTGGCATGTACCCTTTCTTTCTTCTTCTCAAATATGTGTGCTCTCATCTCTGCACATACTTCTTTCGGTGCCTCGGGGCATGTCTGCACATCCCTGGTAATTCCCACCAATGTTCTTTTAGGCGAGACATGCCTCCATGCATTTCTTTATTACAATAGTTGCACCTTATATGTCTATGGTTATCTTCGATCATTTTACAATGAGACCACCTAATTTCCACCGTATTCTCCTTTGGAGTTCTTCGAGACATTTTAATTACTGCACCATATAACAAAGGAATAATTATAGTTAAAAAGACAAACTATTTTTTATAATTTCTAACATCATTTTTCGTATTTATTATGTATTTTAAAGTATTTTTCCGTATTTATTATGTTTTTATAAGTATTTTCCGTAAATTTTTCGTATTTATTATGTATTTAAAAGTATTTTTCGGTATATTAAGGATTTATATGTATTTTAAAATATTTTTCCGCACTGCCTAATTAGTCTTCAAAATTTCCTTGTATTTACAAGTATGCCATTCTTCGTACTACTAGTGTTTTCAACTCATGTCAAACTTGTAATTATAACGAACACAAAGGGTATTTTGGTAATTGAACCAAACCGCACTACTGACGAGATTTCAACATTTCACCTAGATTTCTAATTATTTACAAGTATGCCATTACCCACATTTTATTTGGGTTTTCTAAAATGTCGAACTTGTAAACACACCTAAATTCATGGGCAATTTAGTAATTAGCGTAAATTTTATTTACTTACCTCTTCGATGACTCTTCGAAGACAAATCCAGGCTCCCAGCGATGAGAAAAATCCCAGCGAGACGCGACGACTTCTCCCCCAGCGAAGGTCTCAACTTCTCCTCCCAACGGCTTCCCCCAACGCCTGTTCAACGCATCCAGCTGCCTCGTCGACGCTTCGACGACACCGAACAAGGGCTATTTCTCCCTCCAATGGCAACGAAGGAACCGTGCGATGAAATTAGGGTTTCTGCTCGATGGGATTAGGGTTTCTACTCGATGAGGTAAGTTTCTGAATCTCACTCCACTCCTTCCTTTTATAATTTTTGCTCATTCCCCGTGAATAAACACTAATCCCACCACGTGAATGAACACTAATCCCACCCCGTGAATGTACATGCACAGACAGTAGAATGGTATTGTTCATTCACGGGGCTGTAGGGATATAGGCCTAGGGTTTAGTGTTAGGGGCTAAGGTTATGTCTTCTTCTCTTTTTTCTTTCACAGTTTCTGACCGAAACCCTAGTGTTTCGTCCGATACCTCAATCCTTGGTTTAATCAAAGGGGTGAACTTCAAGGAGCTAGAATTTTGCAATAATTGTGTTTATTGAAAATATAGAGTTTAGTTCTGGTGCAAGAAAACATGGTATAAGAGAGATTCTTGAGTATGAACTTGAGTATTTCATAATGATATTTAGGGTTCTGTTCACTTCCTAGATGAAGCTTATTATTTTATATCATTTATTGATGATTTTTTAAGAAAAATTTGGGTGTATATAATGAAAGAGAAGTTAGAGGCATGTGAAAAGTTCAAGGAGTAAAAGACCATTGTAGAGAGTCAAACAGGAAAGAAGCTGAATATCTTTACATTCGACAATAATGCTGGATTTACCGCTATTGAGTTTAAGGAATTCTATGGAAAGTAAGGAGTAAAAAAGTACTTCACCATATTGAGAAATCTGTAGCAGAATGGAGTTGCAGAAAGTATAAACATGCTACTTTGAGAGAAAGCGAGGGTTTTGAGATTTACATCAGGATTATCGAATGGATTTTGGGCTGAAGCTATATCGATTACAACTTATCTGGGGAATAAAATTTCATCATCAGATATTGATAAGAAAATTTCGAAGGTTTATCCATCGAAGCCAGTGTAGCTAGGCTATCAGTGTTTGGATGTTTAGTTTATGTTCCCGAGGAAGGTGGCATTAATGAAAAAACATGTCATGTTGGGATATATGGATGTTAATGAAGTCCACAGAGGTTGGAGTCCAGATTTGCATAGGGTTTTGTTTAGTCAATATGTGATGTTTGGTAAGGAAATGCTTCAATAGTAACAAAACAAGTAAAGGTAAGTTGGTGGCAAACGAGATGGATGTGCTTATTTCAAACCGTAAGTTCGGCATATGTGTTGGCAAAGGAGTGACGGCTGATGATGAGAGTTCACATGAGGTTACTATTACGCACATGGATGGCGAAGGTGGTATGAGTTCTAGTCAAGGTAGAGAGCTATGATGGATGATTTGATTACTAGCAGAGTGTGACAACGTATTGTGAAGATCACAGATCGCCACAATGACTATGAATTTAGCATATGCATTTCATGTACATGAAGATCATACAGTTAAAAGGAATGTGATGGATGCATTGAGTTTGAATGTAAACTCAGGGTGGAGGTGTGCTAAGAAAGTTATTGGCAAGATGGCACATCATCCCAAGGAAATCATAAGGAGACTCCAGCGGTGGATAGGTCGGTGATGAAGTTTGAGCGACGTTCAAACTTATATTTCTTGAAAAGGTGATAATGTGCCATGATGTGACATGGACAGACTATAGATTGATTTAGTTTTATGGATTTAGGAGAGATGATGAATTTGGAGATTCACCTTTGTAGGGGTTTAGTGGATACTTTTTTAGTTGTGATGCTTAGTGAGAAGGTTTTGGAGAATTGATTTGGCTTAGCTTTTGACATATGTTTGTATTAAGATGGAATGTTGAAGTATCTGATCCATAACATCCAAAATATCGCAAGATTTTTTGGAACCACAAACACCAAATATTCACGGCTCTCACACTGCTTTAGTGCTCTGCCTAGAAGTGTATTTTGGATTTTTCAACGGCCAACAAAAGTGTGAACTGTAAAGCCCACTCACGTGTACACGAGCAGCACGTGTAGCACATAGTTGTGCGTTCTGCGCGGTGCTACGCGTCACGATTATGTGCGACTACGCGTGTGGCATAATTCGGTGAGGACACGCTATGCGGTAGCATCTGACAAGTGTGCGTATGGATCCAACGGTCAAGAAGAAAGAAGATGCTGAGTAGCTGCGGCGGCGGGTTGTAGGAATCCGAATCTGATTCGGATCCGTTGCTGTTTCGCAGGTTTTAGGTCAGATTTGAAGGCTATTTAAGAATGTTTTGGATACATGTTTCACAACTTTAAGAGGCAATCCTTGGATGCTATTTTTACGGATCCTGTAACATCTTTAGTGGGTAAAAATAAAGATGTTTGAGGGATAATTGAGAGCCAAAGTTTTTTTTTTAATTTATATTGGGCTTGGTTATCACTTGAACCAAGTGTATATTTTGTAATCCAATATTGTTGAAATATTAGTGATCACTTCAATATGCACACTAAGATTTGAGTGACATCAACATTAATCTTGGTGGCAGATGCACGGTTCGCTTTATTTTACGTTTATTTTATTACATTGCTTGTGTTGCAGGTTTTGTAGAGATTGTCAGTTGCTTTGCTTGTTGCTTCAACGATTCTTGGTTTTCTGTAGGGTGATTATTTGCTTGATAAAGATTCACTTAAGTTCCCATGGTTTCAGAACACAACAATAGCAATCTTAAGGATTTTTTTTTTTCAATTTCATGACCATCAGTTCTTCATTTTGACCATTCTACTTTGATTCTATAGGGTATCCCCACCTTTTCAGTTTCATTATCATGAATGATAATGAACATGGAAACATAATTTTAAATATCGAAAATTACCACTTTAGATACTTGACCATCATTCTACACTATAATTAATTAATCTTTCCATTATGCTACACATATATTTCATATCTATCTTTTGCAATATTTTAATTTGCTATCAAATTCTTCACATTGTAAACTTTCTCTTCACATTTTTTACTTCAAGAATTACCCCCTCCTTTAGTGTAATTACCATACTATTATCAGCAAAATAAACGATTTTGGTGCTATGACTACAAGGGTACAAATGGTAACGATTAAGGGCATATCCATATTTATTCATCTTATTTATAATAGCTTGATTTTTGAAGGTGGTTAATCAAGAGTTCTGGGTATGAACAAAATGAGATTATTCTTTATCTAGCTATGGTGGAAATTTTGGAAAAATAAGAAATGAAATGGAACAGCACTCAACACACACAGAGAGAAAAATGGCCGTGTGGACGTGCAAACGTAACTTACCTGTTCACACCCATAATAAACCTATTGTCCTTTATTTTTTGTAATTTTTGTAGGATTATTGTACATATCATGGATGACCACCACACCAAAAATTAAGTGAATCGAATGTCATTTGACCCTCAATCCAACAGGTGCAAATTTTTCAGAACAATAGAACTTTTTGCAAGGGGTGTATTGAGGGTCAAATACCCATAAGTTTCACCCATATTTAAGGTTTCAATGTTTTAGAATGTGTACAACAATCTTTAAAAAATTCAAAAAAAACAATTAGAGAAGACGGGTTTTTTGTGGGCTTGCATAAGTCACGAACATGTATACATTCTCATGTACATATTGCCGGTATGTGTGTGTGTGTGTGTATAGGTTGACTAGGATCCATTCGGATAGATCAAACATGCGGATCCATCCAAGTGAAATTTCAAATTGGGCAACCTAAATGGATAATCCGCTCTGTTGATCTAACATGTCTAAAGTACCTACAAACAAAATTTCAAGGGATTTGGACGTGTTTTACCCATCCATCAAATTCTCATCCAATCACCTCAGCCACGCGTCATCTATTCAGCAAATGGACACCTCGAACTCTCCCCGTCGCCGGATCGCCATCATTACTTTTGAGATTCGGCAGTCAGGCCTCATTAAGTGCAGCTGACCAGCTTTCTTCCAGTGGGAGTACGAGCCGTCATCCAAATGAAGTTGGGCTGGCCGCGTCAAGCTTAAATGACGCGACCAATTGTTAGGACCTGTAGGCCGGCCCATGAAATTAAGGCCCATGTGCATTGAAGGCCCAAGAAAACACCTCACATACGCTCCTGATGGGACATTAGCCGAGCTGAAGATCGCCTCCATTCATAGAAGCTCACCTTGCCCGCCACAAGGTTGCCTCCAAGGTCAACCAAGAAGCTCGCTCGTCCGACCTATAAGCTTCACGTGCCGAGGACAAGCTCGTCTATCCTCCAACAAGAAGCACCGTCCGGAGGAGCCGAGCTTAATCGCCGATCTGTAGCTCGCCCCCGAGGGCGACCAAGCATAAATATCTTTGACAGGGTGACGTAGGCTCACCTCCTCTCCATTAATGCCAGAGGTTAAGGGCAAGAACTGATGGCCGCCACTCGCGTCTCATTAATGCACCTGACACCGTCTGACACTGTTAATGCGGGAAATATCCCTGACACAGCTCGCCGACCTATCGCTTCAGCACTCGAGTGCCATCAGGGTTGATTCGACAATTGACGGGATGGCGAAGAACCGCCTCTTAGCCCTATAAATACCCCCCTCATGCCTCTTTAGAGGGGGTTGGTCAGTTAAATCTTCTAACTCATTTCAATACACAAGGTCGGATATCTTCCCCATACCTGCGCCTTCCTCATAAGCTCGCCACGCTTCGCCGATCTGTCTTAAGATCGCCAAGCGTGTCCGACGCCTACGTTTTACGTCACCAGCTGACTTAGATAGCGGAGAGCCTACGGACTGACAGCCAGACCCACCTTTTTGACAAGTTGATTCTCGCAGGAAGCTCGCCTCAGCTACCGGGAGACGGCGATCTTCTGGCGACCTCGGATCCTTCACCTCTGAAGCGAGTTTCGAGTCACGTTAACCTCTCCATCAGCCAAAAACTTGTAAATCATTGTACCCGTGATTTCTACTTCAAATAAATGTTAATTTTGTGCAGATCTGACCCGCAACAACTATTATATGACACATCAGCACACCCAGGGTATACGCTGGAGGGGCAATGTCTCTTGTACAAGGGATGTCTGGTTTTATCGAGGGGTTTTATTCTTATTCCGTGTGTACTACATTAGTTCCATGGGAGCGCAGTGGGTGGCCACTCCGGGGTCCTAAAGACATATCGTCGCCTGGCTAGAGAGCTTTTCTGGGAGGAGACTAGGATGGATGTAGCAGATATGGTGGAAAGATGTGACGTCTGACAGCGCCACACGTATCTGTCGACAGCTCCTTGGGGATTGCTGCAGCCCCTTTCCTTGCCAGATTAAGTCTGGGAGGAGGTGACCATGGATTTCATCGACGGTCTGCCAAAGTCCGAAGGGTATTCTGGCATCATGTTGGTAGTCGATAGGCTCAGCCAGTATGCACACTTCATGGCGCTACGACACCTTTATACCGCGGTAACAGTGGCGACAACATTCATCATGGAGATCGTGAGGCTGCATGGGGTTATGGGCTCTATTATGACCGATCAGGATAAGGTCTTTCTTAGTTCCTTCTGGAAGAATTGTTCAGACCATAGGGGACAATACTGAAGAGGAGCACTGCCTACCACCCCCCAAACAGACGGCCAGACAGATGTCGTCACCATGACACTGAGACATACCTGTGATGCTTCGTCTCTGAGTCTCCGAAGCAGCGGATGAAGTGACTGGCTTGGGCAGAATATTGGTATAACACGTCTTTCCACACTTCTGCTCAAACCACTACCTTTAGAGTATTATATGGACGGGGTCCTCCGCACTTGCTTCACTATGGTCATCGCTCCACTCCAGTTTTCCAGATGGACCAGTATCTTGAGGAGAGGGACCAAACGTTGGAGGAGTTGAGGTGACATTTAACGAGGGCTCAGTAGATTATGAAGAATAGAGCGGATGAGCATATGAGGGATGTTTAGTTTGCCGTGAGAGACATGGTGTACTTGACGTTGCGACCTTACCGACAGTGCTTTTTGGCACACATGAGGAACAAGAAGCTGTTGTCCCGATACTTTGGGCCATATGAGGTGGAGGTCTGGATTGGCCATTTGGCATATAGGTTGAGATTACCAACAGATTCAGCCATTCATCTCGTCTTTCATGTGTCGAACTCCGTCGAGCCATCGAAGACCATGTTTCTTCTTTGCCCATACCCTCGACGCTCACAGACAACATGTAGATACTTTTGGAGCCAGCCGAGCTGAAGGGAGTACGCCAGGGGGCTCCAAAGCGGGGGAGGTGCTGATTAGGTGGACCGGCCTTTCAGACTATGAGACATCTTGGGAGTCTTACCATATTATTGCGCAGCAGTTTCTGGACTTCCACCTTGAGGACAAGGTGGTTCTTTTGGAGGGGTAATGATGTGATCATCACTTATCATAGAAGGCGACGCAAAACGGATCGTGGGGCGAATAATTGGCCAGTGGCATTTTTGTGAAGAATTTTAGGCGTGTTTGTGAAGTTTGGATTTTTGAGGGGGCTAAATGTAATTTGGACCAAATCTGCCCTTATATGTTTGGGGAGAGTTTTCATCTGGGTTTCATTCTTGTTTTGAGAGAAAAAAACTAGATTAGAGAGTTGTACCCTAGTGCGAGTGAGAGTAAGCTCTCTCTTAGATTCATAGCTTGGAGAGTTGGGTTCCTCTCAAAAGAAACCCCTATCATGTTTTTCCTCTTCTCAAAATATATAAAAATCTCGTCATTGCTATTCATAACCCTAGATTTCTCATCAGTTTCCAACTTGGCACCATGTCAGTTGGTGCCAAACAATTTTATGGCTTTGATTGCCTCGGCCATAATGTTTGCTACCCAGGAGAAGGTATGGTTATTTACCGAGCTTATGCTTGCTATGTTCGAGCTGCAGAGGACGTCGGACACTTGGTATTACTTCAACGGCCAAACTGGGTTTTCGAGGATCTTCGAAGAGAAGCCCTCGTCGAATAAACACTGTAAAGAAAAATGGTTCTGGGTCACCAAGAGCTGGGATAGCTCCTGGGAGGGGCCTGTCGCTGCTGAGGAGTGAGTGCCGCGTCGGTTCGGGTAGCCTTGTAAGTGGGAGTCCAATGTCCTTTTGAGAATGGCCATGGAGTATGAACCAGACTGGTGGGCGTGGATGGCTATCCAACCTTTCGCCGTCAAGTCCCACGACGTGTTATTGTCGGAGGAAGCGCATGTGGTGTTATTGTTGGAGAAAGTGATCCATGCACTGTATGTCATGCCTGCTGAGAAGGACTGGGAGTTCATGAGGCTCCTCTCTGCCACTGAGTGCCAGCTCAGAGGTCAGCAATTTCAATTTCCCACTCGGTTGCTAACTTCTCTTTGTTTTTCCTTTGCAGGAATGGGAAGCTTCAATCTGATCCTCGCCTTGAGGGATGAGGCGGACCATACCGTCCACTGATGGAAAGTCACATTCTCTTAGGGAGAGAGAACGAAGCTTCACGGCCCCGTTCCTCTCAGGGTGAGGTCTTCGGCCATCTTGGCTCTGCAGGTGGGGGTAATGCAAGAACCTCGAGGCCCTATGTTGTGGGCACCTCCGCTGCTGATCTTGCACTTGCTCTCTTTGGGGAGCCCGCCCCTAACCCAGCTTTGGAAGCTAGAAGCGGAGTTGTGGGGACTCTCCCGTTGAGTCGCGTCGCGTCGTTTTGGAGGGCGAGGATGATGAGGACAATACCCCTTTCAGAATGAGGAGGCAGAGGTGGGAACATGTGGTTCCCCCAGTTGCCATACGAGGGTTTTGTGCCCATAGAAGCCTTTAAGCTCCAAAAGTGCGAAGGGTCTGCTCTTCCTAAGGGTACTTAGCCTTGAAAGAAGGTCAAGGGTGTTGATGCTGAATGCGGGGCTGGCCACGCATTGGGCTCGGCTCAGCCTGAGGTGGAATTCGTGGATGTTCCTGAGGGTGGCGAAGACCCAGAGGCGTAAAGGCTTTCCATCAGGGAAAGGGTACTCTCCCTTACTGTCAAGGAGACCAGAGAGGAAGGGAGTTTCTCTGATCTTGTCGTTGATGACTTCGTTGATGCTCTGATGCAGATGTGCAATGTAAGTCATCCCTTCGTGAAACGTAGCGAGATTCTGATCTCGGTCCCTAATCTTGTTTGTACAGGTTCAAGAAACAGCGATTCGCTTCTTCCATGGCTTTAACTTATGGAAAGTGCGATCCCGAGCCCTTTGTACGGCCCAAGAGATCCAGCCGATGCGGGAACTTGCTGCGACAGGAGCTGAAGTGGAGGTTCTCTGTGCACAGGCTCACTCCGCTAAGGTGGAGCTTGAAAGATAGAGGGCGGAGGTCGAGGTGCTCTGCATACAGGCTCGGTCTGCTGAGGACGAGCTCAAAAGACAGGGCGGAGATCGAGATGCTCAGCACACAAGCTCGCTCTGCTAAGGAAGAGTTGGAGAGGCAGAGAGCGGAGCTCCATCGGCTGCGACAGAAGGAGGTGGTGGCCGAGATTATCTGTGCACAGATCTGATCTGTCGAGGAGCTGGAGAGGCAGAGAGCGGAGCTCCAGCGGTTGCGGTAGGTGGAGATCGAGCTGAGTGGGCACACTGAGTTAGCCCGCTCCCTGGACTCCAAACTACGAGAGGTAGGGGATTAGCTGCAACTGGCTCCCTGGACTCCAAACTACGAGAGGTAGGGGGTTAGCTGCAACTGGCTAGGGAAGAGGAGGCCGAGCCACCGATGAGATGCGGCGAATCTGTTGAGGCCCTTGCCTGCATCAAACATGAGCGAGACGGGCAGGTCACCGCCCTGCATGAGGAGCTGGAGAGGTCTCGAAGCTTTTAGGAACAGGAAGCCAAGGCGGTCGAACTCCTCTGATTTGAAAAGAAGAGGGCTGAGATCTAGGCGCTGCCAAATTATCTAGGGACTACCACGTTAAGCTGGCAAAAGCTGAATCTCGGGCCAACCGCTCTAATGACGAGGGGATTCAGTTCGTGCGGGAGGCATTCAAAGAAATGCATCACGATCAAACTGACCTTCTATCATTCTTAGATGTCTCGCGCGTGGCTTCTCCGTCTGTTGGCAAGACTTTTGCTGCCGCTGGGCCTTCCATCGCTGCTACTGACCAAGGTCCCGATCAAGCCATTCAGAAGGAGGCGCCCGGTGTTGAAGAGCATCCCGTTGAAAGGTCTAGGCCAGATGTGTAGCCCTGTATTTTTCTTCTTCTTTTTGTAGTTGCTTCGGTATTTCACAAAGATATGCCAATATTGTAGAAAAACTTCTTTTTAAAATGAAAATGCAGTAGGAATTTTTTTTTAATCCAACCACCTTTCAGTCTCCCATCTTCCATCTACTCTTTATCTTATACCTCTTTATTCTTGTCTGCTCTTTACTGTGCTTGCATGATAGCCTGCTGCACTTGCGGTTGTGCCGACCTCGAATTCGAACTCGAGCGACTAGCATTGAAATCACAACGAATCACTTGTCGAGAGAGTGCTGCTAGGTGTATGTGTTGAACCAGATAGCCAACGAATCATGGAGACGGTGGCTAGAAATGTGAGGATGCCTTGCCTCACGATTTCGTGAAGGCGTACTCTGCTCGTTTCAAGAGATCCAGCAAGGATTTGATCCATCTCTTTCCAACTTTTTTTGATCCGGTAAGGTTTTTGGCCCATCTTAGATCTCATTAATAAATTGAACTAAAATCAACACATCAACAAACTTGTGCTGAAAATCTTCAGGAAAAACGGTTCCTTTGATTAAGAAAAATAAAATATATCGTACCCAAACAATTTATTGAGAAATCACTTGTAAGGTGCGTTTGGTTTGAAGGAAAATAAAAGAAAAGGAAAGAAAGTCATAAGGAAATCTATTTCTATTGTTTGGTTAGGAAGAAAAAACAAAGGAAAATGAAAATGAAAGAAAACAAAGGAAAATTTTTGTTAAAACTTTTCTTTGAGCTTTTCCTCTTTTTGACCCAAGGAAAATGAGGGAAAAGAGAGGTAAACTAATTTCTCACACTTTCATGTATTTATATTTTTTAGCAAACATAATTAGTTGTTATTTTTAATGAATCCACGAATTATTCATAAGTTTGTATCAAAAAATCAGGAATAATTCGTGATTTTTTCAAAAAATTATTCGCGAATTACTCGAAAAATTCACAAATTATTCACGAATTTTCAAATAAGTCGCGAATAATTGACTAATTTTTCAAAAAAATACCTTCAATATATATTCATTCGTGAATTGTTCGAAATAGTGAATAATTTACGAATTTTTAAAAATTCACGAATAATTCACAATCTTTTTAAAATTCTTGAATTATTCATGAATTTTTTATTTAGCTCGTGAATAATTCTCTATTTTCCAAATAAATTCCGAGTCTTTAATTTATTTTCATGTATGCATGAATTGTGCGAATAATTCATGAATTTCTAAAAAAAATTCAGAGTTGCTTGAAAAATCCACACATTATGCACGAATTTTTCAAATAGCTTGCGAATTATTTCAAAAATTTTAACAAAATTTGTAAATTATTCGTATACTATTAAATAACATATTATCTACGAATCATAATATTTATAGTGTTGACGAATTATTTGTTACAATTCGCAAATTATTTGCTAAATTAATAATTTTTTCAAAATAACCAATAAGTTTGTAATTTAAAAATAAAATTTTAATTTATTATGATGGTAGAATGATTTGAATTCACAACGTAACCAGTTAAATTATTTTTTATTCATATTCAATGAGCAACCTAATAATATTAATTTCTATATTTTCCATTCAACTTTCTTCCCAATTTTCCTTGGTAACCAAACATGAGAAAGAATCTCATTTCATTTTCCTTTTCTTTCTTTTTCTTTTTCCTTTTCATTTCATTTTTCTTTCTTTCCTTTTCCTTCAAACCAAACACACCCGTAAGGTTGATTTTTGATACATTACTGGAGAAGTGAAAAATGGCAAAAAGGAAAATAAGAAGTAAATTCATCGGTAAGGAGCTCCTTCTCATTTCTAGCGATTCTGATTCATCAGCTTCGAAATCACCGGTTTCTTCATCGTAGCTTGTTCGACCGTGGGCGTAAGAAATTAAATTAAATTAAATTAAATTAAATCAATTGCATCTTAAGTTTTTAAAGATAATAACTGAAGGGCTATACCGGAAATGCACGTATATATGTTCGGTAGCAAAGTTCATAGTTTTTAGGTCTGTATGCGACATAAGTCTGTGCAAATAGCAATTAGGTCTGTGCGCATAGGAACGCCCGCCGGCGGCACACAGAAACATTTACACCTATCATGCGGACCCACCTTCTCTCTGTCTCGCCAGTGACCGCACACACCCGCATTAAACGGTGTCAGCAGGCCAGCAGCATCCACGGTAATCTTTTCAACTATGGCGGTAACCTCACCGGTACCGTTGAGCTCGCCATGAAAAGAAACGATCTCGTCTTTTGGGCCCCGTTTGATCCGCCGCCGCTGGCGACACAAATCTTTTTCTTGGGTTCGCTTCTAAATTCTCGTAGACCGCAAGTTATATTATCTGATAAAGTTAATTAATTAAAAACTTAATTTAACATCGGACATAATCAGGGGCCCACCATTATCCTCGGCCGCTGGACACCTGTCGGTAAGCACGAACGAACCGTCCGACATTGTGAAACGCACGGACGAAATAAATATGGGGCCTTCAAATTTTGGGAAATTACAGGCATCGTTGTCGGTTTTGTTATGAAATAGCGCTCGTTCTTTTTTATCTCGCTCTCCTTCAGCCCTCATTCTAATGGCGGTCGAATCTGGTCGCCTGAGTCTGAGGAAAGATCCCTTCTCCATCGGCGATATTCAGGCTCTGCCGTCTCTGTCGCCATCTCCGCCGAAGGAAGCTCACTACCGAGGCGTACGGAAGCGACCATGGGGCCGGTTCTCCGCTGAGCTCCGAGATTCACGGACGAAGACCCGCAAGTGGCTGGGGACTTTCGACACTGCCGAGGAGGCGGCGAGAGCTTACGACGGGGCCGCGAGGAGCCTCCTCGGCGCGAGAGCCAAGACGAACTTCGGATCTGGAGCAGAGCCCGAGATCCGACCCGACCCGGCCGCCAGCTGCCCGATCTGGTGGCGGTGTGATGCGATCGACGGTCTCGATCTGCTACTCGGGATGCCGGACGGGAAGAGGAGGAAGAAGCCGCTGTTGATCGATCTCAACCTTCCGCCTCCGCTCTTTTGAGATCTGACGGTTGATAACTTCACACGTTTTAGCTTTTTTTTTCGGGGAAAAAGTTGCCGGCGATTTCGGGAGTTTGTATGGTCTTGTAGCTATGTTCGCTGGTGATGCTCTCGCTCTCTTTTTTTTTTTTTTGAAAAATGGGAGTAAGGGGGAGAAATGTACGATTGCTCTGTTTTTTTAGTGCGCGTCGGATGAGGTTATTCTTGGGGCGGTTTTTTTGTAAAACTTTGATTTGGGTAGTGAATCTGGGTTGGAACGAAATTGGGTTTTGTGTTTCTTTTATTGGAAAAATGGTTGGAAAGTGGATTTGAGATTTGTTTGCTAAATTCTTGTGTTTCTTTTGGTTAGGATTGTTGGATGAAGAAAGTTGGAAGTTAGAGAAAAATTATTAAACTAAATTTTTAAATATAATACTGAAAAAAACATAACTAAGCTTTGATTTTTATGGGAATAGCAAAAAATGGGACTCCAATCCCTGAGATTGCAATTAAAAAATTGAAAACGGGCCGCTAATTGGTTCCGTGCAAAAGGCAAATGAGGAACGGGTCCCACACAACAAAGAAAGTTTGCTGTAATCCCCATAAATTGCGGGGATCTTGGGGGAGAGATTGCGACCGCCACATCAGCAAAATCGCAGCTAAGGAATCCCAACGAGAGTCGCGGAAAGGAACATAGCGGAGGAAAGCTGGGCATGGAAAATGAGTGAATAGGGTTAGAAGTGACGTGGAATAGTGGGGTTTTTTTCACTTTCTCAGCCCAAATCCTCCGAAAGAAACAGCCCCTTAGTGACTGTTCTTTTTGTTGAGAATGGTTTTGTGGAAAGTTGAGGGTTGATGGAATCTTAATGAGAAGAAAGTTGAATTTTGTATTTTTTTGTTGAAAAGTTGTTTAAAGTTGTTTTGAGAAAGTTTTGTGTGTTCCACGCAACTTTTTTGTGTTATTTGTTGAAAGTTGATTGGAAAGTTGGATGAAGAAAGTTTGATGTTCGATTCATAGTTTGTAGTAATTATTATATTAAACTTATAATTAAACTAATTTTTATACTAAATTATATAATTAAACTAATTATTAAAATATTTACTTATAATCAGTAATTAAAAATAATAATAAAATTGAATGCAACCAAACAAACAATTGGAGCACTGTGCATTTCAGCTTCGATCTTAATTAAAATTTTAAAAACCAAGTGAATGGAGAAAAAACGAATAGAGCATGGTGCATTTTTCACAGCACAGTGTTCCGTTCGATTAAAAAATAAATAAACATAGAAGCCACTGCAATTGGACGAGGGCGCGGGGAGAGAAAAATTGTGGGGCCCACACAGCAACTTTCTCTGCAGAAAGTTGCAAAATTCGTGGAATTTCCGCGGATTACAGTTTTACGATTACTACACGCCAGCTCGGATACACGTCAAACACATTCCCTCCCACAATTCTCAACAAAAAGAACAGACACAAGAAAAATGAGTTGAGAAAGTTGTGAATAATGCGTGAACAGTGTAAAAATTTCACTTTCCACTCCACAATCAACAAAAAGAACATGCCCTTAAAGTTCAGGCTTTTATTATTATTATTTCAGCTCACACCATTTTTTTGATATCGTATATCTACATTACAATTGGCTCATTGTGACAACAAGATTGATACAGTGGTGGTCAGTATTTGACTAACTCATTATGTCGATCAAACCTTCCCTTACTCAAAAAGACGCATTCACCCAAAGCCACATCACACACTTCTCACATACTCTGATGTACATCTCACATACTCTGATGTACATGTTTATGTACCCACATAAAGAACCTTCGCCAGGATGGGGCCCACCTCATGTGATGTGCATAGATTTTGTTGGAGTTCGTTTGAGGGGGTTTGTCCTATGTGGCAATGTCATATCATCCCACCAAAACCCCAAAAAAAATCTAAAACAAAAAACACCCCCCAAAACCATCCCTATTCAAAAAAGTCCAAGACAATATCCACCCTCACACCTCTCTCCCCATTTGCACCTTATTTTGTACCCTACAGAAGAACCTTATGGGACCTGCGTGTTGTTTGCGTATGTTGGGTTTTTTTGGATGATCGTGCACTGTGTGCATGCGTTACTCCTAGTTAAAACATAAATCAATCACATATTTAGCAAGTTCATTATTTTAGTTTAACTTGAACATCAAAATGAACGTTATAGCCGTGAGAAACAATGAAAAGTGAATTTTTTGATGGAGAGAAAAATGATTCTATCTTTTCGACCAGACGATCCCTATATTCTTCATACATAGTATGTATGTGTACAAATAATATGTACCATTTGGAACATGAGAGATTTTTTTTAACATACGATAATAATGATAATGTTGCGTTGCATTAAAGTTTACATAGCACACGAGTATAGATATAGATCAAGAATAGAGACATGATCTATTTTTGGTCCCACGTGGGTAATTCTATATACACATCTAATTGTCTAATTGTTTTGCGCGTGCATTACTTTACACACAACTAGACCTTTTAAACACTGATTTATATTTAGCGCATCTTTTTATTCCATACATCTCTCTATCTCAACCCTAGTTCTCTCTCTAAACCCTAGTCCTTAATGTAACCACCTCTACCTCCTCACTTTCTTTTCGTCATCCTCCTCCTTGTTCGTGTTTTTTGTAATGGCCCCAATTTCAATGTACGCGTACTTGTACGTATTTTGACGTAAATGCGTACGTATATTTTTTGGGACTATGCTTGTATTTTTCTTTTAATTATTTGGTGTAGGAATTAATTTTAAAAGATTTTAAACTCCTCATTTGAATTTAGTAAATAGGAGTATTGGTGGAATACTTGTATTTAAGGTGTATATGGTATTTCAACATGTATTTTTATTTTTACAAAATACAAAATTCCAAAAAACTTTTACCATGACACATTAGCTAAATAGGTGTCATCTTGTTAGTTTAAGGATGGACACATGGCTTAGACTTTGACTAAATGAAAGGATGAGAGAGTTTTAGTGGAGTCCTAAAAACTAGGCAAGAAAAACACAAAAACAAGAGAAAAATAAAAAAAACTCACTCTCTCCTCTCCATTTCAGCCAAGGCCGAAATTTTTGCCCCCATTTTTTTTTTTTTGCTCATCCTTGCTCCTCTCATCACCACCCCTTGCTCCTTCCACTCCACCACCAAAGTTCCCTTGTTTCTCATCATCCTAAACTCCAAAATTCTTCCCCATATACTCTCCAAAAATCCAAACTTTGAAGGCCAAGCAAGGAGTTGAAGAAGGAGGCTAGGAGCTCTTTTCTTCAAGGATTAAGAAGGGCCAAGGATAATAAAGGATGAATTTTTAAGGTAGAAGTTCCTTTCATCTTGGTAGAATTTAGTTTTAGAACTAGGAGATTAATTTGACTTAGCATGTCATGTAGAAACTAAAGATATAGATTAATCATTAAGCAAGACCATGCAAATAATAATCTAGATATATAACATGCGGAATCCTAAATCATTGCATACTCGGATTTAGCGGAAGCGTACCTGAATCCATCGCTAATAGTCTGAAAGATCCTGACGATACCGTAGCGGACGATCTTCCAGAATAGCACGAATCAACCGTTGGAGAACCCCTTTAGTTTTCTCCTGGTTACTCTCCTAGCGACGTGACGTAGAAAAGACGGCTCAAATTTTTTCGTGTATTCCGGGGACCATGACCGCTAATATTTATAGGCTAGCCTCCATAGCCCTAGGGTTTCCAACTCGGCCCATCAACGAGTTGAAGCCCAATAGTCTCTACACATAAAGGCCCCACAACCTGTTTAACTCATTTAGCCCATTTAATTAATTAAAACCAGATCACTAATATATTGGGCTTAATATGACAGCGTAGCACTTATATAATTATTCACCGCATATTAGCCCAATGTTGGATTAAGATCCAACTTGTTGGATAAGTTCCAACAATCTCCCACTTGGGCTATATGCTTAAACTTTATAATTATATTTCATAGTGCATACAACCAAATAAGATCTTAACCTGCTGTCATTTCTTTAATGAGTTAAAAACAATCCGGTCCATCAATTATATTAGCAAGGGATCAAAGAGATCTTCGCCGCAGCAATTGCAGCTCGACCCATCAGTGGTCACCGTGCTAATACAAAAGAATGACATGGATTATGAAGTGGATGTGTAGCGTAGAAATTACATGTAATGTGATCTAACATGTCTATTTCCAACTGATCCTCCTTAACCTTAGTGAGATCATAAACAAAACAAAATCGGAGTGAAGCCGAACTGAAACCAAAAACTTTATTTCTGATCAGAAAATCACCTCAAGCTTAAGCTGGAGACTTAATTTTGTCTATCATATGAGCACCCAAAAGAACAAACTCCCACAAAACTGAATGTTCTTAATGAAATGACATCCATATGAGTAGCTAGCTCATAAAACCTTTTGGATGACATTTCCTTACTATAACGGATCCGTAATTACATGGTTTGTTCCGATGTGCTCATTAGACAATTATACACTCCTATTAATCAACAATCTAGGAACTTGATCTCTGAATATCTAAACTTTGTCGAGTTCCTGTTGTTGATGGAATATAAAACTTCAGACTTCATTGTCACTAAATAAACTGTGTGTTGTTTCAACACCATCCCTAATTTGCAGCATAGTGACAAAATATGCAGATATATTTCATGATTTGGATGTCACATAATGTGATATGAAATCTAAAGCCATGTCAGAAGAGACTATATAAAGGGACCATTTAGATCTCTTCTAGTAGATGGCGCCTAACATAGATTTTAATTCGCCAAAGTGGGCTCTGTTGATTTGCATTAATGCTGTGTTCCCATCTCAAGACATCCCACACTAGTCCAATATTTATCTTTGGATAATCTATTGACTAGTCACTGATATCTTGTTGTAGCAATCAGACAATGACAATAATAACATGCCAAAAATAAAACTTCCTTTGGGCCGAATTAAATTTGCATGCATTGAACTCACTAATCATCACCTTGTCTATTGCCACAGGTGCGCATGAAATGGTATAGAACGGTAATCTTCCTTTGGGCCGTTTTATACATTCTTTGCATCCAATAAATGATCAGAGTCAGTATACCAAAATGATCTCAAACTCTTTTGACTACTGATCCTTGAACATGTAACCCTTTTGTTCTCCATAAATACTGTAAGACACATTTGGCTGCTGTCAAATGGTCAACTCCTGAACTTAACAATCTGCCCAACACACCTGTAACATATGCAATAACCAAAAGCATATAAAACTGACTCCTTATTGGTGAGATATAGGAAATCTTCTGAAGATTATTCTCAGGGTAATTAATGAGACTAAACTTGTCTCCCACAGAACTTAACATTTATTACCACATAGATATTATGTAAATTACATGCTCCCACAGAACTTAGATAACATCATTAAATACCATCTCAAAACCGAACGAGGTGATCACTTAATGAGAGTTAATATATCATCAACGATATTGAAATGCTCTGCTAATGCCATTTAAAACCTCACAGAGTCTTTCATGAAAACTGAATAGAAAGTCTCTTTACACATTAATGCATTCTTTTCCGTATAAAGTCTTTGAGTGATACGCTTTAAACCTTTTCTTAACACCCTTTTGAATTCCCTTTTGATTGTAAAAGACTATTTACAATCAATAGGTTTCAAACCTTATGGCAATAATAAAAAGATTTTAAGTATCATTTAAAGACTTTCTTAATTAATGCAATAATCAATTAAAGAGATGTAGAACTTTTATGACTTGATGTAAGTCGAACTTCCATCATCCTAATGTCAATAGTGAGCTTGTCATCTCTTTAATAGATTTCCTGAATGGCAATTAGTGCTTTGAGGGTGCTAGAGTTTGTCCTTATGAACAATTTTCCCGAGTAGGAGGAATTGCAACATTATCTTGAATTTATTGTGTCTTGAACAATGTCAGGAATACCATCCCGAACAATGCCAACAACACCTGTGTGGATATAATCCTCTTCAAGAGTAATGTCACTAACTAAATTTCCCCCTTCAAACTCAGCATCCTCAAATAGGTGTGCATTTCCTTAATCGTAAACTGACTTAATAGTGGGATTATGTAAAACCTTACAAAATAATATCAACTTTAAAATTATTCAACAAAATTAGAAAATCATTAGCATTATGTCCTATTACTTTATTAGGCTTATAAAGCCTTACTTTAGTTGGACATATCCAAACATGCAATTGATTCATTTGTTGAAACTTTATTAAGGATATAAGCTCCAACCAAAATATGACTGAATTCTAAAAATTACAACACATGTACTTAAACTGCAGGAATCTTATAAATGAAGCGACATTTCCAAATAAATGAAGATTATAATGATCTTTTAAAAAACTAGAATAAACTAATTTTGAATTTAAGAGACAACCAAATTTTCCATTCAAAATTGAACACTTATAACCGAATTTGTTCAAAATAGAAATGGAAATCCAAATTCCGTTAAAAACGGTACATAATAGTCTCATAAAATTCAAATACAATCTAGCATTTAAAAGAAATATTCTAAATTTAATGTGCCTCTACTTGAACCATCTTGTCATTGCCCATATCGATGTATCTTTCACCATCATTTGGCTCTTGGCATCTTAGGCAATCCTGCATAGACACAATGATGTGAATGGTTATACCAAATCTTTCCATCACGTGCCTATAAGTACCAAAGGTTGCATGAAAATAAATTAACTTAGAATTAAACCGAATTAAAGAAACATACCCTTTTTAGCACGCCAAGCGTGATAATTTGAGCAATTCTTCTTTACATGCCCTTCAGCTCCACAAAAGAAACAACCATGACCTTCTGAACTTTTCAGTTCCCTTCGTTGTTTCTTTTGAGAAGCCGTATCTGCAGCTTCAGTATCCTTCTTCCTTTTGTTGAAGGTGGATGTCAGTGGAGAGCTTTCTGTCAATTCTTGCTCAAGCCTTTCATCTTCCTTTACACAGTTTGAGATGAGCTCATCCAGAGACCAAGTCTCATCCTTCAGATTGTAGCTCATCTTAAACTGGTCAAACTGGGATGGAAGAGATATCATAACAAAATGCACTAGCAGAGCCTCAGAGAGGTCTAGCTCAAGTGCTTTCAACCTTGAAGCAATATTAGACATCTTCATTATATGCTCCCTGATGTTTCCTTTTCCTTCATATTTCATTGAAGATAGGTTTGTCAAGAGTGTATTAATCTCACCCTTTTCATTCTTGACAAACTTCTTTTCAAGCTCAATAAGGAACCATTTAGCTGTGGAAATTTTCTCTGAAATAGAGCCCCTGAGATATTCTGGAATGGCCTTCCTCACTAGCATTAGGCACATGCGATTTGATCTCTTCCACTCTTCCAACTCCCTCTTTTCATCAGAGGTACTCTCATCAGTGAGTGGTGGAGGACAATGAGTCCTTAATGCCAGATCAAGATCCATGACTCCGAGGATTATCAAAAGATTCTCCTTCCATGCCTTGAAGTTAGTGCCATTAAGGACTGGAATTGATTTTAGGTTGGCAGAAAAATTTTCAGGAATATTAGCTGAAACGAGAACAAGAAAACAATTTATAACATGTCCATATGAGTATTAAATACAACAACAAATTCAAATTAATGCTGTGTTCCCATCTCAAGACATCCCCCACTAGTCCAATATTTATCTTTGGATAATCTATTGACTAGTCACTGATATCTTGTTGTAGCAATCAGACAATGACAATAATAACATGCCAAAAATAAAACTTCCTTTGGGCCGAATTAAATTTGCATGCATTGAACTCACTAATCATCACCTTGTCTATTGCCACAGGTGCGCATGAAATGGTATAGAACGGTAATCTTCCTTTGGGCCGATTTAGCATTCTTACACAAATCACGGGCACATTTGATTCTTTTTATATTCATGAAATGAAATAATGCAAATCAACAGAGCCCACTTTGGCGAGGTGATGATTGCACGCAATCATTTCAAAAAATATATACCTTTGCAAAATTTGAATCTAAGTCGCAATTTAATACATAAATATACTTTAAGTGGAGATATTCAAGTCCACTTTTCTTCAAAATCAAATTTAAGGCACCCAAAATTTTCATACAAAAGTATGTATTTAACTTGTTATATTTCAAGATTAGAACTGATCTTCACAAGAAAACCCACTTTGGTGAGTTGATGATCCAATCATTCTATATTCGAAATATATAATAATTGTGCCAAAAAATTGAAATTGAAACTAAACCGAATTTAACAACAAAAAGAAATGATTACAACAAGTGGAAATATATATAAGAACCTTTTATTCCACCCTTCTAATCATTTATATTGAGTTAAATAAAATTTATAACTTCAACACAAATTTTCTTCTTAAAATGGGGTATATTAGGTGTACTAATGTGTATATGAACATACATATAAAGTTATATATATAAATACACACCCTATCCCATTTTATATGTAACTTTAAAATGTGTCAAATTTCCTTAAGGCCATTTGGTTGATGGTAAGTGCACAAAAAAATTCTTTAAGGCCTTTTAAATTTATTCTTAAGGAGAAATATATGTTAAACCTTTTTATTTGCTCCCGAAGAAAACACCTGAATTTTGTGTTTTAATTTAAATCTAAATTTAGGCAAACTTAATTTTCATACCAAGGTATGAAGTCAACTTGTTATATACCGAAGTATATATATTGAGTTTTAAGCCTTAAACTTAGAATTTAAATTCATTTTGCACATTTAACACAAAATTTATCTTTGAGGAGGAATCTGCATTTAAACGTCTTATTTCCTCCTTCAATCCAAATTAAATTCAATGTTGGGCAACCAATCATACAAAAGTATGTATTTTACCGTTTATGTTACGAAATAATAATAATTTAACAGTAAAGCCCACTTTGGTGGGATCCCGTAATAATTAAAATTATTTTGAAACATATAATCTAATGCGCCCAAAAATTGAATTTAAATGAAACTGAACTTAAATGTAAATATACAGGAAAGCCTTTTATTTACTCCTTCGATCCGTTTAAAATTCATCCAGGTAACTGATCATACTAAGTATGTATTTTGATCCGTTTACATTCCGAAATAATAACAATTTTAGTAGTGGAACCCACTTGGTGGAATTTCACAAAAATTAGAATTATTTCGAAATGTATATATAACTGAATTTTGCCTAAAGAATTAAAAACGGAATGAACTTAAATTTAACAAACAAAATTTTGGGCTTAAAGGAAATATATTTACACAACCATTTATTTCCTCCCTTTTAATGAATTTAAATTTAAATTTTAGACACCAAATTTACATACAAAGTATGTCCGTAGCTTTTTATATATCGAAATAAGGGTAATCGCCACGATAAAGCCCACTTTGGTGGGGTTTTAATTTGATTACAATCATTTCGAAATATATATACGATGAAGCGTGCCAAAATTGAATTTAAAATTCAAACTGAATTCTAACACAAATTTATAATTTGGGGAAATATATATAAAGATGTCCATTTATTTCCCCTTCCATTGTGTTAAAATAAATCCAAAACAACCCCAAATGTGTGTCCAAATGACCCAAAAATTGGGTCCAAAATTAGCCATGAGGGTGCCCAAAACTGTTTTGCAATAAGCCTAAAAGAAGACCCAAAAACTGGTTTGCAATAATAGGCCCAAAAAACACCCAGATAACCCAAACAGGCCCACTGTTAATAGCCCAATCTTCCCAAAAAAGCAGATTTTTTTAAGGGTTTCTGATTGGGGGGTGGCGGCCGCCGCCGCCGCCCCCATCTGCTGTCGGGCGCTGAATGGGGGCGGCCAACCGCCGCCCCCTTCCCCGTATCGAAGCAGCAGAGCCCCCGTTTTGGGGGGGGGAGCCTGCATCGAATCGCAGGGGGCGGCTGGGCACCGGCCCCCATTACCGGAAAAAACCCCAAGGGGGCGGCTCACGCCGCCCCCTTCTGTAACCTAACAGGGGCGGCGAGAGCCGCCCCCCCTCTTTGCCCCCGATCCCGCCGAAGGCGGCGGAATCGGCCGCCTGTGCCTGAATGGGGGCTGCGAAGCCGCCCCGTTCTGAGTCAGGGCGCCGGCCTAGTGGCTGGCGCCTGATCGCCTGCGGGGGGCGGCGGCGCCCCCCGGCCGAAATCCACGGCAGACCCCAAGAGGGGCCTGCTCTGCTGCAACGGGTGCGGCTGGGCCGCCGCCCCCTCTGAACCATTTTAATTTTTTTTTTCTTAAATTATAAAAACAGGGGAAAAATTATAAAAGGAAAAACCCCAATTTTAATACAGATCCGAATCTTAATACTGATAAAAAAACGAATTTTTAACAGATCCAAAACATAAGACAGATTAAAAATCTGATTTTTATCAGATCTACTACGAGCAGACAAAAAATTTAAGATCCTCTGCATGGAGGCTTTGATACCACTTGTTATAACTAGAGATCCAGACATGCGTTCTTAACCAAATAACACAAATCCAGATGAATAACATGCGGAATCCTAAATCATTGCATACTCGGATTTAGCGGAAGCGTACCTGAATCCATCGCTAATAGTCCGAAAGATCCTGACGATACCGTAGCGGACGATCGTCCAGAATAGCACGAATCAACCGTTGGAGAACCCCTTTAGTTTTCTCCTGGTTTCTCTCCTAGCGACGGGACGTAGAAAAGACGGCTCAAATTTTTTCGTGTATTCCGGGGACCATGACCGCTAATATTTATAGGCTAGCCTCCATAGCCCTAGGGTTTCCAACTCGGCCCATCAACGAGTTGAAGCCCAATAGTCTCTACACATAAAGGCCCCACAACCTGTTTAACTCATTTAGCCCATTTAATTAATTAAAACCAGATCACTAATATATTGGGCTTAATATGACAGCGTAGCACTTATATAATTATTCACCGCATATTAGCCCAATGTTGGATTAAGATCCAACTTGTTGGATAAGTTCCAACATGTCATTCTAAATCTTGTGTAGGAATTATTGTTTGCAAGTTTGATAGGAACCATGCTTTAGTAACCTTCATTTTTATTTCTTCTTGGTTCTTTAATTTCATGGCGGTTCTTTAATTTCATGGCAAGTTGAACTTTAGGTGTTGAAATTAGTATGTTTGTCTCCATCAAGTTTTTGGTACTCAATTAATACTATTTTGATATGTTAAAAATAAATAATGATAATATTAATTGAGAATGAGAAGTATGTTGAATTGTTAATGAAAATTAGATTGTAGTTGTTATGTTAGAAAGTTTGTTATATGCTAATTTCATTAAGTTAGAAGTTGCATGCCATATACTCATGTTGTATGTTAAATATTAATGATTATTGTTATAATGTCTAAGTATTGAAATTTCCTTAGCCATGTTTTGGTTTAAGTTATGAAGTGGTTGGAATGGAAGTAGGAATGTGTTTATAGCAATTGTCTTAGAATATAATGTTAAAGAACTAGTTTAGCTAGAAAAAACAAGTTGCTGGAATTTTTCTTAGCACATGACAGCAACTTATAAAAATCATATAAAATAGTAGAAAAATCAGAAAAATACAATCTAGGATATTACGGAAAACTACAAAAAATTATCTACAACTTTGAAGGGGACCAGAAGCTAATTCTGGATGTAAATAGGTCTGCAGAGTCATTCTTTCTGGACTGACAGTTTCGGACAGATTGGTAAATTATTGTAATGCCCTGTTTTGACCTATACGTGTATTTTACTGTATACGCGTGGTATATTTACACATGATGCATACGTGGGCATGAAATAAGCGTAGATATCGATGTATGTGATGTAATAAACAGGGGATTGGGCCGTAATACGTGGCTAAGGGAAGAGAATGCGAAAGTGAATGCGGGAAAAATGCAAATGGCGTCGTGGAAGTAAAACGGCAGGAATGTGTTAGACATGTGTGTGTGAAGCATGTATGCTCGCATGGATGTGCATGGGTGTGTGTAGGAAGAGCCATGTAAGTGTAAAAGGGGTTAGGGGTTAATGGCAACCTCCGTAAATTTTTAGAAAGGTCAGGGACAAAACGGTCTTTTTGACTAAAACTGTTGTGCGTACATCCTAAAGTGGTGTGTACATAAAGTAATGGTAACCTTGTAAATACCTAGAATAGGGAGGGGTATTTTGGTCATTTCCACATGGAATATTTCCTTGGAATATTCCTTTCTTAGAGGATAAGAAAAGAATAAGAAAAGATGGGAAAAAGAGAGAAAAACCTAGAATTCTCTCTCTTTCTCTCATTCTTTCCTTCCCTGTCTCATTTCTCCCCTCTCCCCTCTATGTTGGCCGCCTCCCCATCACCATGGCCGAAATTCTCCACACACCAAAAAAAAAGAAGAAGAAGAGAAGAAAAGAAGAAAAGAAGAAAAGGAGAGAAGAAAGAGAGAGCTTTTGAGGTAGGAAATTCATTTGGATTTGGAAATTAATTTAGGGTTTTCTTTTATCTTGTATGTATATCATGTTTACTCAATTTGGATTAGGAGTAATCAAATTCATGCGCCCTAATTCAATTTCATGCAAAACCCCTTGAAAATTTCAAGCAAAACTATCTCTTTGAAATTCAAAAATTTTGATGTATGTTGTTTCGTTAATTCTGATCTCTGTAGCTCGAATTAGGGTTCGAAAAAAATATGAGCTTGTATATATTGAAGTTCTAACCCAAAATCATATAAATTTTGATATATGTTCAATTCAGAAATTAGGAGAAATAAATCCATCTTTACAGCATGTCTGTTTGATTTTCAGTGTTGGCAGAGTTTAGTAGAATTGTCCTAAATAGCTGCACACATTATGGAATTTTATGATCTTGGTCTTGTTGGAAATTTAACAAGTTTTTCTAAATATTCATCAGAGTGCTTATGTGTCGAATTTCGGCCTCCAACATGCCTAAAATTGGCTTTCAATACAGACCATGAAATCTGTCTTACTTGACACACTTCACCAAATAATTCACCATAAATCACATACTTAATATCTTTGTCTGAACATTTGTCTGTAAGTCCAAAACACCCATATCTACAAATTTGTAGTTTTAAGTTTTTTCAAATTCCAACTGCAATTGCCTCAAAAACCACCCTCAATCTGACTGTTCTGCAATTTCAGCAAGCTGAATTCATTAAGTAGTGTTCTTATTCATTAATTGTGGATAATTGGCCATCATTATTCCTGCTTATTATGTTTATGTGGTGGAATGAATGTTCATGCCCTTGGCACGTGTAAATTATAGTGTGTTGTTTTGATATGAATGACGCCCGCCAGGTGTTTGATGAAATGCCTCAACGAAGGCAATATCTGAAAATTTGAGTAACGAGCACATGTTAGTGTTGGCCTTGAGCCACGGTGATGATTGGTGAAATTAGAGGCTTGAATGGCATGGGAACATCGTGTTTGTGAGTGGATGATGTGTGGTGATAGAGGGCATGTCACGTGAGTGCATGACCCTATGTTTAATGATGGACAGTTGACGTGACATGTGCACATCCATGCCATTGAGACCCCTAACGTGTCATTTATGATGTTAACTTATAAAATTGGATATATCTCAGTCCTCTCTAATGAGGGTGAGTTAGCAGAACCCGGGTTTAGAGGGGATTTGAGTAAATTGTGGATATGAGGCCTGTACTGTGAAGTTGGGAGATGATTATGTGATGTGTGGAGTCTACATCCACTCGCCTTTACCGGGAGTGGATGTGATACTTACACCCACTCGCCTTTACCGGGAGTGAAGGCGTCATACGGAGGTTGGGTTATATGTGGATAGCCTCACTCCTGCCAGGGACGGGGGAGGTGAGAGGACCGGCGTACAGTGTCCGTGTCCACTGCGTCGTGTGATATATTCACCCCACATTTGGGGTGAAGTCCATGTCATGGTATCACACAGTTTACCTAAGTTCCAATTAATTCAATTAATCAATTCAATGAGCGTTTTGCATATTCTTCTTCCGCTGGCAGCATTTCCTTTTTCCACTTGCTTCACTGGTGACACCGTGTTATATCCTGATATTTGTGTTTCTCTCTTTAGTTATGGTTGTATGATTATTTGTTATTATTACTTATGCTAACTCTTTCTTGCAGAAACTCAACATTAGACCGCATGTATGATCCTCTTACTTAGCAATTCACTTTTCGCTATATATATGTAGTATTGCATGTCTTGTTCCTTTGCCTTGCCTTGTGGATTGATAACCCTAAAGCGATATCCAAATCCAAGTGGATTCCTACTGGGGCACGCATTGACGTGCTCCTCCCTATTTTTCAGGTAGCAGTGGCAGCATGGTTGGAGGTGACTTGGAGTCGGGTTCCAGGGGTAGTACTCGGTGTGAGCTGTAGTTGTGGTTGGTATGGTTGTCTTGGGACGTGGAGAATGACGGTGTATATGTAGTGGTGTACCTGGATGATGTATATAGATGGAAGTTGTTATAAATATGTGATAAGTTGTTGTTGTTCTTTGTTATTCATGAATTGTATGATATTATAGTGGAGCTTCACATATACTATCACAGCATGTGCGCAGTGGCCTGCCTACTCAGTTCTTCTTCCTCTCTCTTTTCCTCTCTCTTCACCCTCACTCTTCAGGATACTTGGAAAAAAAATTTAAATGCCGGGTATTCTGGGTAACGGGGCGTGACAATTACGCTATACTTAAGTTTTGTTCATGTTGCTTAAGTTCAAGTGGTTTATGTTCTTATGCTCATATTAGTATGTTCATGATAACGAGTTTATGATGATGTCTCATGTAATGATTTACTTGAGATGATAATGATGATGATGATGATGATATTTGTTAAAATGAAGTGATAGCGGTAGTGAAACCGCAAATGAATCATTATCAAAGCGATGATGTAATAATTGAAAAACTAAGAGTGAGGATGAGAATTTGACATCGAGAGTGCTCGGTCCATTTTTGAAATGGGTGAGACTCCAGATGTGGGTTTGGGGGAAACACGGGTAAATTTTAGATGTTAAGGAGCGGACAGTAGTATGATAGTCTCGCCCGATGTGTCACCCCCGGAAGGGGAGTTGAGAGGGCTAGAGCGGTCGCTGGTGTGCTCGTGACGCACCATAACGGTAAATGATGGTTTTCTCCGTTTGTCCGACAGAAAAACCGAGATGAGTCTCGCTCCTGTACCTTGTCCAGTCGGGTACGGAGTTACGAGAGGCCCCTCTAGTGCTCGTGTCGCTGGAGTGGTACCACTCTTCACCCACCCTGGGTGAAGTCCGCTTCCTTAGCAGTCTACGGTTTACCCGGGTTCCAAAACAGAACAACGATTAATTTTAATTAATTTAATCAGTCAATTTATTTCTGTTCTGCTTTCCGTTATTTACTTTCAGCATTTATGTTCTGTTCTTAATTTCTGTATAAACATGTGACGATGTGACACTTGTAGTTAGTTAGTTAGTTAGGAAGACCAGTTCTAAAACTGGGTTCTACTAGAGTATTAGGAGTTTCTACTGTGTCATGCTTTGATGTGTTCCAACTTGTGGATTTCAGGTGCGAGACCCGAGCAGTCTGCGGGTGCTCCGGAGCCAGAGACCGGTGCTAGTACATCTGAGGTAGAGCCTACGGGCGACCTTGTTCAGTTAGACTTCCTGGGGATAGACTAATGGGTGAGTTGTACCGGGTGTAGTCCTTCTAAACTTTTGGGTTGGGGGTTTCTACTTTTCATTGTACCCACTTTTGTACCCCCTTTGTACAGCTGATGTATGTATGTATATGAACTTATGTAATGTGATGTAATGTAAAATCTGTGTTGATGTATTTCTTTTCAGTACTGCGTTTTATTTTCTGTTGGAGCACTTTCTTTTTTGTGTATTATTCCAGTGTGTTGCAGTGGCCTGCTCATTATTTTATTAAACCACAAAAAATGCCTAGTAGTATTTGGATAAGAGGGCTCGAAGCCTGAGTCTGAATACTACGGCGGCCTTGTCAGCTACGCCTCCCGTACTTGGGAGAGCGGGGCGTGACATTTTTGCAAGTTCTTTTGTTGAAGAAGATGAAGAAAGAATGTGTGTAATGGCCCTAGTGCTAGATACGGTAGGGTATGTATTTTTGTGTGGTATACAGTGTTTATATGCCAGTATATATACTTGTGTAGTGTATATGGTATGTATGTAGTAACTAAGGGTATGCCCTGGATAACTAATGCATGGACAATTGTATTATAATGGAAGTGAATATTGGTTGTAGTAGTAGTGATATTTTGAATAATTGGGTGATATATATTGATGTGTGTGCATGTTTGTAGGGATTGTGCACGGGAGTGGCGCACTTGTAGTTGAGTGCTAATGTGGTGTATTTGTATTGGAAGGTAGTGATACTTGTATGAGTATATATGTATGCTTATTGGTGTATGTTGGCATGCTTGGGGGTGACCCTTTAAGAGGGGCTAGTGTGAATAGGGGTAAGGGTAGTTTGGTCTTTTGGAGAGGGATGTGCGTATAGTAGGAGTGTAGTGTATTAAGGAGTGGCATTCTTGTAAATAGTAGATTTTCTAGAGAAGAGATTTTTATTAAAAAGGAATTGCAAACTTGTAAAGAGGGGGGAGGGGGCAAGATGAGATATTTTTCCTTTAAAATTCCTACAACTTCTACAACAATCTCCCTCTTTCTTTCTCTTTCATCTTTCATTTTTTTCCTTTCCTGGTTGCATTCGGCCCATATTTGGGAGACAAGAGAGAGGGGAGAGCAAAATGACAAAAAAATGGTGTATTAGTGAATGAGAATGATGTATTAGTGAAGGAGGGTTGTGGAATGAGAATAAAATGTAGCCTTCATTAATTACCATGAAACATGGTATTATAGTGTGTTGTATGTTTTGCGGCTCTAGGCTTATATGTGATGGGAGGTAGGAGGGTGGACATGACATCCTCCAATGTGGTCGTTGTGGTGGTATGTGGTTATGGTAATGGTGATGGGCATGGCACGATGTGCATGACCCTATGTTGTGGTGATTTGCGAATGAGTTATGTTATGTTTTAATTTAAATGGGGGCAATGTCATGAGGACCTCGAGGCCTATCATATATGATCCTAGGATCCCTGGGCATGCCTCATATTATAATGCCAGGTCTCTGCATTCTTGACGTTGCAGTTATTTCTTTTTCTGTTGTACTCACTTTTATTTTGCATGTCTTCCTTGGCCGCATGTGCGTGTTTTCGTAATTTATATCATTTACATTTTCTTATGTGATGTGGCTATGTGTTTTACGTACTTCACTTTCCATGATATGATATGAGGCAAATTCACAGTTTGTTGCATAGAGCATTGCATTGCATTGCGCCATGTGAGTTGGGTTTGGATATCCTATTAGCTCACGCTGTGGCGTGTCCCCATTGACTTTTCAGGTTGGCTCTTAGAGTTGGAGGCCCATTAGCTCAGTTGGTTGGAGTTGAGGGTGTGTCAGGGTGTGAGAAATTTGGGTGTATGGTCTTGTACTTGGTGGGATGATGGTTCTTGTTGTATATGAGATTGTATAAGGAAGTTGTATATGGACAGTTCATGTGTGTGTGTGCGCGCGCATATGATTGGTTGTTGGTTCTCTTTTGTTATTCTGTGTTGTCTGGAATGCTACAGGTACTATTCCAGCAGTGCGCAGTGGACCTGCTTGTGTTTGTATTTTGTATTTCCCTTCATAACACTCGCTGCTCAGGGTATCCTGGGGAGCGGGGCGTTACAATGAGAATATAAGTTGGAGGGACGCAGTGGCATTCCTTCCATTAACTATTCATCTTCTACATCGTATTCTGTTTCTCATCATTCTCGATTGTATGTGGTTAATTTTTTTTGTAGAAGACTGTTAAGGCCAAAAATGACCGAGACAATTGTCAAGCTGACGTGGGGCTCTTCGTGCTGAGTCGAAGCCTCGTCAACCGGTGAAGTGGTACCCTAGGTTAGGATAACCTAGGTCGAGTGATGGAGGCAGATGATGATGCGATGCTCGATCGACCCTCGATCAGCTTGAATGTCGATCGCTCGAGGTTGGGAAGCTCAGAAGCGACCTTCGCGGGAGATGTAGGCTTGTCGAGCTTAGAATTGGAACCCTTTTACCTTTGTTCTTTTGTCTATTTATAGGCCGTTCCCCTTTGATTGTATGTAACCGTCCTCATTGATTCGGGTACGATCTCCTCCGGGATTCGAGATAACGGCTACCCATTTACTCGGCCTCATTAACCCCCCTGAATATTAGTGAGGGTATAATGGTTGAGTGGACTGTTCGCTTGACTCAACAATGCCTCGCTCTGAGCGATGGGTATCAGGTTGTTGGCACTATTTGGGTCGGGCATGCGGATATTTCACATGGAACCGTACCCGCGCACTAACAATGGCCCCATCATTTGTGCCTCAAAAACTACGCTGATTGAGACCGAATGATGTGTATTCTCCTTAAATGTGCACGGTTTTCGAAACATTTGATTTGATTTGTGCCGTCAAAACCTGTTGGTCTTTGAACTGATCTCCGTCGCTTCTTATAGCTGGCTTCGGACACGTGTCGTCCATCGACCATTAGTCGTTGAATTCCTTCGTATAAAAAAGAAAAGCGAGGAAGGAGAAGAGATCTTTCTATTTCGCATTTTTCTTTGTTTCAAAAGCTTGCTTCCAGCGTCGCCTCCCCGGAGATTACTTGCCCTTCCTAAGGTATTCTCTCCTGACCGACCTTGACTCTCTTTTAGATCCGTCGGGTATGTTTGCTCCGGTTAAGATGAAAGAGCCGTCATACGAGGAGCTCATGGCGCGCCTTCGACCCCCCTCAATACGAAGAAGTTCCTGAGAAGGGGAAAGGGGTTTGGATCCAACCAGACCTTCCCATTCGTCGGAGGGATCCAAGCTTGAAGGTTCACAGAGTTATCTTAGAGATGGCCCATGGGTTTTCTCTTGATCTGACTGCTGAGGTCTGGTTAGATTGTCTCTTCCATCCCTTTTGGGTTAGGATGCCCCATTTGGATGAGAGGGTTTGCTTTCCTCAGAAGAATGAGATTGGATTGTATCTCAAATCATTTCACCTAGGACTTCGATTTTCTCTTCATTCCTTCATCGTAGAAGTTCTGTGCTCTTTGGAGCTTTCCATTTGTCAACTCGCTCCCTAAGCTTTTCCTCCCTTAGCGAGTGTCTAACGGTCGAGTGGACCGTTCGCTTGACTCGGCCATGCCTCGCTCTGATCGACGGGTGTTGTTGGCACCATTTGGGTCGGGTAGGCGGATATTTCACCTGGAATCATACCTGCGCACTAACAAATACGAAGAAGAGGTTGCTGTTTCATCCTCTGTGTATATTTGAATCCATCCGTGCTTTGAAGAGATGAATAAGCGAGGAGATCATGAGATGCGATGAGGACAAGGATAAGGAAGAGGGAAGGCTGTGAAAATGGAATCACAAAACAAAAAAGTTATGCGTGAATGGCGAGCTCGTAAACAAGTGATACATGTGTGAAATAAAAAGGTGTGTGCTGCTATCAACTCATCTCTACCATTTGTTTTCTGGTCATGCCACTTCATCATCATCACACGTACAAATGTGAACTCAGATTACGGGTTTTCAAATCAATTAAACATGTAATTTACAATTAAGAAAATACGAGGAAACCCAAAAGAAAAAAAAAGTACCATTTGGCAATCGGGGGGTTAGAGTCTGTGTTAGGGTTGTGGTTTACTTTTTAAATTTTTTTTGATAGCATTTAAAATAAAATTAATTTTAGATATCAATTATCTATAAATTTAAATTAATTTTGTACATGGATTAAAATGTTTCAACTCCATGCCACCAAACGTCATTGGTCAAAAGAGAAAGAAATATTATTTCTTAGAGTTTCTCAACTTCGCTTTCGAATATATCAACAAGCCACCATCTAAGCCAATTACCAGGTGGGGCCAAACGTTGGATCATAGGGGTGAAGAACCGAATACGACTGGATCCCGTTGTTTGTCAACGTCAACGTCATCGTGGGGCCCATCCATTGCCGTCACCGTGACTTTTGATACGTCCTGGTTCTTCCCCCGGCCGGGGCCGGAGTCGTCTCATCCTCTTACCACGTGTCACGCAGTTGCTGGGCGGCGGTTCGCCGTCCGTACGATTGTGGGCCCCGCATTAGTTTTCCAACGACGCAGCGTCGGCGGTCAATTTATTCCATCCGCTTTTGCCGGCACTCCACCGTCCCATTTATTTCTACTCCTGTTTATCATGGTTGCCGGCCGAGGGAAACTCTATACACACAGACCTAATTGTTTTACACACACACAGTTTAATATTTTTATTGCTTATTTTACACACTCCTATTATCAAATTACAACTCTTGCTTTCTCCTCCAAGTCCCACGCCTACGCGTACGCATCCAGCCATCCTCGTCGACAAGCTTCACCCATCCGCACCATAGCGATACCATCCTCGTCGACAATTTTTCGATAGCAGTCAAAAATTATAAACAAGTCTGAAAATCAATCAATTACAAAACTATTTTCTAAAGCCGATTGTAACCCCTCGTAGAGTGTAATACGACTATAATATGCAATTTAGAGTACACGAACAATTGAACCGTGTGTGGATATGTTGAGACCGTTTCCCACACTTGAAATTTATGCTAAGTGGTGTGTGTGGGAATGTCCATTTGATATTTATATTTGGTATGGCATGAGAGTTAATTAAGCATCCAAGAGCAGGGGCAGTTTTCTTTCTATTCTACGCTAGTGGCAACCTTGTAATTATAACACAAAGTTAGAGGGATTTTCTTAAAAAGCATAAAACAATGGCATCCTTGTAATTAAGACGTCAAGTGAGAGGACATTTAATAGGAGATATGTTGCAATGGCAAGAGATGTAATTAATAGGCAAAAATGAAGGGTTTATATTTAAGGAGTTTTTTTAGGAAATGTTTTAATTATTTAAGAAAAAATTAGAAGATATTTTCAAATGTTTCTAGATTTCTCCACATTTTTCTTTCTTCATCCATTCTTCTTTCATTTTTGTGTTTTCTTTTCCTTTGTTTCCCTTTTTTGGCCGAAATTTCACAAGGAAAAAAAATAAAATTAATAAAATTAATAAGAAATCAAAAAGAAAGAAGAAGAAGCGAAAGTAGGAGAAAGAGGGGGAATTCATCTACAACCCAACAAGGTAGGAATCTCTTCTTAGTGCTTAGATATTAATTTAAGGATATTTTGGTTAGCCCCTGATAAAGTTGTCATTTTTACGGGAAATTTTAGTGTATTTGTACCAAAGATCTCATTTTTGGGATGAATTATTATGTTGGTTTACTAAAGTTGGTATTTTTAAGACAAACTTTCTTGTAACTTTAGAAAGTTAGCACATGTATCTTGGCTAAAGTTAGTATGTTTGTTGAGGTATACTTTTTGTAACTTTATAAAGGTTGCATCTTTATATTAGATTTTTAAGAAAGCTCACATTTTTTAATAGATCCAAATTTTTTAACTAAACATCGCATTTTTAAAAAAAACTAGGCCTTGAGCATTATCATTAAAGCCACTTTTTTATGGATCTTTAAAATTCACACTAGAGTTTCCATTTCTAATATAACTTCATGTTTAGCTTCCATAAATGTTGCATTTTGTTTACTAAATTGCCATTTGCTACACTAAAGTGGCATGTAGGTAGGAAAGCATCATTTGATTACTTCAAATCTTGCATCTAAATGTTGCATGTTAATGTAAACATCTTGCTACTTAGTTCTAATCTTGTGTGGCTTGCTAAGATTTATGCTTTAAGTGAAACCACTAAGCAGTAGTTTGCTAGAAATTACTTTTCATGAAAGATACTAAGTGGTGATGTTGGATGAATTGTGGTAATTGTTCTAATTAACTTGGCCACGGGTCGATTGTGGATTTGGAAAGTTGTTGTGAAATTGTGATGGGAAGAGAGAATGTAATGATGTGGTTCTTCTAACTGTGGAAATTCCTTTAGGTCGTTTTGTTGCATGCTAGTTGTTAAATTTAAGTGTTAAACGTCTCATTTATGCCATCTTTAGTATTGAATGCTCGCTTTTGTAGTTTATATGCAATTTACTTTCTAAAGTCTCTTTACGTCATCTTTAGGATTACATGTTAGCTTTCTTAAATTAAATATTAAATAAATTCCAGGGATGTCTTGGTCTGTCACATGGTAGGTGAGCGCCCTAGAAGGGGTTGGGGGAAAATTGGGTACTAGTATGATATGAGGACTGGACTAGTATGTGACAGAGTTAGTGTACAATATTGCTCAGTTTCGGGTAATTTGTGACGAGGTGTATTTGTGGAGTTTTCCTCACTTGCACCCAGGTGCGGGGAGTGGGTGGAGTGAGAGGTCTGTTAAGGAAACATTGCTCGTGTACAACTAGTGAGTGCGCCTTACCGTCCCACCTTGGTGTGGAGTACAGTTACTCATATTCAACGACACACTTAGGGTTCCAACTAAAATTTAATTAAATACTTAAGTGCTTAAATTCCAATGTGTAGTTCCTATATTTCCTTGCGTGACGATGTCCTTTTGTACATTGTCCTATTTTGTGACAATAGTAGTAATAATAATAATAAATAAACATTCCCCAATTAATATTTACTTTCTGCACGAATTGGGTCTCCTATGGGTCACGCTGTGACATGTTCCCTCCCATGATTTTAGGATCAGAACAGGTGACTGCGGAGCAGGAGCTGGGTGTGGACCCTACATGAGACACTACTTTTCCCTCTAGTTCCCAGTGTTAGGTTAGAGTGTGAGTTGTGCTTTTGTGGACCTTGAGGGTTACCGTATTATACTTTTGAGCTGTGGACTTTACATGTACTTATATGAGGGGCGTGCTTACTTTTATACTTGTACTTACTTTCCAGTCGTATTCTTGCCAGTGTACATTCTGTGATGAGTAGTGCTTATTGCTGTCTGTTTAAGAGCACTGTTTAGTTACTTTACTTTTGCTATCTGTGTTATTCTAGTATGCACACGGGCCTTCTCGTAGCATTTTTTAAACTCTACGCTTGGTGCAATACCGCGTCTTGTTAAATCCACTTCCCCATTTGTCTTGGGATCCGTGGTATTTGGGTGGGACGTGACACTGATCAACTCTTTCCACGTTGGCGATCAGATGGTGATTCAGCATTGATTGGGCGGAGTTGGATTTGGCCAAAATTACCAACCCAAGACAAAGTAATAACTTTTTGAAATGGCTAGGGTAGCTAACTCCGGCCAATTTGCATGGGCCTATAACTATTTGAGTGGAATTTTGTTTTATTATTATTATTATTTTGGTTTCGGTAAAAGTTTTCTTGTTTTTTTAAAAAATAACATAAATTTAAAATATTGAAAAACTAATTAAAATAATTTTAATCAAATTTTTTGGATTACAAGAATAGTACATTGGTTTAAAGTTGTTAATACTGTACATATTATTAAAATAGTTTTAAACTACTTTAACATCAAAACAAACTATTCTGTGGTTAGAAAAGTTGACAAAAATTATTTTTATTGGTTTTCTAATATTTAAATATATGTGGTAATTTTAAAAAAAATTAGGGAACACATATTTAGAACTGAAACATAAAAATTATAATAAACCGTCTCATTCTCTAATAATCGGAGGCTCGTAACAATTGGCCAAAGCCAACTTTACCTAACCAGTACTGAATCACCCCTCTAACCGATGATGTGGCAAACGTTGGTCAATTTTCAGAATTATTTATAATTTTTGGCCATTTTTTCAAAAATTTCTCCACAGGGTAAACATTTTAAGTGGCAAACTTGTAAAATTAGAATGGCAAGCTTGTAAATAAGTGGTTTATGGGAATAGCAATTAGGGGGGGGGGGGTGTATAGCAACTCCCATGGACCCATCTTATTTTGCAAATTGCCCCAAAAATATTTCAAATTTGCATAGTCATTCTAATATTTTTACGATGAAATGCAAAATAATCTATTATACAGATGGTGGAGTTTCTCCACGGGCGAATCTGTGGGAAAACCTAACGAGGACAAACGGGTCGGTAGGGATGTGTCCATGGTAGGTGGACCCCGCTGGGGCTTGGGTGGGAGCTTGGGTTCGGATCGGTGTGTTTATTTGGGGCAACCAAAGAGAGGTCCCCCTTTTCTTTAATTTCATTCTTGCCGTTCCTTTGTCATGAAACCGAAAAAACTCCTCATTCTCTATACTATTTTCAGGTTTGCCCCTCCGTTTTTGCACTTTGCCACCCCGGGGGTTTTGCACTTAAGGCCCCTATTTTTCACATTTTAATCCCCGGACGCTACTTACACACACACCCCCACATTTCCCTATCAGTTCCCTTTACGTGCAGGCCCAGCTTCCACTGTGTTGGTTTTTCCTTGGCCATCGTGTGACATGTGTGAGTAATGCGAAGAAACAAAACAAATTTGAAGTTGTAGAAATTAATATAACATACGAGAGGTCTTTCACTTAGGTCTTATATAGTTTTAAGTTGTAGAAATTAATACTCTAACTTTACAAAATGTTTAATTTTGCTATCTTTGTTGAAATTATGTCTACATCTTTTAGTTCATGGACATATTTGCCTTTTATTTATGGATTTAATGTAGAAAAGTTGTCACCTGAGCAAGACACAAAAAAGGTGGGAAGTACAAGCCCCCACATGGGCTTGTACTCGTGGGGCCCCATCTTTTTGTGTCTTGCACCTGATCCATTGGATCATGTGCCACCTGTTCTACATTAATCCATTTATTTATGTACAAAATTATTTCTTCTTCTCAACCTAATCTCGGTTGTCTTCTTCTTGATTAATTGCTTCAATGTTTAAAAATTAAAGATCTGCTTGATGCCTATATCTTTGCTTCAGTCTTCATAGATTTGGAACTTTTTTTTGGAATTTTTGCGAGTTTTAAAGAAGACGGAAAGGAAGTTTGGGCTGTTTGTAGGGTTTTAAGATGACGAAGAAGAGATGTAGATGACATGTGAATGAAGAAGAACGGAAGATGAAGAAGCGATAACTGTGGGTGTATGTGTGGGCATCGTCTGGGGTAAGAAGGGATAAGCACACAAATACGGAGGCCAGAAAGAGTAAAACGCAAAATGGATAGGTGTGGAGTTTTTTCTGCAATTAACGCGACGGGGAGTCTATTTTTTTAATATTGTGAGTGGGGGCTTCTCCACGGATTGGGACTTTGCCACGTAGGACAAGGCCGTGGCAACGCCCCCTCATTGTATGTAGATGACCGACTTAAAATGATAATGTATTTAGATGAAAGAAACCCAAATGTTTGAATCTTTTAATGCATTTTCCCCATATTTATATACACTACGTTTTACTCTCGGTTATATGATGCACGTTTAAAGTTTGTATAAGGAAATGCTACTGTTTCAGAGTGTTTTCTCACTACAAAAGCGTTGACCGTGGACTACCCGGTCAACGTGGTCAAGGGGCCGACTTGGGTCCCTCGGGTGCGTCGAGTCTGTGCAGACATGACGCTAATCGGAGTTGCGGATGACGTGGAGCGCGTCGGATGGGCCGAATCTGGATCCTCGGCCGCAAGGTGGGCGAGGGGAAGCCTCGGCCCGGTGTGAGACGCTCGGCCTCGGACGGTCGGATGACGAGTGATAGCCTCGGCGCCTCGTGAGCAGAGGGGAAGCCTCTGCTCGGACGGATGTGCTCGGCCTCGGTCGATCGGACGACGAGGAGTAGCCTCGGTCGTCTTGTGAGATGCGTGGCCGGCGCGGAGCGGAGGGGAAGCCTCGGCCCGTGGATCTGATGTCCTCCTACGTAGACGAGAACACTCGTCAGGGGGGCCGGACCTTGGTTCCGGCCAAATCCCCTCCGATGCCTAAGTCAGACAGTGATCTGAAAGAGGAGGCCCGGCGGAGACGGTTCGAATCGAGAGGAGATCGGAACGACGTCTACCGGCGCGAGCGGGGGAGGAAGGAGATGGAATGGGGGAACTAGGTCGTTGATGGAGTACCTTAGGTTTTCGTTACCTGAGATGCGGTCCCTTGTCTAGTCGTCCTTCTAGCCCTTTTATAGGCCTCCCGTCGTGATTGTCCACGACTCACGTCCCTCGTCTGCCCCCGATCGTGCCCCCTCAATCCGCCTCCCTATCGCCGTTCCCTGCGCCATGCCAGCACCTCCCCATTACCGCCATTAAGTGGTCGCGGGACCGGGGGAGCGGTTATCGCTGGAGTGGGCGAGTGACTTGCGTGTTTCTGGGGCCGGGTTGGATCGTCGTTCGGGGGCCCTCTAAGGGGCTTTGTCGGGTGGGCCTGATCTCACAGACGGGGTTCTGATCGGTAGTTGGGTTTCTAGCTCCATGTTCCTTCGGGCTTCGTTTGGTGGGCTGCGCCTTTGGGCCCATGCTGTTGGGCTTCCGTAAAATAGACGTATCAATTGCCCCCCATCGGTGGGGCCGATCGGCCTTGGCCGGTTCGGTTCGACCGATGTGACTCCTGGGGTTTCGAGTGGCGCGTCAGTCGAGGCGTGGTCATAAATGAAGGTTATGATGAGGTGGATCGATTGGACTTCCCTTGGCGCCGATTTCGAAATGCCGCCGGCTCTTTGAGGCCTGCCACGCGTTCCTGTCAGGCGTTTCGAATTCGCCCCTGGGTCTGGTATATAAGATCCCCGGCTGCGTTGATCCCAACTTCCTCCTCGCTCTTCCCTCTGTTCTAGGCTTTCCACAACTCGGAGTCTCCCGCCGCCTTCGTTTCCTTGTCTTCTCCAAATTAACAAAAAGGTAACTCCTTTCTTATTTTCATATTATGGCTGCTCTTAGGATAGGTGGTTCTGGCCAAGGGGCGAGGGATCCTCCCGAGTCCAGGCGGGGCGGGCCCCGACTTGTGGGATCAGGTTCCTCCTCTGGGAGCCGTCTCCTACGAGATAAAGGGAAGGGGAAGCTCTTCCCGGACTACGCCGGCGATGATGTGGCGTCGGCTGCCGTGTGGTTTAATGTACCCCCGGTTATCCTCCGAACGCCGTCGAGGACTCCTCCTCTAGTGGTCGCGGAGATCCGGGAAAGGTATCTCTGCTACCCGTACGATGTTCGAGTTCCCTTCATCGACGAGTGGATCTGCCTTCCGAGGAGCAATGAAGTCGGCGTCTATGTCGAGATGTTCCGCCTGGGTCTTCGTTTCTCGCTCAATCCCTTCTTCATCCAGGTTATGGAGTATCTCATGGTGCCCCTTTGCCAGTTCACCCCCTATTTGATTGCGGTACTGACGGGCTTCGTGATGCTCTGCTGTACCCGTGGTCTGGAGCCATCTCTCCCCCTTCTCTTCTACTTTTATCAGATCCAGAAGGTCGGCCCAGGGTCATGGTTGCAACTCCGAGCCCGCTCGAGGAGGGAATGCCTGATCGGGCTACCCCGCTGGTCGGGGGATTGGAGCTCGGATTATGTCTTCGTGGTCTTCCTGGAGGATGCCCAAATTTTGACCGGCTGGGGCGGGTCGGTCCGGCCTTGTCCAACGCTAGCCCTCTCGGAGGCTGATCGGGCGGCCGTCGCGCTGCTGTCGACCCTCCCCCTGGAGGCGAAGTCCATCTGGTCTTTGTTGGACGTCCTACTCCTGAAGGCCGTCTTGTGGTCTCCGGGTAGGTCGCTTTCTCAGTCCTGAATTGCCCCGTGGCTTACCCTGATTTCGGTTTCCCTTGCAGGAATGGCTGGTCGCGAGTTCACCCGCGATGTCGACGAGCTGATCCGTCGCGGAGCCGCTCGGAGCCGGGGCAGTACCTTTGGAAGGGTGCCTCGGTGGACCGTTGAGGAGGAGGTGCGCCGAGCCGAGCCCTCCGTGGGCAAGGTGGTGGCCGCGCCTCCCGCCTCTTCTTCTGGCGATCTCCTCCCCGGGGGGGTCGCAAGGGCCGGATCCGCCCCGCCAGCCCAAGAGGCAGGGGGCTACGACGGGTCCGATGCAGCTTCCCTTGCGCTTGGCGTGCCCCCTCTTGTCCCCGAGGGTGGAGGTGGCGCGAGGCGGAAACGCTCTCCTTCGACGCCTGCCGAGCCTCACGAGGGGAAGAGGGGGAGGGAAGGTGAGGCTCCCCCCAGTCCGGTGTGCTCCGAGCCCCCGGAGGTGTCCGCCGGGGATCTTCCGGTGGCCCTGACTACCACCCCCGTCGCGGCGTCTCCGTCTCCAATATCGGGAATAGGTGCCCTATTGGCGGGCAACTCGGCCTCCCTCGAGGTCACCCCCGGGGGTTCGGTGTTTGTCGACCGAGCCCTGGCTCAGCAGTTCGCCGAGGGCTCCGTCCTCCCCCGGGACCGTAGTCTCCTCGAGAGGATCCCTGCCGACAAGGTGTCAGACTCCTTGGTCTGGATCCTTCAACAGGTTTGGTTATCCTGCCGTCCTTTTCTTTCATTCGCTCTCTTCTTGGCTCACGTCTCGTCGTTTCAGGGTTCAACACTCGCTGTCGAGTCGCAGCGTCGAGCCGTCCATTTGAGGGAGCTGGAGGTGTCCTCTGCGAGGGACCGCGAGCGGGCCGGGGCTGCGGAGGTAGCTATGACGGAGGCCCAGATGGAGTCTCGGCATCTTAAGCTCCGGGTGGCCGAGCTATAGGGACGAGTGGGCGACCTCGAGGGAAAGTTGGAGGACGCTCGGCAGTCGGCCGAGGAAGCGGCGGAGTCGTTCCGCTTGGAGAGAGAGGAGCTTCAGAGGGAACTGTCGGATCGTCATCAGGTGGCGCGGTTTGCGGAGGAGGTGGAGAGAGGCGTCGTCGGGAATCTGGGGGAGAGGATCTTCGAGGTCCTCAGGGAAGCCTTCGGTACATATGAAGACCTTATCGGCCCCCGGATCGTCGAAGTCGTCCAGTCCTCCTTCCGGGATTACGCGGAGCGTGTCCGGCAAGCTCCCCTGCCTGTCGATCCCCCTCGCTCCGAGCAGGGCGAGGTGCCCGAGGATGCGTCCTCTCGAGCCCGGGCCCCCTAGGTCGTCCTTCCTGGCCTGTCATCCTTGTTTTTATCCTCGAATTTTTTAGCATCCGCTTCGCTTTGGGCCGGTCTACTTGAGATGGATCCCTGGCCCCGCAATCTCCATTGGCCTCTTTACCGGCCCTTTGCTTCGGAGCGAACAATTGCTGATTGCAAGGATGATCGCCTAAGCCAGCAACTTTGTGTTCTTGGTCGACAAGTTTTGCTCCGCCGGCGCTACCCTAGTTTCTGTAGGTGACGAATTTTGTTGTCCGCCGAGAGCGGATTATTCGTAGGGAGGTTTCTCCACTTCAATTTCCTGTAAATAAGACACAATTTTGTACCTGGGTTAATTGTTGGAAATGAAATTGACTTACTCGAACCTCTCGTGTACTTTGCTTTGTTGCTGCGACCTCGGCCCCTCTGCTGACAGTGGTCGCTCGCCTCCTTTCCCCGGGAGGTTGTCCCTTGCCCCCTGAGTGGACAAGTCGGCTGACGTCCTTGATGACTAGGGGGGCTGCCCCCGCTCTTATGAGCTGCGAAGTCGGTCAGCGGGGGTGTTGCTCCTCGGCTTAGGACCGGTCGGCGCCCGAGCGGGCTGGGGGAATTGCCCCCAGATTTTCGAGCGAAGGAGACGGTCGGCGAGGGCAGAGCTCCTTGGCTTAGGACCGGTCGGCGTTTGCGCTGGCTGGGGGAATTGCCCCCAGACTTACGAGCGGTGGAGTCGGTCGGCGAGGGCGAAGCTCCCCGGCTTAGGACCGGTCGACGTCCGTGCTGGATGGGGGTGTTGCCCCCAGACTTACGGGCGCAGGAGACGGTCGGCGAGGGCAAAGCTCCTCGGCTTAGGACTGGTCGGCATCCGCGCTGGCTGGGGGAATTGCCCCCAGACTTACGAGCGCAGGAGTCGGTTGGCAATGGCAAAGCTCCTCGACTTAGGACCGGTCGGCGTCTGGGCTGGCTGGGGGAATTGCCCCCAGACTTACAAGCGAAGGAATCGGTCGGCGAGGGCGGAGCTCCTTCGTTCCGGACTGGTTTTGTCTGACCCCCCCATCTGGTGAGGCGGCGGTCTTCACTCTTATGCACCCTTAGTGAAATGTTGATCCCGTCGAAGATAAGGAAAAGATAAAAGGGAATGCATTTGTACTCTTAAGGTTCCTATTGGACTAGTACATTTGGAGGAAAGAAAACAGGAAATAAAGCTAGACGGAGGGATGTAAACCTAGATAATCTCCTCCGGTCTAGGCTGCGACTGGGGGGAGGGGCCTCGCCTACTCATTCTATGATGCGGAGGGGTCCTTGGACGGTGTTGATCTTCTTCCCCTTGTTCGGCTGCATGGATGTTCCTTCTCCGTGTGCCGGCTCGTCAGCTAAATTCCTTGCGTGCCCTCGGCTCATCAGCTTCTCAATGTCCTTATTTAGGTGCCAGCAGTCTTCGGTGACGTGGCCATTGTCCTTGTGGTATTTGCAGTACTTTTCCCCACTCTTCCCCCCTCTTTTTGTCTTTGGTGGGGGGCGATCGGCGCGCTCTTCCTTCTGTACTTGAGCGAGGACGGCGTCTAGGGTGGAGTCCCTGGTACCCTCTCCCCTTTTCCTGTTTCTCGTCCTCTTCTCAGTCCGGTACCCTTCGGGGCTGCGGCGCTCGCTATCGTCGTGTTTGGTCCCTCGTCTGGCCTTTCATGCCTCAATGGCCAAGGTCTCCTCGGTCAGCATGAAGCGCTCGGCCCTCGCCATGATCACAGGGAGGTCCTTTGTGTTGGATATGGAAGACGTTTGTACACCCTTGTGGGGGATGTACGAGGGAATACGGACCTCGAACGTCGCATACACAAAGTCGTGTACAAAGGGAATCTGTTCCCTTGCGGAGAGGATCTCTGGATGAGTGGGAAAGTCGCATTATATATATGCATAAGTGCATGCGACATATGGCTAATAAAGGGGGAATATCTTAAGCTTATGTTGTACCATGCATATGGTACAACTTAAGCTTATAATGTGCCATGTATCATGGTACACCTTAATTAAGTTGTTCCAAGGGAACAACTTACCCTAAAATAACTACCTTGGGGGCTATAAATAAGACCCAAGGGTAAGCCATTTCTTACACCTTTTGCATGAAATTCATGCATGCAACTTCATTCTAGCGAAGCTCTGCAGAAATCCTTTCTCTTCCTCTATCCAAGTTCTTAATCTAAAGTAGAGATTTAGATTGTGGATTTAATAGCCTTACTTCGTTCGTGAGAAGACTCGATCTGTCGTGGCGAATCCGAAGGCGAAGTTCGTAGACTACCGTGCCGCATACGCAAGCGTAAGTCTAAACTTCATATTATCGATCCTAACTCTGTTTTGGACAGGATCCTACATTGGTATCAGAGCCATAAGGGTTCGCCCCGGTCAAACCGCCGCCCCGTCGAAACTATGAACGAGTCGTTGTCTTTTTCACGAATGGGTCTCCTACTATTACGGATATAGTAGGAACGCTTCGTGACGGAGAGAACGCAGCGGTTGTTCTTTTCACGTTAGGGTCTCCTATCATTACGGATATGGTAGGAACTCTCCGTGACGGGAAGAACCGACCGTTCACGTAGTATGTTATTTTTCATTTTTGGCACACGGCCATTAGGAAATAACTAATTTCTCGACGAACGGGTGCTTCATCGACGAACGGGTGCTTCATCGAGGAAGATGATGGTAGTTATTTCCATCGGGTAAGAGGAAATTTGGTGCATGTGCACCATGGCCAAATGGGCTATGAAGGCTATGCACCCCCCTCCCCAAGCGGAGGGGGTTGGCTACGGCCAATAACCACCGGCGACCACCCCATCAAGGGGGAGGAATGTGTGCGGCAACCCCATTCAAAGGGGGTGGTCGGCCATGGCCAAAGGGGCCATGTCCGGCCAATGCCAAATGGCCTTGGCCATGACCGGCCATGGCCAGGCCATGGCCGGCCAAGGCCTGGCCGGCAATGGCCGGCCTTGGCCAAGGCCTGCCGGCCTTGGCCAAGGCCTGCCGGCCTGGCCGGCCCTGGCAGTGGCCAGGGCCTGGCCGGCCCTGGCAGGGGCCAGGGCCTGGCCGGCCCTGGCAGGGGCCAGGGCCGGCTGGCCTGCCCTGGCAGAGGCCAGGGCCTGGCCGGCCTTGGCCGGCCTCGGCCAGGGCAGAGGCCCTGGCCGAGGGGGCCAATGCCCCTGGCCGGCCAGGGCAGAGGCCCTGGCCGGCCCTTGGCCAAGCCTCGGCCAGGGCAGAGGCCCTGGCCGGGAAGAAGTTGCAAGACCAAAAATTGGTCGACCAATTTGGTGTTTTTGGTCGACCAATCCGACAGAAGGTCTGGGTCGATTGCAAATTTGCCAAATGACCCATACGGGGTAACAAAAGGCCTTGGTCAAACTCGTCGATTAGTCTATACGGGGCTAACCACAGTGCCGACTAGTTCATACGGGACTAACGTTTTAATGAAGTTTTTCTTTGGGCTCTACTCCTTGAAGACTAGCCATAGTGCTCTACTTCATGCGAGATTAGCCAAGTCATTGTGCTCTACTCTACGGAGATTAGCCAATGTACTTATGACGTTGTGCTCTACTCTACGGAGATTAGCCAATGTATTTTAAAATTTTGAAAAATACGTCTTTCAAAAACGCTTTTCCGCTGCAAAGTACTATAAGAGTACTAACATTTGGTAAAGTGAGGGAGAAATATTGAAAGTTACTCTAGATGGTGATTGGAAACATAGTGACCTTTCCGACTCTAGAGTAACATCTTCAATATTTTTCGAACGTAACTTATCAAATTATGAATATCATTCCAAGTGGGAGTTGATTTTAGAACTATCCATATGGGATATTCTATTATCATTTCAAGTGGGAATTATATCTGAAAAATACGTTTTCAAAATCGTTTTCCGCTGCTAGTACTATAAGAGTACTATTGTTTGATAAGTGATGGGGGAATATTGAAGGTTGTTCTAGATGGTGATTGGAATCATATAGACCTTTTCGATTCTAGAACAACATCTTCAATATTTTTCGAAAGTAACTTATCAAATATAATATAATTCCAAGTTGGATTTGAATTTTTAGAACTATCCAAATGGGATACTCTATTATCATTTCAAGTGGGAGTTATATTTTAAGAATTTTTATGCAATGTTTTGATCGAACCTTCGGTTTTGTGTCTTTTGCAGCATTTTAAAAGTAAAATGTCTTCCGCTTCAAAGAATATCGTCGCTGAGTTAAACAAAGGTGAAAAACTCAACGGCGATAATTACAAACTTTGGTCCATTAAGATACAATACGTTTTAGAGGAGCAAGAAGTGCTCGAAACTCTAAAGAACGTTATGATTGAACCCGAGTTGGGCACTACGGCCCAACACCGACGAGACAAGGAAGCTTTTGATGCTTGGTCTCGGAAGAACAAGATAGCGCGCATTACGTTATTAAGCAGTATGGCTGATGACATAATGCGCATCTTCCGAGAACATGACCTAGCCATGGACATATGGTCCAAGCTAGAGGAGAAGTTCGGTGGCACATCGGTGTCCAAACTTCGCTCCTTAACTATAAGGTTCGATTCATATAAGAAACGTCCAGATCATTCCATGGGGAAACATCTGCGACATATGGCGAACCTTATCTCGGAGTTAAAGGATGCAGGTCATGTGCTCACAGATGAGCAACAAATCCAAGCAGTCATACGTTCCCTACCAAATGGGTGGGATCAGATGAAGATGCATCTCACTCATAATGAGAGCATAAAGACCTTCAACGATGTTTCCAAGCACCTCGAATTAGAGGAAGAGCGGCTTGCGGCTGCCAAGCCAAGTGCAGAAGTGCACATGGTTGCTAGTTCCTCACACGGGGGAAAGAAACGTAAAGATCGTTCGAAGTCTTCTAATGAACGTAATAAGCAACCTGAGTCTACCAAGGAACCCAAACATAAGGGTGGGCACAAGAAATGGCACAAGAAGAAAGACTTGAAAAGGATCAAGTGCTTCAAGTGCAACAAGCTCGGTCACTATGCTCGTTCGTGTACAAGTGGAAGTGACGAGGTAACTTGTAATACTAGTTACATATGTGTTTCTAGTTCAATATTTCTTGTGGAATCTAATCCATTTTGGGATAATTGATTCAGGTGCCACCGACCACATAGCAAAGGACAGACGGTCCTTCGTGGAGTATCACCGGATACCACAAGGAATGAAGTGGATCAATGTAGGAAACAACACACGTGTTGTAGAGAAAGGCGTTGGGAATTGCAAGCTAGACTTGGACAACGGCCACACTCTCCTACTTTATGATGTTCTCTTCATTCCATATATTCAAAGGAATATTAATACTGTGGTCAATTTAATGGGTCTAGGTTATAGTTGGTTCCTTCATGATTGTAATATGGACCTATTTTGTAATAATTCCTTTATTGGTACTGGGTTTGTATTTCAAAGGATTTATTGTAATAAGTACAATGTATTTCCTCATGTAATGAAAATTTCCTTGTGACAAATTCTTTGACTAATGAGTCTAATATAATTTGTTGGCACGCAAGGCTTGGTCATATTGGACCAATGCGTATAGATAGACTTGCCAAACGTGGCCTTCTATCCAATGTTTCAAAGGTTGAAATGTCGACCTGCGAACATTGCCTTGTGAGGAAATCTTGTCGCAAGCCGTTTGGAACCGGCACAAGGGCCGAGGTTCCATTACAGCTTATCCATTCGGACATATGTGGTCCGATGAATGTCAAGACAAGACGCGGGAAGTCCTATTTTTCATCACTTTTGTTACGCCTATTTGACCGAGACCCCAAAAGACACGAGCACAGGAGCCCGACTACTGGTCGAAGGCCCACCTGCATCCTCAAGCCCATTCAACAAAGGCCCTGTAAGGGATCTTCTCGAATGTCGATCCGACCCGGCCCCGATAACCCGCTGGACACTCACCCACTCCTGCGAAAACCGTTCCCCCGAACGCGCGACCACTAAATGGCGGTAATGGGGAGGTGCTGGAATGGCGAAGAGAGCGGCGGCGAGGGGGCGGATTGATGGGGCACGATCGAGGGCGGGCGTGGGACGTGGGCCAGAGGCAATCACGCAGGGAGCTCTACAAAAGGGCTCGGAGGACGACGAAGAAGAGGACCGCATCTCAGGTAACAAAACCTAAGGTACTCCATCAACGACCTCGTTCCCCCAATTCATCTCCTTCCTCACCCGCTCGCGCCGAGAGACGCCGTTACGATCTCCTCACGAGTCGAACCGTCTCCGCCGGGCCTCCTTTCTCAGATCACTATCTGACTTAGGCATCGGAGGGGATTTGGCCGGAACCAAGGTCCGGCCCCCTGACGAGCGTTCTCGTCTACGCAGGTGGACAGCTGATCAACGGGCCGAGGCTACCCCTCGCCCCTCTCCGACCACTCGATCGACTGGATAGTGAGGCTTCCCCTCACCGTCGACCTGCCGAGGCCGAGCACGCCCTACCGAGGCCGAGCGTCTTAGTCGGGTCCGAGATTCCCCCTCGCCGCCCTTCGGCCGTGCATCTACCCGGGCGACTGAGGCTACCCCTCGTCCCCCTCCCAGCCGAGGCCGAGCTCGTCTATCCGAGGCCGAGCGTCTCAACCAGGGCCGAGGCTTCCCCTCGCCCCTTCTGCACCAATTCGAAGCCCCCCAAGGGACCCAAAGCGGGCCCCTTGACCACGTTGACCGGGTTCTCCACGGTCAACGCTTTGTAGTGAGAAAACACTCTGAAACATCTGGCGCCGTCTGTGGGAACCTGAAAATCATCCCACAAAGCAGAAAACCACACCAACAATGGCACGAGCCTGCAACGGAAGGAAGCGCATGCCCTCCATCCCGGAGGAGGGGAATGACGCATCGAATGGCAACCCCGAGGACATACCCGTCGGCGACCACCATGCCCTCTCAACCGAAGAGACCGGCGGCTCAGAACTGGCCACGCAAGAACAACTCCGCGCCCTGGCTCAGGAGACCAACGCAAGCCTCCAGACGTTGGTCGCGACGGTGCAGCAACTCGTCGGCCCGACGCCGCCCAACAGGGGCACGTTGGACGATGGCCATCGATGGACCGGAGATCCCCCGCACTTGCGGTCTGCCGTGGTCGACGACCACGGGGCCCAGAAACCGAACACGGAGCGTCGGTTCACGCTGTCCGGCTCTCGTCAGGCGAGGTCACGCGCCTCCTCACCCTATCGTGAAAGGAGCCGAAGAGAGACCGAAGGGACGGACGGCGAATCGAGGACGGCATCGTCTCGTCGATCACGGTCGTCCCACCGTAGGAGAAGCGAACGACACCACTCGAGAGACCGATCACGGCGGAGCAGGAGCTCCCGCAGCTCCCGCAGGAGGAGTCGGGAGCGTCGGGGCAGCCCGACCCCCAGCGTGGCGAAGGCTGCGGAGCCAGCCCCGCTGGCGTCGGTGCTACCTCCACCTCCGATCGATCCAGAGGCAGGCGAGTACCGCATCCCCGGAGGCATCCACGGAGACCGGTGTCCCTTATCACGGAGAATAACCGACGCACGGGTCCCCTCTCGATTCAGGATCCCGGTGCTGGGAAAGTACGACGGAATAGGAGACCCGGCACACCACGTGATGGACTACGAGGGGGACATGGCCTTCCAGGGAGCTGACGATGACCTGCTTTGCCGGGGCTTCTATTCTACTCTCAGGGGAGCGGCGAGGATCTGGTACCACAGCCTGCACCGGCCGCTCCATCGACAGTTTCGAACAACTCGCCCATTTGTTCTGCAAACAGTTCATGGCGGGGAGGCTGATCAAACCTGGTGCTGAACATCTGTTCAACATAGTGCAAGGCCCGGCCGAGCCACTCCGACAGTTCATGCGCCGCTTCAATGCGGAAAGGCTGAACGTGAACAACCCACCCGACATGGTGGTCCAGACGGCCCTTAAGAAAGGACTTCGCCACAGGGGCCTCAAGAAGTCCCTACACAACGACCCCCCGAAGGACCTCCCCGGGATCATGGCAAGGGCCGAACGCTTCATGCTGACCGAGGAGGCCTTGGTCGAGGATGCAGGAAAAGCCGCTCGAGGGACCAAGCGCGGCGACGGCGGATGAGTTAGCCCCGAAGGGTACCGGACCGAGAAGAGGCAGAGGAACAGGCAGCGGGGAGAAAGCGCGAGGGACATCACCCCGGACGCCATTCTCGCCCAAGTACAGAAGGAAGAGCGAGCTGATCGCCCCCCACCGAAGGCTAAAAGAGGCGGGAAGAACAGGGAGAAGTACTGCAAGTACCACAAGGACGATGGTCATGACACAGAAGATTGCTGGCATTTGAAAAAGGACATTGAGAAGCTGATGAGCCGAGGGCACGCCAGGAATCAGGCCGACGAGCCGGCCCACGGAGAAGGGACCTCCACACAGCCAGACAAGGGGAAGAAGATCAACACCATCCAAGGCCCCCTCCGCATCATAGAGTGAGCGGGCGACGTCTCTCCCCCCGGAAGCGGCCTAGTATGAGGGAGTTATCTAAGTTTACATCCCTCTGTCTAGCTTCATTTCTTCTTTTTTCCATTTCCTCCAAATGTACCGGTCCGGCAGGACTCTTGAGAGTACAAATGCATCCCTTTTTGTTATCTTCATTTAAAACCCCGATGGAGTTGACATGACACCAATAGCATGAAAGGTTGGGGACCGCCGCCTCACTGGAGGAGGAAGAGGAGCTTTGCCCTCGCCGACCGACTCCAGCGCCCATAAGTCTGGGGGCAATTCCCCCAGCAGGCACGGACGCCGACCGATCCTAAGCCGAGGAGCTTTGTCCTCGCCGACCGACTCCAGCGCTCATAAGTCTGGGGGAAATTCCCCCAGCAGGCGCGGACGCCGACCGGTCCTAAGCCGAGGAGCTTTGCCCTCGCCCACCGACTCCAGCGCCCATAAGTCTGGGGGCAATTCCCCCAGCAGGCACGGACGCCGACCGGTCCTAAGCCGAGGAGCTTTGCCCTCGCCGACCGACTCCAGCGCTCATAAGTCTGGGGGCAATTCCCCCAGCAGGCACGGACGCCGACCGAGGAGCTTTGCCCTCGCCGACCGACTCCAGCGCTCATAAGTCTGGGGGCAATTCCCCCAGCAGGCACGGACGCCGACCGGTCCTAAGCCGAGGAGCTTTGCCCTCGCCGACCGACACCAGCGCTCATAAGTCTGGGGGCAATTCCCCCAGCAGACACGGACGCCGACCGGTCCTAAGCCGAGGAGCTCTGCCCTCGCTGACCGACTCCTGCGCCCCTAAGTCTGGGGAGAATCCCCCCAGCCAACGCCAGCTTCGTCCATTCCTAAGCCAAGAACAAGGCGACAACGCAAAGTACACAAGAAGTCCAAGTAAGTCGATTTCGTTTATAATGGCTAACCAGAATACAAAAGTGCGTCTTATTTACAGGGGATCAAGGCGAAGGAAACACCCTACAAACAATCTACTCACGACGAATGACAGAGTTCTTCGCCTACAGAAGCTAGATCGACACCGACAGAGCAAAATTGGTTGACAAAAGACCCGAAGTAGGTAGCCCAAGCGAGCAGCCATGCAACCAGCAATTATTGGCCATGGAGCCGATAACGAAGCCGAAGGAGATGGCGGGGGCCAGGGATCCATTTCAAGTAGACTGGCCCAAAGCGAAGCGAATGCTTAAAAATTTGAGGATAAGGCCGGGAGGGACGGCTTAGGGAGCCCGAGCTCGGGAGGACACATCCTCGGGCACTTCGCCCTGCTCGGAGCGAGGGGGATCGACCGGCGGTGGGGCTTGCCGAACACGCTCCGCACATTCCCGGAAAGAGGACTGGACGACTTCGACGATCCGAGGGGCGATGAGGTCTTCATACTTACCGAAAGCCCCCCTGAGAACCTCGAAGATCCTCTTCCCCAGGGTCTCGACGACGCCCTTCTCCACCTCCTCTGCAAGCCGCACCACCTGGCGCCGATCCGACAGTTCCCTCTGAAGCTCCTCCCTCTCCAGGCGGAACGACTCCGCCGCTTCCTCAGCCGACTGATGAGCATCCTCCAGCTTTCCCTGGAGGTCACCCACTCGTCCCTCCAACTCGGCCACACGGAGGTTGAGACGCCGAGACTCCATCTGGGCCTCCGTCATAGCCACCTCAGCCGTCCCCGGCCCGCTCCTGAGCCCTCATGGAGGACTCCTCCAGCTCCCTCAAGCGGACGGCTCGACACTGCAACTCCACAGCGAGCGCTGAACCCTGGAAAGACGAGACATGGGCTAAGAAGAGGATAAAGAGAAAGAGAGGATAGCAAGATAACCGAACCTGTTGAAGGATCCAGACCAAGGAATCCGACATCTTGTCGGCCGGGATCTTCTTGAGGAGGCTGCGGTCCCGGGGAGGGACGGAGACCTCGGCAACCTGCTGGGCCAGGGCTCGGTCAACAAACATCGAACTCCCAGGGACGACGATCGAAGCCAAGTCGCTCGCCAACAAGGCCCCGACCCCTGGTGATACGGGCGAAGACGCTGCGAGGGGGGTGGCTGGCAAAGCTATCGAAGGATCCCCGGCGGTCGCCACGGGAAGCGCGGAACCTGCCGGACCGGAGGGATCCACGTCATCCTTCCTCTTCTTTCCACCGTGGGGCTCCGAAGGCGCCGGAGGGGAACGCTTCCGCCTCGCACCATCCTCACCCCCCGGAAGGGGATCGCCAGAAGAAGAGGCGGGAGGCGCGGCCACCACCTTACCCACGGAAGGCTCGGCTCGGCGCACTTCCTCCTCAACGGTCCTCCGAGGCGCCCTTCCAGAGGTACTACCTCGGCTCCGAGCGGCTCAACGACGGATCAGCTCATCGACGTCACGGACGAATTCGCGGCCAGCCATCCCTGCAAAGGAGACCGAAATCAGGATGAGTCATAGGGCGATCCGGGGATGAAAAAGCGACCTACCCGGAGACCACAAGACGGCCTTCAGGAGTAGGTCGTCCAACAAAGACCAGATGGACTTCGTTTCCAAAGGAAGAGCCAACAGAAGCGCAGCGGCTGCCCGGTCGGCGTCTGAGAGAACTAACGACGGGCGAGGATGGACAGAACTGCCCCAGCTTGTTAGAATCTGGGCCTCACCCAAGAAGACCACGAAAACATAATCCGAGTTCCAATCCCCTGACCAGCGGGGTAACCCGATCAGGCATTCCCTCCTCGAACGAGCTCGGAGTAGCAGCCATGACCCCGGACCGACCGTCTGGACCTGGTAAAAGTGGAAGAGAAGGGGGAGAGTCGGCTCCAGACCACGGGTACAGCAGAGCGTTACGAAGCCCGTCAGTACCGCGATCGAACACGGGGTGAACTGACACAGGGACACTGTGAAATGTTCCATGACCTGGATGAAGAAGGGATGGAGCGGGAAGCGAAGACCCAGGCGGAACATCTCGACGTAGACGCCGACCTCATTGCTCCTCGGAAGGCAAATCCGCTCGTCGACAAATGGAACCCGAACCTCGTATGGGAAGCAGAGATATCTTTCCCGGATCTCCGCGGCCACCGAAGGAGGGGTCCTCGACGGCGTACGGAGGACAACCGGGGGCACATTAAGCCGTACGGCAGCCGACGCCACGTCATCACGGGCGTAGTCTGGAAAAAGTTTCTCCTTCCCCTTATCCTGAAGAGAACGACTCCCGGCGGGGGAACCTGATCCCCCTAGCCGGGGCTCACCCCGCCTGGACTCCGAAGGATCCCTTGCCCTTTGACCAGAACCGCCTATCCTAAGGGCAGCCATAAGATGAAAGCGAGAGAGGAATTACCTTTTTTTGACTAGTCTGGAGAAGGCAAGGAAGCGAAGGCGACGGGAAACTCCGAGTTGTGGAAAGCTTTGAATACCGGGAGAAGCAAGAGAGAAGTGGAGATCAACGCGGCTGAGGATTTTATATACCGGGCGCAGGGGTGAATTCGAAGCGGCTGACAAGAACGCGCGGCAGGCTTCGAAGAACTGGCAGCGTTTCGAAACCGGCGCCAGGGGAAGTCCAATCGATCCGCCTCATCATGACCTACATTTATGACCACGCCTCGGCTGAAGCGCCACTCAGAACCCCAGGAGGCGAAGCGGTTATACCAAGCTAGCCGAGGCCGATCGATCCCACCGATGGCGGCGCCCGAACCCCTCAGCTTCTCAATTGAAGACGGCCCCGCGAACGGAGGGGGTAAGTTTGCAGCCACACGTGGCGGCATCAGAGGACCGACGGCGCTTCGGAGCCCGCGCCTTAAAAATATCGAACGGGCCCACCCATGATGACGACTAATAAATGAGTCGGCATCGACTGGCGAGCTTGTCCAAATCGGCAGAGGTCACATCGGCCGAGCCGAACAGGCCGAAGCCAATCAACTCGACCGATGGGGGCAATTGTTACGCCTATTTGACCGAGACCCCAAAAGACACGAGCCCAGGAGCCCGACTACTGGTCGAAGGCCCACCTGCATCCTCAAGCCCATTCAACAAAGGCCCTGTAAGGGATCTTCTCGAATGTCGATCCGACCCGGCCCCGATAACCCGCTGGACACTCACCCACTCCTGCGAAAACCGTTCCCCCGAACGCGCGACCACTAAATGGCGGTAATGGGGATGTGCTGGAATGGCGAAGAGAGCGGCGGCGAGGGGGCGGATTGATGGGGCACGATCGAGGGCGGGCGTGGGACGTGGGCCAGAGGCAATCACGCAGGGAGCTCTACAAAAGGGCTCGGAGGACGACGAAGAAGAGGACCGCATCTCAGGTAACAAAACCTAAGGTACTCCATCAACGACCTCGTTCCCCCAATTCATCTCCTTCCTCACCCGCTCGCGCCGAGAGACGCCGTTACGATCTCCTCACGAGTCGAACCGTCTCCGCCGGGCCTCCTTTCTCAGATCACTATCTGACTTAGGCATCAGAGGGGATTTGGCCGGAACCAAGGTCCGGCCCCCTGACGAGCGTTCTCGTCTACGCAGGTGGACAGCTGATCAACGGGCTGAGGCTACCCCTCGCCCCTCTCCGACCACTCGATCGACTGGATAGTGAGGCTTCCCCTCACCGTCGACCTGCCGAGGCCGAGCACGCCCTACCGAGGCCGAGCGTCTTAGTCGGGTCCGAGATTCCCCCTCGCCGCCCTTCGGCCGTGCATCTACCCGGGCGACTGAGGCTACCCCTCGTCCCCCTCCCAGCCGAGGCCGAGCTCGTCTATCCGAGGCCGAGCGTCTCAACCAGGGCCGAGGCTTCCCCTCACCCCTTCTGCACCAATTCGAAGCCCCCCAAGGGACCCAAAGCGGGCCCCTTGACCACGTTGACAGGGTTCTCCACGGTCAACGCTTTGTAGTGAGAAAACACTCTGAAACAACTTTTATTGATGATTTCACCCGATTCGGTCATATCTATTTGATATCCCACAAAAGTGAAAGCACTAAACCTGCTTTAAAAACTATATGAGTTTAGTGGAGAATCAATTAGATCGCAAGATTAAGGTCATGCGAACCGATAGGGGCGGTGAATATCAATCAACAAGTTTAAAGGAACTTTATGATGAAAAATGCATAGTACATCAGGTAACTATGCCTTATACTCCTCAACAAATTGGTGTTGCAGAAAGGAGGTATAAGACTTTAATGAAAAATGGTCCATTCAATGATGGCGCAAGCTAACTTGCCAATCACCTTTTGGGGTGATGCATTATTGACGGCCGCTTTCATTTTTGAACCGCGTACCCTCGAAATCAGTTAGCTCCACTCCTTATGAGTTGTGGAACCAAAGGTCTCCTCACTTAAACATTTTGAAACCTTGGGGTTGTGCATCCTACGCACATATTTCCTCCCATAAGTATGGCAAACTTGGGCCAAAGGGAAGGAAATGTATCTTTATACGATACGCAGAAAACTCCAAAGGTTATGTTTTATGTTAGTCAGGAAGACAATGGTGGGCTAATTGAGTTTGAGTCGAGTGATGTCACTTTCTTGGAAAAACGAGTTTCCAAGACAGGGCGAGATAAGTCAGGACTTATCTCTATTTGAGATTTATGATCAAGAAGGATTACCTCATTCGAGTGGGAGAATTCTTGGTGAAAACGAAAATACGTTTCAATCTTCACCAATGGATTATACGAATGACGATTATCCTATTCCATACGGGAATAATGATCCAAGTGGGAGCAATTCTAACGACATTCCAAGTGGGAGTGATATTAGAATTGATCTAAATTCGAGTCAACAAGGACTTGAAGAATCTCAAATACGATGTAGTAGTCGTACAAGGTTGGCTCCTCTAAGATTTGAGGATGAATTTCCGCAAACCTTTATGACTTTACTACAAGATGATGACGAGCCTGCTACTTTCAAACAGGCCGTATCATGCCCTGCAAAAGACAAATGGATGGAAGCGATGAAGGAGGAATTGAAATCCATGAAAGTTAACCAAGTCTGGGACTTAGTTAACTTACCCAGAGGACATAGAGCAATTGGGAACAAATGGGTTCTCAAGATCAAGCATAAGGCTGATGGCTCTATTGACAGATATAAAGCTCGCCTTGTCGCGAAAGGTTTTACGCAACAGGAAGGGATAGACTACGAAGAGACCTTCTCACCTGTTGTGCGTTTTACCTTGATTCGCATGATTCTGGCAATGGTAGCTTGCTTATACCTCGAATTACATCAGATGGATGTAAAGACTGCCTTTCTCAATGGAGAATTGGACGAGGAGATCTATATGGAACAACCAACAGGGTTTGTAAAAGAAGGAAACGAACATAAGGTTTGTAAACTTCGTAAATCCATATATGGTCTTAAATAATCCTCGAGGCAATGGTATATACGATTTCAAGAAGTTGTCTTATCAAATGGATTTTCCATACTTGATGAAGATAACTACGTATATATCAAGAGGATTAAAAGCAAGCATGTTATTATGTCTCTATATGTAGATGACATTTTAATAGCCGGAAATGACAAGGGCTTTGTGATGAGTATCAAGGCTTGGCTTTCATCAGTATTTGAGATGAAAGGCATAGGAAAAGCCGCATATATCCTTGGAGTTAAGATTTCAAGGAATCGTTCGAAGAAACTTCTTTCTCTTTCACAGGAGACTTATATAAAGAAGGTTCTAGAACGATTTAATATGCAGGACTGCAAGTCCATTGATATTCATATAAGCATATGCGATAATTTATATCTGGAATCGTGTCCAAAGAACCAAAAGGAAAAGGAAATTATGGAAAAAGTTCCATATTCCAGTGCAGTTGATAGTCTTATGTACGCTATGGTGTGTACGAGACCGGACATCTGTTTTGCCGTTGGAAATGATAAGCTGTTACCAATCCAACCCAGGGCAAGAACATTGGAAAGCGGTTAAGAGGATAATGCAGTATCTTAAAGGAACTGCAGATTTGCAAAAGACTATGATAAAACTAAGAAGGTAGACATAAGGTACATATCTACGCATGAGATGATAGAGGATCAGCTTACGAAAGCGATCCCTAGAAATGTGTTTTATAAACACTTATCATCCCAAGGATTGCGTACGAGCTGAGTTGTACCAATATATATTCCCATGTCTAAGAAAGATCAAATTTAATAAAATAATAAGTTCTTTTTCAAACATTGCATATGAATTTCTTAAAGAAATGTTTGTGTACATTTTTGAAATCTCAGCTGAATTGTGTGTATGTCGGACAGATAAAGGTTGGCTCTCTCACATGAGCAACCGCCTTATCTTATCAGATGGATAAGATAGAGATGAGACTAGTTTAAAGTCAAAATCATTAGACGAATGATTTAGAGTCATGACTTAAACAAGATAGTCGAATGAAAGATCTGCATCATATGGATGCTTACAAAAGATCTGAGATCTGTATCACAAGGATATTTGAAAGAAATCTCGTAGGATTTTTTAAATCCTATCTGTCTTATGCAGGATGAGAGTCCGTGAATATTTCACGAGTAGTAAAGGGACTCAAAAAGATAGGCACTGTGGTGTCTGATCTTTTCATCCGTACAACATCATTAAGACATACTCTCCCTGGGAAAGGAGTGATGTTGTAATACGTGTTCATACCACGTATGCATTTCGACCACTGAGTTAGTAGCAATAGTGTTTGCTATTATGTGAGACTCAAAGGCCATACGGGTCTTAACTCTTACCCTCAAGGACTCCAATTGGTTCCTTTAGATTTGATGAGATGATCGCTATCTTAGCGTGTTACTTATGGGCTATGATAATTCGGCTCGGCGGGGCACGTTAGAAAAGCGAATCAAGTCAAGATCAGAAGGTTCGCAAGAAGAGGAAGATTGATTTCATATTCGCATTTGGACTTTAATGATTCAAAGCTGGCCAGCCAATTGTAATCCAAATGGGATTCAATTGTTGAATATAAAGTATAAGAAATGCGAAGAAATAATCTAGGGTAAAGCATGCGTTGAACTACTCAACTTTGCACCTTCGAGGTCGTTGTGTATCTCTAACAAGTGCACAACAACAGACTCTACGCGCATGACGGTCGCACGGTCTATTTCTCGGTATGATAGATGAAAGAACTAAGGGAAAGACGTTCTCTTACAATCCCCTCAAGTGTGAGTGGGAGATGTTGGATATGGAAGACGTTTGTACACCCTTGTGGGGGATGTACGAGGGAATACGGACCTCGAACGTCGCGTACACAAAGTCGTGTACAAAGGGAATCTGTTCCCTTGCGGAGAGGATCTCTGGATGAGTGGGAAAGTCGCATTATATATATGCATAAGTGCATGCGACATATGGCTAATAAAGGGGGAATATCTTAAGCTTATGTTGTACCATGCATATGGTACAACTTAAGCTTATAATGTGCCATGTATCATGGTACACCTTAATTAAGTTGTTCCAAGGGAACAACTTACCCTAAAATAACTACCTTGGGGGCTATAAATAAGACCCAAGGGTAAACCATTTCTTACACCTTTTGCATGAAATTCATGCATGCAACTTCATTCTAGCGAAGCTCTGCAGAAATCCTTTCTCTTCCTCTATCCAAGTTCTTAATCTAAAGTAGAGATTTAGATTGTGGATTTAGTAGCCTTACTCCGTTCGTGAGAAGACTCGATCCGTCGTAGCGAATCCGAAGGCGAAGTTCGTAGACTACCGTGCCGCATACGCAAGCGTAAGTCTAAACTTCATATTATCGATCCTAACTTTGTTTTGGACAGGATCCTACACTTTGGGGATCGTTGTGCAGAGATTTCTTCAGGCCTCTGTGGCGCAGCCCTTTCTTTAGGGCCGTTTGGACAACAAGGTCGGGGGGCTGTTCACGTTCAGCCGTTCTGCGTTGAAGCGGCGCATAAACTGTCAGAGCGGCTCTGTCGGGCCCTGCACTATGTTAAACAAATGTTCAGCATCGGGCATTACCTGTCGCCCTGCCATGAACTGTTTGCAGAACAGCTGGGTGAGTTCCTCGAAGCTATCGATGGAGCGGCTGGGTAGGCTGCGGTACCAGGTTCTCGCCGCTCCCCTGAGGGTCGAATAGAAGCCCCTGCAGAGCAGGTCATCGTCGGCTCCTTGGAAGGACATGTCCCCCTCGTAGTCCATCACGTGGTTTCCCGGGTCTCCTATCCCGTCGTACTTTCCCAGCGCCGGGATCTTGAATCGAGAGGGGACCCGCGCGTCGGTTATTCTCCTCGACAGAGGGCACCGGTCTCCGTGGATGCCCCCGGGGGTCCGACACCCGCCTGCCTCCAGCTCGTTCGGTGGTGGAGGGGGCACAGGCGCCGGCGGGGCTGGCTCCACGGCCCTCGCCACACTGGGGGTCGGGCTAACCCGGCGTTCCCGGCTCCTCCGGCGGGAGCTCCTGCTCCGCCGTGATCGGTCTCTCGAGTGGTGTCGATCGCTTCTTCTGCGGTGGGGTGATCGTGGCCGACGAGACGACGCGGTCACCGACTCGTCCCCCGTGCCTTCGGTTTCTCTTCGGCTCCTTTCACGATAAGGGGAGGAGGCGCATGATCTCGCCTGACGGGAGCCTGACAACGTGGACCGACGCTCCGTGTTCGGTCTTCGGTTCCCGTGGTCATCGACCACAGCGGACCGTAAGAGCGGGGGCCCCCCGACCAACGATGGCATTCGCCCAACACGTCTCCGTTGGCCGGCGCAGCGCCGACGAGCTGCTGTACCGTTGCGACCAACGTCTGGAGGCTCGCGTTGGTCTCTTGGGCCAGGGCACGGAGCTGCCCCTGCGTGGCTAGTTCCGACCCGCCAGTCTCTTCGGTTGAGGGGGCGGGGTGATTGTCGTCGGGTGCGTCCTCAAGGTTGCTGTTGGGTGCGCCATTCCCCTCCTCCGGGATGGGGGGCATGCGTCTCTTTCCGTTGCAGGCTCGTGCCATTGCAGGTGCGGTTTGTTTCTTCGTGGGAAAGTTCGTTCCCACAGACGGCGCCAGATGTTTCAGAGTGTTTTCTCACTACAAAAGCGTTGACCGTGGACTACCCGGTTAACGTGGTCAAGGGGCCGACTTGGGTCCCTCGGGTGCGTCGAGTCTGTGCAGACATGACGCTAATCGGAGTTGCGGATGACGTGAAGCGCGTCGGATGGGTCGAATCTGGATCCTCGGCCGCAAGGTGGGCGAGGGGAAGCCTCGGCCCGGTGTGAGACGCTCGGCCTTGGACGGTCGGATGACGAGTGATAGCCTCGGCGCCTCGTGAGCAGAGGGGAAGCCTCTGCTCGGACGGATGTGCTCGGCCTCGGTCGATCGGACGACGAGGAGTAGCCTCGGTCGTCTTGTGAGATGCGTGGCCGGCGCGGGGCGGAGGGGAAGCCTCGGCCCGTGGATCTGATGTCCTCCTGCGTAGACGAGAACACTCGTCAGGGGGGCCGGACCTTGGTTCCGGCCAAATCCCCTCCGATGCCTAAGTCAGACAGTGATCTGAAAGAGGAGGCCCGGCGGAGACGGTTCGAATCGAGAGGAGATCGGAACGACGTCTACCGGCACGAGCGGGGGAGGAAGGAGATGGAATGGGGGAACTAGGTCGTTGATGGAGTACCTTATGTTTTCGTTACCTGAGATGCGGTCCCTTGTCTAGTCGTCCTTCTAGCCCTTTTATAGGCCTCCCGTCGTGATTGTCCACGACTCACGTCCCTCGTCCGCCCCCGATCGTGCCCCCTCAATCCGCCTCCCTATCGTCGTTCCCTGCGCCATGCCTGCACCTCCCCATTACCGCCATTAAGTGGTCGCGGGACCGAGGGAGCGGTTATCGCTGGAGTGGGCGAGTGACTTGCGTGTTTCCGGGGCCGGGTTGGATCGTCATTCGGGGGCCCTCTAAGGGGCTTTGTCGGGCGGGCCTGATCTCGCAGACGGGCTTATGATCGGTAGTTGGGTTTCTAGCTCCATGTTCCTTCGGGCTTCGTTTGGTGGGCTGCGCCTTTGGGCCCATGCTGTTGGGTTTCCGTAAAATAGACGTATCAGCTACGTAAAAATTTCTTACATAGCTGAAAATTTGTTCGGAATATCCATGTATTATGTATACAGAGCATGCTTATATATTTAAGCGCACCAAGCACAAATGAGGGCGGTTGACCGAGTTTGCCCTAGTCAGCGCGGTTTGTCCCACTCACAAGCTGACTGAGACAAACCCAGCTCAGTGGGACTGGGGGTTTGGTCTTTGAATTGGGATCCTTTTACCACTGACGCTACCGACACATACCTACAGTTTTCACTCCTTTACGTTTGTGCGCATGCACCGCATCCTGTTCGTGGGGTTATTTTTTCCCGTCGTGCACTTTGTCCACGGGTTTTCTCTGTCCCAGACACAAGCTGACCAAGACAAATGTCACATCATCCCACTTTGCAAAACCACACTCTCACAAATTTGCATGTTTGCCATCCCCATCATCACACTTTGCAAAAAACCCTTAAAACCCCCCAAACTCACATAATGGCGTTGTCACGCCCCGCTTTCCATTATACTTGGGAGCGATGATGCGAGCGGGTCCGCATGTGCTTAAAGCAAGGAGGAGATGTTTTTATTTTTCTTTCCTCCTAGGTTTAAGCACAATAAGCGTATGTGATAAACCATCACAATGTACTTGCATGCATACTCAAAACAACACAGATAATCTTTTATTTTTTACAATCTCAAGGTCTTAGAATGAATTACAATAATGAAGGAAATGAATGGTGTGTTTCAAGGCCCATACAACACACAAATATTAAAAATATAGCAACGTTGCGAAAGCACGGCGTTCCTCAGCAGGGAATCTCAGCGCCAAAGTGTTCCTGGTCAACCCGCTCAATCTCAAAGCATACTCTTCAGCAGACTCTGTCTCAAAACCTGACGTACATTTCACGTGATAATAGACAAGAAAATATGAGTCAGTAAGGGTCGCTCGAGACGATTTAAAACATTGGGAAGAATTGACCCTCGGCAAGGTTTTCAAAAGAACATTTTGCATGGCAGTTAAAATGTTACGAATAATGGAACAGCTTTAATTTCTATGCAGTATGAACAGAAATTATAGAAGCATGACAGTTCTGTTATTAGTGAAAGCAGTAACAACAATTATAATTTCTAAGCAGTATGAACAAAAATTACATTAGCATGACAGTTCTATTATAAGTGGAGACATGGCAATTTTATTTAAGTGAAAGCAGTAACAATTTTATAAGTGAAAACAGTTGCAATTCTACATGTCACGCATTTCAAGATAACACTTTTCAAGTTGTTCAAGAGTGTATTCAATTCAGTGCACTAAGGTTCAGTCATTAGGCGGCAAGCAAGTGAATCTACCTTTTCGTGCCCTCGAAGGTGACCAGTTTACTTCCAACTAGTGCCAACGAACCCAACCCCACCAACATGGACTTTCTGGACCACGATCCAGAATCAGCCAAGCCGGCTATCATAAGTTGTAATACTGGAACACGAGCCAGACTAGCTAAATCGGCCCACGGGAATAGCCAAATCTTGGCATGCAATATCTATGATTAGCCATACCGGCCCGCATGTCTATGGTTTTCAAGCAGTTCAAGCAATTCATGTACATTCAGCAATGTTCCGTATTTCATGTCGTTACAATGCATTGTCAATTGGCTTAGTAAATGTCCACACACACGCGCGCGCGGTGTTATTATCTTGCAATACATAATAGCTAAGCATATGAAGTTGGTGTCGCGTTAAATGAAACAGTATTTAAAACAGGGAGAAAATGCACACTTGCCTGTTTGGTGATTTTGATGTCAATACATGAGTTTGCATGAGTATGCAACATGGTTTAAAAAGCACAGTATTTAAAAGAGAAGATATTTAAAAGCATGTAGAAAAATGCACACTTGCCTATTTTAGTGATTTTGAGGTCTTTCTGATCGTATGGTAAATGCGGATATATCTGCATAATTAAATTCGTGACATTAAACTAACAGTCTTAATAAAATATTATTAAAATTAACTTTAAATAACACTGTTTATATGTATCACGTGTTATACTAACACTTACACTAACATTTATACATTCACAGATTTTAACATAACTAACATCACATTAATTACTAAACTAATATTATTAACTAATATTGCTAACTAATATTATACTCACATGGGTCATATTTTAGATTACATACTGTGAATGATAATAAAAATAATGCACCGGTTTAACAAAATTAATATTATAAGCTTGTTGCGGTCAGATCCGCACACAATAGAATTTGTTTGTAGTAGGAATTACGGGTATAATGATTTGCAAGTTTTTGGGAGATGGAGAGGTTATCGCGACTCGGAGCTCGCTTTAGAGGTGAAGAGTCCAAGGTCGCCTGGGGATCGTCTGAAGGTTGCCCACTCCCAGAAGCTGGGGCGATCTTCCTGCGAAGATCAACAACCGGTCAGAAGGGCAGGGCTGGCTGTCAGCCCGTAGCCTCTCCTATGCCTAAGTCAGCTGGTGACGTAAGAGATATGCGTCGGGCACACTTGGCGACCTTAAGACAGGTCGACGAAGTGTGGCAGGCTTATGAGGAAGGCGCAGATATATGGAAGATATCTGACCTTGTTTATTGAAATGAGTTAGAGGATTCTCCAACAATTTTCCAACCCCCCTCTATGGAGTAACAACGGGGGGTATTTATAGGGTTGAGAGGTGGTAGCCCGCCGTCTTGTCAGTTGTTGGGTCATCCCTGCTGGCACTCGAGTGCTACAGCTGTGTCAGTGAAATTTACCGCATTAATGGTGTCAGGAGATGTCAGGAGCATTAATGAGACGCGAGTGGCAGCCATCAGTTCCTGCCCTTAACCCCTGGCATTAATGGGTAGTAAGGGAGTCTACGTCACCCTGTCAGAGATATTTGTGCTTGGCCACCCTCAGGGGCGAGTCGTAGGTCGGCGATTAAACTCGGCTCCTCAGGTCGGTGCTTCCAGTTGAGGGTACGCGAGCTGGTCATTGACATGGCGACCTTGTAGGTCGCTCCTGCAGGCTTCTTGGTGGGCCTTAGAGGCGGTCTTGAGGCGGGCTGATGTGAGCTTCTCGGGGCTGAGGCGATCAGATCGGCAGGTGTCCCATCAGGAGAGTCGGTGAGGTGTCTGCTTGGGCCTCCAGTGCATATGGGCCTCAACTTCATGGGTCGGCCTTTAGGGGGTAACAAAGCTAATATTACTAAACTAATATCATGTTATCATTACTATTAATACTAACTCTTATACTATCCAACTACGGTATAGATTATAGAGGAAACTAACATCCTAGTATATATTAACCTGATACTAACTAATATATTATACTAACCTCATTGTACTAACTGATTACTTTACTAATTATATAAATGTAAACTAATTTAAACTAACATATATATATATATACACACACACACACACACACACAGGAAAATTTTCAAATGAGAACATTTTGCACGGTGCGAAAATGTTTTTATCTTTTTTTTTTGAAATTTTTTTTTTCAAAAATTCTTTTTTCCACCGTCATTATATGTTGTTATACCCCCTTCAAAAAATAATGGTTGAGAAATAATGTCATTTGGTCTTTGATCAAGGCATTTCATCAAATTCGCACGTTTTGAGACCGTTAAATTTGTAACGGGTGGATGTGTGCTCTAATCCCCAACGAGTTCACCCATTATTTTCCCTGGGGTATATAATTGTATGGATTAAACATCAAAAAAATTCAAAAAAAATTTCAAAAAAATAAAAAAATGTTTTCGCACGGGGTTTTTCGCACCCGAAGATCACTATATGTGTGTGTGTGTGCGCGCGCGCGCGCCTTAATCTAATATATAATAAAAAATATAAACTATTAAAACTTTAACTTTACAATAACTTTCAAACTCTCTCACCTTTTCTCTTCTCCCTCTTCTTCTTCTTTCGTTTCTTTCTTTCTCTTTTTTTTGTTTCTTTCTTTTGCAAAGAGGGAAAACGAGGGGAGGCTTAGGCAGAGGGTGGCGTACGGCGGGGCCGCAGTTGATCAGGGCGTGCATTGTCAGGCGGGGACGGCGGACTTGGCAGAGCGGCGGCGCGTGCGGATTAGTGCGGCAGCAACGGCTGGGCGGCAAAGGAGGGTGTTCTTCAGGCGGGGAGGCGGCAGCGGGCAGGTGGCGCGCGTGGTGGAGCAGTGGGCGGCGCAGGGCAGCACGCGACGGGGGTTTCGGATGGCAGGGGGTTTCAACACGCGGGGAGGCGGCCGATCGGAGGGAGTGGGTCGGATCTGGCATGGCACTGGGCTGGGCCCGGGACACAGGGCGACAGTGCAGGGCTCGGGCGGGGTGAGTCGGCATGGGGCTGCGAGGCACGACGATGGGCTGATGATGAGTATAATAATCTCTGAATCTGATGATGATTCAGATCTGAGTTTCAGACTCGTTTTCTCTTATTCTTCCTCTTCAATTTCTGATTTTGGTTTAAATTGTTTTGTTGGGTTGACGTAGGAAGGAGATGTGGAGATGGAGTTTGTGTGTTTGGCAAATGAGGAATGGGATGGGTTGTTTTGAGGTTGGCGGTGGGTTTGGCGCGAGCTTGCGGGAGGATGGTGGAAGCTCCGATGAAGCTTTGGAGCTCTTAGCGGTGCCGTGGTGGTCGCCAGAGGAAGGGTGGCACCGGAGGAAGCTGGCGATGTGCTCGTCGACGAGCGAGAATGTTGGGGAGAGGGGGAAGGCGAGAGGGAGAGGAGGTGGATGCCGTGGAGATGGGTTTGCTGCGTGTTTTGCAAACAAGGTATGAGGGGGCTTCATATAAGGAGTATAATGTAATAGCATGCATGAAATGAATTTGGGGGGTTGAGATCCGATTATTTCGGATCTTACCAACTTAGGAGGCTATTTAACGGTGTGGGGTTTGGGTAATTAGTAAGGGTTAAAAGTAATAGTAAGAATGTAATTAGTATATGTAATTAGTAAATAGTAAAGCTAATTTAGTAAGTGTAATTAGTAAAAATAATTAGTAGATGGTAGAAGGTAAAAGTGATTAGTAAAAGTAGTTAGTAAAAGTGATTAGTGAATATAGAAAGAGATTTAATAATAGTATCTAAAAATTTAATCAGTTTAAGGATCTTATTATTTAAAACTGTTTTTGAAAGTATTTATACTAAAATACGGGTAGTAACGGATACGGGTCGTCACTGGCTTTTTTGGCCTATGGGCCTTTTCCCTTATAACCTCCAAGGTTTTTGGGTTTACCCTTTAACCCCCCGATGATACCGACGTGCACACACACATTTCTTGCTCCTTTTCGATTGCGCGTGTTGATCGCTTCATGTTCGTCAGGATTTTCCCTTGTGCCATGCATTGTGTGCACGTGTTATTTCTAGTCTACCATATATGATGATGAGTCATATCCTCTATACAACTGATCTTCCATATTGGACAAGGAGGTTGATAGAGTGGTACCCATGGTGTTGACGGATGGGTTCCGACCAACGGTAAAGTAGGCTGACTTGGACGCCTCTGATGAGGTGTAGGCTCGTCAGCTGTTGAGTGGGACCCACGATCGATGGAACACGTGTCGTAGACTACTGAGCTTCGAGCTACTGGACTGGAGTTCAACCTTTCACTGGGTCGTAGACCATGACCCTCCGACATATTTGATGGATCGAAACTCGAACGACCTACACCAAAAATACTCGTTAAAGGGGTCGGCCTCTGATACTTAAGTTAGTATCGACTTAAGGGAACTCAAGGCTGTCTAGATCGAACAAAGGAAGATCGTCTCGATTCAGTCACATCGAGTTTTTGGATGAAGAAATTTGAGAGAGGAAATTACCAAATAAGATCGTGAGAGTACCTAGTAATCAATACCTCTGGTGTGTTAACCATTTCCTGGTTGTCGTCTTCTGTCTTTATAGTTGATGATTTCCTTCGTCAGTACATAACGGCTAATCATTCATGACAGCGAGATCTTCTCCGAAAATGAAGATAACGGCTGCCCATTTATTCTGCCATTACTAACAACTCCCATGTGGATAGCGGTACCCAACGGGCAACTGAGCTAGCCCTTCGACCGAGTAAGAGTTCTGAGTAAGAGTTCGCCTTCTTTAGTGGACCTTGGGTCTTTGGACTCAGGCGCTTCACTTCATATGGGCCTCACTTCTTAAGTAGAGCTTACATCTCCGCTTCGTAGGCCGGACTCATGCATTAACACATGGTTTAACCACATCAACTTGTGGGCCCCACCCCCTTTCCAAAGAGTCACATGCATCCAAGGCCACACCCACACTTGCACACCCATGCACATTTCTCACAAAATACATTTCATCCAACTCCGCACCCATAGAAATACCCACGCCTGGGCGGGGCCCGCGCCATGGGATGGCTAATGGGTTTTGCTGGGTCCCCTAACTGCACGTGTATTTCCAAGTTCTCCTATAAAAAGGCAGGGTATACAGGTGTTTCACAAGTGATCGTTTATATATATCATGTAAAAGAGAGTTATGTGCCATTAGATATGTGCATTATTGCTCTCATTTTTAAAAAAAGCTAATATCAAGCATTTTTGTTTTTCGTCCTTAATATGTTTTTGACCAACGGTTCTTCAGTCTCTGAGTAGCTTGCGACACATTTTAAATACCAAATTAATTTTTGGGTGATATTGTTTTCAAGTAAAAAATATTCGAATCGTCTACAATGTAAATAAATATGACTGTAAGAATACCCGTGTCTTCTCTATGCCCTTTTAACCCGGTTGGCCGTTTTTGTGCAAATTATTAAGAGCTGGACTCTATGCACCGATCGTTCGGTGCATAGAGGTGACATTTCACTACAAACATATAGAATTAAGGAGAGAGGGGATGAGTTGATGAGTTTTTTGATTATTATTTTTTCTAAATCTGGAAACATTTCCCATCCCTACACCGGATTACCGGTGTAGGTAGCAATTCTCATTATTAAATGCCGATTAATGATTGACGGTGGTTATTTATGCGTTTTTACCGTTTAACTACCCAACGTAAAACGCCATTTTTACCCTACTTAATAAATGAAGAGGCTATTTTCGTCATTTACTGTGCGCGGCCCCCCGCAAGGTGCACGAGTGGCGTGGCTTCCGCAGCAAGCGGCCGCCCGATGCGTGGGTTCTCGAGGACACACGCAACTTCTCTTTCCCTTGAAGTAATATGGCTAGCGGGGCCCACCTCATTGACAGTACGCGTGGAGGTGGGGGAGCTCGCCTGTGTGGTGTTAGGTGGTGGATAGGGGATGGGAAGATCTGAGCGGGCGCCACCACGCATGCAGAATCAATCGGTCGGTCGCCGAACGCACCAAATCTCTCCACGACGCCCAGCGGCGTCGCCCTCAGTCGCAAAAGAGCCCTATCATCCACGCGTCGCCATCCCTGACACCTCACCGTGGGCCCCCAGCCGCCCATGTTGAGTCCCATCCTCCCCCGTTGAGCCATAGGAGAACGCTTACCAAGCGTATACGGACTTAGGATCCCTTGTACGAATTCATTTCCTTAAAATGCTCATTTTCGCAAATTCAAATAGGGAGGGACTATCTGCACCTCAAATGAGGTGCAGAGAGGTGACGTTTGACCAAAAAAAGAAAAAAAATTCAATTTAAACATCACTTCGGTTTTCTCTCTCCTCCAAATTTTATCCATTTTCAGTAAATATCACATCCCTGCCCCTCATTTTGAGGTGCAGGTAGTCCATATCTTCAAATAAATTCAAGCTGGCTGCCAGAGGTAACTTCACTGGTAGCGGTGAGTTTACCGTTGGAACGGAAGATCGTGGCCGACAGGAAACATCCTGGCAGTCAAAATCGCACACCAATTTCGAGGCAGGTGCGCGCGCCGGCGCCGTCGAATATACCGGCCCGTTTATTTTACCTACTACTATATTGATTAACCAATTAATTAAACAATTAACTAATTATCTTCCTAAATTATCTTCGTTTACTTAACCCATTTTTTTTTGTCTTTTCGTACAGTCACCGTCCCAACGTGAAACGCATATAGGCGAGCGGGGCCCACCCGCTGTGGCAGCCACCACACGTGCACGTGACCGGATCTAGCGCCTCCCCTGCCGACTGATCCGTGGTCCTCATCAGGGGACCGTGGTCCCCCCATTAATCCGTCTCTTACAAGCAATAACAAAAACAGTAAGGGTCCTTGCTGCAAATTTAAAAAACCGCCAATAGTATTGAAAACAATTACCCGAAATAATCTATATTTATTTATTTATTTATGTCTGTTAGAAGCAAGACCGTCGCCTTCGCTTCGGCTATAAATACCCCCACCAAATTCCCTCTGTAATTCATTCAGCCCGCAAATCTTTCTCCAACACCTCTCTCCCCTTAATGGCGGTCGAGACTCTTCGGCTGAGAAAAGATCAAGATCCATTCGCCGTCGGAGATCGACAAGCCCCTCCGCCGCCGGCCTCGCCGCCGAAGGAATCTCACTACCGAGGCGTGCGAAAGCGGCCGTGGGGCCGATACGCAGCCGAGATCCGAGATCCCTGGACGAAGTCGCGCAAGTGGCTGGGGACATTCGACACCGCCGAGGCGGCGGCGAGGGCGTACGACGAAGCTGCTAGAAGCCTCCGCGGCCCCAAAGCCAAGACGAACTTCGGATCCGGTCCCGAACCCGAGATCCTGCCCGATTCGGCCGCCGCCGGTCGACCGATGCTGTGGCGGTCTGACGCGTTCGACGGCGGAGATCTGTTCCTCGGACCGCCGCCGGCGGATGCGAAGAGGTTGAAGAAGCCGATGTTGATCGATCTCAACCTTCCGCCCCCGCTGTTTTAAGATCGACGGCTGAAAAGGACTTGGATTCGTTTTAATCACTCTTTTTTGGGGGGATTTTTAGTTTTATGTACAGTACGGTGAAGCCTCCGTTCATAAGAAGAAATGTTTAAAGAACAAAAAGTTAAGGCATACTATTATTGCGAGCTCTGCTCGGTAATCATGCGACAAAATTTGGTGTTTGGTTTGTAATTTTTCGTTTTTGGACGTCTTTAGCAGTAAAATTGGGAGTAAAAGTTATCCAGTACTTAGATTTGGGATGAAACAAGTGGTAGAAAGTTGGCAAATATTTTCTTACAATTTTAAGATCAAGTGGTTGCATTGATAATTTTCTTAAGGGACTCTCATAGTTTCGTCATAGTTGTCAATTTCTCATTACAAGAAAGTTTTTCTTTTGTATTAGAAAGTCCATTAACCAAGGACACTAGTTCAAAGGCGCTTGCGGAGGGTTTTCGTAATCCACCGATCTAAAACGCTGCACGTGGCATGATCATAAGAATCACAGGTTCGAATATCATAGTCGATTCTTGGTTGGGGCTAATTTCACTGTCACCTCATGCAACTTTTGTAATATGCTTGCTACGATTGTAAGATGCTTGCTAAATGCACCATAGCTTGCGATGCAATTAGCATTTTACTTTTTTTACTATTATCAACATGTCATCAAATATGCGTAAACAATGTTTGTTAGTGCTCAAGCATCAATACGATATGTATAATGTTGTTATTTCCCAACTATAATGTCTGTTAATATCATAGTTTTGATGATGTTAACTATAGTTATAGAAATTTAACCTTTTACTAGATATGGTGCATCCAATTAAGCGATTATAGTGATTTAAAGATATGAATACAACTAATATAAGTAAATAAGTTAGCATGAAGCAAACTATATTCAATTTTGAGTTTTAGATGTTAATTACTTTAACAAACCAATCGATTGCTTTTTACTATTTTTAAATTTTTGATAATTTACTATTGTACATGTTAAATCATTGCGTCGGTATTTGAGGAAGGAAAAAGATATTTGCCACAAGGCCTATAAAGATAGCGTCAGGGCCCACTAAGCTCATTAAGCCCATGAAGAATGTTGGCCGTTAACCTAGTCAAAGCACGCATGCCATGTGTCCGTTAAGCTTATGTTGCTTAAGGAGGCGGTTGATAAAGGGCTCATAAATGTCGGAGTGGACAACGGTTATGTCTAATTTAAGAAATGATTGTGTCATCATAATTGGTGACCGTTATTCCACAACGTCACTAAACAGACACTTCGGTATATAAATAAAGCATGGACAAACCGGTGAAAGGAGAGACTCCCAAGGTACGGAAGACCTAATACTCTGACATTTTATTCTTCCTCCACTCTTATAATTTTTCCTCCAAATAGCTTGAGGTGACTGACTCGTGACGAACTTTCGAGGGTCGATCTTGACAGCCCTAAGCATCTCTTAAGTCCTGAACTAACTTAAGCATCGGATAGGATTTGGGTCGAAACCCAGATCCGACCTCCAAACGACTATCTATGTTGCAGGAAGTTCGAGGCTCAACCCAGCATCTGGGTCGAACGGTCGTCGCACTCGACTGAGAGATCGATCGAGCTTCAGCCCAGCACCCTTAGCTCAACCTTAATCGACCCCGGTTCTTCTAACAGAGGGTCCAACTTCACCAGCTCATAAAGCTCCACCCCCGACAGAGGAGTCCACGTCAGCCCCTCTACAGTTGGCGGAACACATCCGTCAAATGTACAAATACAAGCTCCAAATGGGAGCAAACCCTTGGTGTGCTTGGGCATTCGATTGTATCATCACAAAAAGTCCCGGAATCATTCGAATTTTCAAAATCGGATCGATGTTAATAGTATTGGATGCATTTGATTTTTGACATGTTAATAGATCAATCTTTAGAACTTTTTTTTAAAAAAAATTAAACTTATATAAACACACACAGATCAGTGCGTATGGACTTTCTATACAATGTTCTTTAACTTGCGTAAACTTTTGATAGAGGTGAAATTTTGATGTCGGTCTCCGATGGAATTTTGGGTTTGGGTAAATTGGTAATTAAGAACAATCTCAAGTGTGGTCCGCTGACCCATGCAGCCGTGAGCTGGTCGATGCCTCACACGCAACCGCCTCTCTTTAAAACAAACCAAGAAATGAATATTAACAGAATAAAACAAAGTAGTGACTACTTGTTGTCATAGAACTATTAAATCGCCATCATGCCTACTCAACGGTGAATGTATTTTGTATAGCATGTAACTCTGATATATATAAAGTTTATCTTGATAAAGTTCTCCGTAATCGAAGTGATAAGATTATTAAAAAAACTCAACCCAACAACCCAGAGGCTTGTACGGGTGATTAACCGATTGCCCGGTCAAAGCGTCGGCTCGTTGAGCTCCCGATTATTAAGGGATTGGTTTGTAATGGCTAAGTAAATAGTCGGCCGTTATGCTCTTCTTCATGGACAATCATGCCGCCATAAGGACGAGGCTGTTATCCACTAACGGCGCTCAGAGGAACCATCACATTAAGTAGTCTTAGCAACGATAAGACATGGATCAAGCTCCTGATATACTAAACACTCATATACTCTGACTCTCCAATATCTGCTTTCACTCTATATTTCTTCCTCCATATCTCGGCGTGACAGTGATCGGACGACCTCCCAATAGGTCGAAGCTAACTGTCCCGAGCTCCCTTTTTGTCATATACACACTTAAGCATCGGATGTGATTTGGGTCGGAACCCAGATCCGACCCCTCTTGCCGATTTCTATGTGTTACCGACCCACAGACACAGCTCCGAGTTAGGTCGGTCTTCAACCCAACAACTCGGACTTAACTCTCTCTGACCATGGACCATCCTTCCTCGAGTCACTCTCTTCAGCCAACGGAGCGCCACGTCACCAGAGCCATCATCGTTAGTGATACGACCATTTTAGAGAGACCCAAAAGCGAGTGGTCCAAGCCCACACGGGAAGAAGAAGGCCCCCAAAAAGAGTTTTGGGCCAACCGTCGAAGGCCCCCGTGAAAGCCCTACATCGGATCACCCACGATCGGACGTGCGCCCGGTCAGCTCACGACTGCAGGAGTTAACTGCTCCCTAAAACGCTCCCCCTTAATGACCATTAAAAGACCCCATTAATACACCTTGATGGCGCATAAAGGCGCCCGGAGGGAGGCGGATCATGGGGGCGGAATAAGGGGCATGAAGACACGACGATCGTGGGAGAATCCCTATATAGGGACCGGAGGGGGACGAAGAAAGAGGCCTGACCCCCAGATACCACAATACGGAGGTATTCTACTAAAAGATCTTGTTTTTCCCATTGTCTTCCCTCCCACGGCTCGGTTCGAGGATATGCGTACCGGACTCCTTGCAAGCCGTACCGGTCCCACCGAGTATCTTTCAGATCCGTTCTGACTTAAGCATTATAGGGGACTTGGCCGGAACCAAGGTCCGGCCCCCCTAACGAGCTTCTTCGTCTGTCCAGGTCGAGCTGATCCCAAGGCACCGAGGCTACCCCTCAGCGCGGAACTCACCGAGGCGAGGCGCACACAGCTTTGAGCCCGCTCGCTCCCGGTAAGCATCGCCATCAACCGGGACCAGGAGACAATCAAGGCACCGAGGCTACCCCTCCCGCACCTGATTGACCGAGGCTGAGCTCTCACCTAGGTGCCGAGGCTATCCCTCTGCACCCTGCTGATCGAGACCAAACACCCCGGACGAAGAGCCTACTCGTCATCGATCCCCCAAGCAAACTGTACCTCAAGCTGACTTGAGGGCACATGCAGCCATCATCGAATACACGCCCTCTTGGCGTGACCAAGGGATCCCAACTGACCCCTTGACCACGTTGACCGTCAAATCCCCGGTCAACGCTCCAGTGGTGAGAAAACACCCGTAAACATCTAGCGCCGTCTGTGGAAACTTGAACACAAGCCCACGTCAAACCACCAAAATGGAACCAGTCTGCAACGGACCGGTGCGCATGCCCCCCATCCACGAGGAGGGAGATTACGTCCCTCCAGAGAACCAGCACAGCCAAACCACTGAGAGGACGGGCGACTCCCGCTCGGTAACCCAAGAGCAGCTCCGTCTCTTTGCCCAAGAAACAAATGCCCACCTCCGGATGTTGGCCGCCACGATTCAACAGCTCGTTGGCAACCCGTTCATCCTGGGAGATGGGACGGCAGGAGCCCTCGATCAGGGAGCGGTCCGCAGGCCTTTACGCTCGGCCGTGGTCACTGAACACGGGGATGGGGGAACCAACCCCAAACGGTGATTCACCCTGCCGAACTTCGTCCCAGTGCGATCTTCACTCCCACCTCGCCTCGGGAGGGGGGACGAGGCGGGTCCCGAGCAAGCCGGAGACGAGTCGGCCACGGCCTCGTCTCGAAAACCACGCCCAACAAATTGGCGATCGACCGATCGTCGAGCCGAAGGGGACCGACCCCGCCGGAGTGAAAGTCGCCATCACGAAGGCAAAGGAGCCGAGTACACCGACGGGAGAAGAGAGGCGCCCGTCGACCAACTCACATCCCCAGCTCGACTGGGATTCAGGCGAACCCCCCGCATGACCCCGTTCGCTCGCCGCGGTAAATCGACCTCTGTGTTAGCATGGGAGGGCATCCGGGGGCACCAGGGGCGACCGTAGCCCGTTGACCAGGAGGATAACTGAAGCACGGGTGCCCTCTAGATTCAAGGTGCCGACCTTGGAGAAGTACGACGGCACGGGGGGACCTGGAAGACCACGTCATGGACTATGAGGGGGTCATGGCGTTCCAAGGAGCCAAAGACACCCTACTCTGCAGAGGATTCTACTCTACCCTCCAGAAATCAGCCCGAAGTTGGTACCACAGCCTCTCCAACCGTTCCATCGATAGCTTTAGGACCTCTCCCAGCAGTTCTGCAAACAGTTCATGGCCGGACGTCAGATAAAACCGGACTCAGAACTCCTGTTCAATATGGTGTATGGTCCTGGAGAAACCCTGAGGCACTACATGCGTCGCTTCAACGCAGGGAGACTGAATGTGGAGAGCTGTCCCGAGTTGGTCGTGAAAACGGCCTTGAAGAAAGGGCTCCGACACATGGGCCTGAAGAAGTCATTGCACAATGATCCTCCGAAAGACCGCGCTGAGTGTAGGAAGATATATGCCCATAAGTCAATTTATCTTGATTATACGTCTTGTTCATACCTTATATGGTACGTATTATTCTAAGTATAAAAACATTTGTATTAATATACTTAGATAATATCCATAGACTTATAGTTAGGTCCTTACATATCTAGATGAGATCTCGATTATGAGTAAGTAAGCGACCGAATAGAAACATAAGTCTTAAACGGTTCGTGATCATAGATGTGTCGAGAACTGGATATCGACACATCGGATTGATCACTGTGTCTTCGTCTTACCTTCGGGTAATGATGATCTCATAGTCATTCGACTTGGTGAAGTCGGAGACGAGACACAGGTGCTCATTGCAGAATGAGTTCACTGAACGACCAAGTTAGAGTTATTACATGGTTAACTTTAATGATCTGTCTTTAATAACTCTAGGGTGATGATAGGTTAGTTGATCCTTAAGACCTGAAGTCATCTGTACCGACCTGTGAGCGAACGGTGTAGCTTAGACCCATGATCTAGCTTCGAGGACAAGTCCCGATGAAAGATCTTAGGTTGGGCTGCACCTGAAGCTCTCGAGGTGAGTAAGTGACTAAGATGGGATTCGTCACTTCCATTAAATGGAAGTTAGTGTTACAGGCTCAGTACGGTCTTTATGTTAATCCTCGGCCGGGGTACGTTGTAAGTAGTACAACGTGTATACAATAAAGACCACCGTATACTGACCAATGTTGTCTAATTGGGTTGACATAAAACCATACCCTAGGCCAACAATAACACAGTCTTGACGAAGGGATTTTAGCTAACGGAATTCATCACTGACACAGCCAATGAAAACCCTATGATACTTTTGTCAAGGGTCGATCACGTTATGATGACTCTGAAACAGGGACGACAGCTACTGCTCGTAGTGACCGTCGTCTAGGGGTTTCGAGCCCCAACCTGTAGTAAGGTCAGGCTGTAGGGTCTCACACCGAGTAGTGTTCGTGTCTTAGTAATAGGAATATAGAATAGAGAGAAATATCATTTGATGATATTCACAAGTTAAGTTGTGAAAGTTAGTCGCATTAGCAATAGGGACACAACGTTGCATTAGATGCTAACTTTGACTAAACGTGTTGTAAATTAGTTACGACGAATTTAGTAGGAACAAACTTGTTGGAAAGGGTTACCTGGATGACGGGATCGTCCCGGTCTAAACACAGGTTCAAACAGCGTCCAAATCGGAGCTCAAACGAGTCCAGAAACACAGAAACAGTTCAAGGAGAAGTGAGTTAGACCCACTGGGCCAAAAGGCCCATATGCAAAGGCAAAACGGGCGCCGCCCGCTGGCTGCACCGGGCGCACGCCCACTGCCCAGCGGGCGCCTGCCCGCAGCGGCAGCGGGCATGGCCCGCTGCGGCAGCGGGCGCCCGCCCGCAGCGGCAGCGGGCATGGCCCGCTGCGGCAGCGGGCGCCCGCCCGCAGCGGCAGCGGGCATGGCCCGCTGCGGCAGCGGGCGCCCGGGCGGCCCGCCCTTGCTCCCTTGGGCGGGCGCGCCCTCTAAGCCTAGCGGGCGCGCCCGCAACTTAAGTCAAATTAGGGTTTTTGAAACCCCTAATGACGGCTACGAATTTTGAGAAATTGCTAAACTTTGAGCAATTGTTTGAGGGGTCAAACGAAGTCGAAATTCGTCGCCGTCAGTTCCTACGCGTTCACCATTCCAAGCTCTTCTGATTGATAGCTTGTTTGGTGTCTGAAGTTTAGTATGCGAGGAGAATTAATTCGTTAAAGTTTGACTTGTGAAAGGCTAACTTTAAAGTTGAATTTAAGCCAAATGGCTTAATTGAATTTTTTCTCTTCATGCGAATTGTCCCACATTGCCCGCAACGAGAGGTTGAGTGCTCACTCCCTATATAAATAGGGGTGCACTCTTCTCGTTGAAAAACACACCAGTCAACGATCGAGTAGCTCCAGATTTTTAGAGCAAGCTCGATCGGCGACTAAATCTCTCTCTCTATTTTCCTATTCTCCGGAGTAGTCCTAGCACGACTACGAAGGGGGTTTGGATCTGATCCGGACGTCTAAGACGCGGGTTTCTTCTCAAGTGAAACTTTCTACCGCGTGTGATCGGCTCGGAGGCGAAAGCAGCTCGGGCGGATCGGTGCGAGGGTGCGAGGCGGCTCAGGCAGATCGAGTCAACACGGCTCGGCTACGTGGAGCTTCTCAAGACAGTGCGGTACATCTTGCCTGCTCCAGGGCCAAGATTCCGGGTAATTGGTTAAGCATTTTAGTGCAGATTTTATTAGTCGCTTTAGTGTAGTTCCTTCTTGGGGTGGTCAGATCCACCCCAAGTTGGCATAGATCGGGCTAGGTTCTGGCTCCCCAAAGCCTAGCTAAATAGTTTAGCTAGTGTAGAAATTTTGATTTCTGGTTTTTCCGATGCGCTTTTGTGCCTCTGTGGTCCGTCCGACTTAGGACGGATACGGATCTGAGCTCTGGGGGTCCGCCAAACCCCCAACATTGGTATCAGAGCCACGGTTATGCTATAGATCTACTATAGCGACTTTTTAATCGTTAAAAATGCTTAGCTTTCATGCGCAAAACTTTTTAGCTTTATGTTAAATTAGTTTTGAAAATATTTTTGTGTTTCAAAAAATTAATTTTGCAACACGGAAATTTATTTTAATTTTGGGACAAATTATTTTTATGCGATAAATCTAAAAGAAGTCTCCTATGTTTTAAATACTTTATAAATTTTTATTATGAGACATTAAAAAATTTTAAAGAGTGTTTAAAGTTTATGTAAACTTTATAGAAAATTTTTATTTTTGAAATCTAAAAGTTTTCTTTAGTTACATAAAAATTAGAGATCTTTGAACCTTATTTGAAAGCTTCTAAAAGGATTTCTAAAAGATTTTAAAAGTGTTTAAAATTGTTTTAATGGATATGTAAACTTTAAGAAATATTTTATTTTCATGAGATGAAATCCAAACTTTTTTCTTTTATTTTACATATATGTTTTCTAAAATTTTTATGAGATATTTAATTTTAGAAATGAGATCAAGAATTTTAAAAGCCAAAGTTTAAAAATTATTAGATAATTTTGTTCGACGTAGTTTTATGCGATAAAATTATTATGGAGGCTTTAAATTTTTAATCTTTAATTTTAAGTGTTGAAATTTAGATTTGCATGTTTTAATTATGTAGATAATGTTAAACTTGCAAATACACTTCATATGTCACTAAAATGAAACTTTATTTTATGCGGATAAATTAGCTGGTTCATTTCATGTTGAATAATGTATTCACAAACCTTGTTAGGTTAGCCATTAAAACAAGATAGTGGCATGCTATGTTTGATAAAACAAAACAACATCAAACCTAATACCAGATTAGGGTAGTGCCTTTGTTTTGTAAATCATTTCATTAAAACGTTCAATTAAATGATTTTCATAAAAAGACAATGTTGAATTGTTTTATTAAAATCCTAATTAGATTGGGGTAGCAAGTTGAACGTATAACCTTATAGTTGATAAGGACTTAATAAAAGTTGTTCAACCAATCTGAAAAATTTTGAATTTTAGGATCCACTAGTTGATAAGGATTAACTAGTTCTCTTAATTAAAAGCCATTTAGTTGTTTGGAAAACATAAGATTGATGACAACTCCTTCAATGGATCATGATGTCGGTCAATGTGCTTGGCTAAAGTTTTTGGACCAACCTAGCTAGACTGGGTAACAAGTGGTCCTGGCTTAGTCAATTCCCTGACCGCGTCCGCTGGACCGCAAGGAGTCGATTCATGACTATGTAAGTCCATCGACTATACCTAAGTCAATACGATAATAATCTTGTTCAAGATAAATCGTAGCCCTCCTTGTTTTAGGAGTTGGCAACTGTAAGAAACATGTTTCGGTTGTTGAGCTACACTCAAGCCGTGACATGTCAATCTTATAGAAACCGATTTCTTGATTGACATCTTAACCTGACTGAAACTGTTGTCTCATCCTCGAGCTTCGGCGTAAGTCTAACCAAGAATGTAGTCTAAGACCTGACCCAAACCGGCGCGTCGTGCATACACCGAGCAAGGGGGCAAGTCAGGCTAGACACGAAAACAAGGGTCCGACTAGGCTAGACATTGTGATCCGGTTGAGCACACTCATGATCACAAATGACTAGGGGTAAAATCGATAGGGAATCATAGTAAATATGATTGACGACGAGTTCGTCTACCGACTGCAGAGTCAGACAACTTGTTGAGATACACTCAAGGTTGTCAGACTCAGGGTAGTCGGATCCCTCTCTCACAAATATTATTTTATAATAAATTGTTTATTATTATGGCTTTAATAAATTTAGTGGGAGGATATAGTTTTATTAAAACCATTAAAACTATACTACGAACATATACTAACTAAAGTATCTATAAAATGCAGAATGGACTCAGGTCTAAAATACATGGTAGAAAAGAACGTGCTGGATGGAACCAACTACAAAGACTGGCTTAGGAACATTAAGTTGGTCCTTTCCCTAGCTGGGATTGGATACATATTGTTCGAGGACGCTCCGGAGAAGCCCGATGAGGATTCGACCCATGAAGAGAAAGAAGCCTTCAAGTTGTACCAGAGGGATGCAGAGAAGGCAAGATGCCTTACTCTAGCTTCGATGACCAACGAACTGCAAAGGAAGCATGAACATATGGATGTTCAGAGCATACTCCTTAATGCGCAAGAGTTGTATGGCAAGCGATCCAGAGCTGCCAAGTTCGAAGCTACCAGCAACCTCTGGGGCACAAAGATGACGACAGGGCACGTACAAGATCATGTTATCAAGATGATCGGGTACATAGAGGACGCCGCCCAGTTAGGATTTGTCTTGGACAATGAGATGTCCACGGACATTATCCTAAAGTCTTTAACTCCCGAGTTCAAGCCCTTTATAACGGGCTTTATAATGAACAGCCTTGAGACGGATCTTCCTGGTCTCCTCAATATGCTCCGGCAGTTTGAGGAAATTGAGAAGAAGCCGACTGCACTGGTTGTTGGCTCTGCCACTTCCGACCAGCCGAAAGGCAAGGGAAAGAAGAGTCAGGTCCCACAACCTGCGAAGGCTAAGAATGGGAAGAAGAAGAACAAAGGGGCCCCGTCGAAATCTGAGTGCTTCCATTGCCACAAGATTGGCCACTGGAAGAGGAACTGCAAGATCTATCTTGCAGAGAAGAAGAAGGGGCATACTGATGCCTCTACCTCAGGTACAAATTAAAAATTCAATTAAATGCAATTATTTCCATTCATATAGTATGAGATGCTTATAAACATCTGTGTAATGTATACAGGTGGCTGATAAGAACCGGAGATTGGAGAAGTACGGAGATCGGTCGGCAATCAAAGCAACAGTTGCTGCTGGGACCGCTCAAAGACTTCTGGAGACGATGATCGTGATGGAGATGATATTTTTCTTATTTGAATAAAATGTATCATCTTTAAGGATCGAAAACAATGAATGAGTGCTTTGCACTCAAGGTTTATTTTTGATAAACAAGTTAAGGTTCTTTTCATGAACCCGTTGTTTTGGAATGGATGTCTCGTTTGTTGCAACTGATATTGAATCGGCTTAAATTCTGTGGATGTGGCTTTTCTGTGATGGTTGCGTATATTTTCGAATAATGGTGTATATCTTCGATAATATTGATTTTGGAGCTGACTAAATGTTAGAAGTCAATCAGTAGTTAAGTGTAGGTTCCATGGGGCGTATAAATTGTGTGCGGTCACAATAATACGCATATCAAGATTAATTCTTGATTATCTGCATTTAGTTATTAAAAGAGTTAATACCAAATGTGGTTAAAGGAATAAAGTACAGTGTAGGACGTTTTGATTGAACAAGTCAATGTCAAGTTTCCTTAAAACGATCTTGACTTGACTCATTCGTCAAACCGAACCTGACACTTGTGCATTCCGTCTGAGGCACTTACCAAATGGTTATTTTTGCACACTTACCAAATGGTTATTTTTGCACATAAATCTAAATATGATTTAGATATTATGTTGAAGAAATTTAACCAGGTAATTCTTAAAGTCAGTGGGAGCGAGCTCATATACTTAGTTCCGGTTTTCGGACTAAGTAAAAAGGATATTTCACTTTAATGAATCTTCTATATAAATCATTAAGTCAAAATTGTTTTGATTTAATCGTATATATATATAAAGACTTAGGGTGTCAAATATGTACTTGACATATTGACACAATAAAGTGGAGTGAGCTAGAACTGACTTACGGAAATGTTAGACCCCACATCTAAAGCTAACTGTTAGCTATACAAAGTTAGGAAAATTGATCCAGATCATTTTTCCAAAGGATCAACCCTGTGTGATCAAGAGATGCAATTTCAATCCATTAAAATTCGTTATAGATACTTGTTAGTAGAACCATTCTTAGGTTTGCTATATCAAATGTCAAAGTGACTGATATGCTATAACGGTATGAGATACCGAGATAAATAGCCTAAGTGCAAGTGGGAGATGTAGGAAGATATATGCCCATAAGGCAATTTATCTTGATTATACGTCTTGTTCATACCTTATATGGTACGTATTATTCTAAGTATAAAAACATTTGTATTAATATACTTAGATAATATCCATAGACTTATAGTTAGGTCCTTACATATCTAGATGAGATCTCGATTATGAGTAAGTAAGCGACCGAATAGAAACGTAAGTCTTAAACGGTTCGTGATCATAGATGTGTCGAGAACTGGATATCGACACATCGGATTGATCACTGTGTCTTCGTCTTACCTTCGGGTAATGATGATCTCATAGTCATTCGACTTGGTGAAGTCGGAGACGAGACACAGGTGCTCATTGCAGAATGAGTTCACTGAACGACCAAGTTAGAGTTATTACATGGTTAACTTTAATGATCTGTCTTTAATAACTCTAGGGTGATGATAGGTTAGTTGATCCTTAAGACCTGAAGTCATCTGTACCGACCTGTGAGCGAACGGTGTAGCTTAGACCCATGATCTAGCTTCGAGGACAAGTCCTGATGAAAGATCTTAGGTTGGGCTGCACCTGAAGCTCTCGAGGTGATTAAGTGACTAAGATGGGATTCGTCACTTCCATTAAATGGAAGTTAGTGTTACAGGCTCAGTACGGTCTTTATGTTAATCCTCGGTCGGGGTACGTTGTAAGTAGTACAACGTGTATACAATAAAGACCACCGTATACTGACCAATGTTGTCTAATTGGGTTGACATAAAACCATACCCTAGGCCAACAATAACACAGTCTTGACGAAGGGATTTTAGCTAACGGAATTCATCACTGACACAGCCAATGAAAACCCTATGATACTTTTGTCAAGGGTCGATCACGTTATGATAACTCTGAAACAGGGACGACAGCTACTGCTCGTAGTGACCGTCGTCTAGGGGTTTCGAGCCCCAACCTGTAGTAAGGTCAGGCTGTAGGGTCTCACACCGAGTAGTGTTCGTGTCTTAGTAATAGGAATATAGAATAGAGAGAAATATCATTTGATGATATTCACAAGTTAAGTTGTGAAAGTTAGTCGCATTAGTAATAGGGACACAACGTTGCATTAGATGCTAACTTTGACTAAACATGTTGTAAATTAGTTACGATGAATTTAGTAGGAACAAACTTGTTGGAAAGGGTTACCTGGATGACGGGATCGTCCCGGTCTAAACACAGGTTCAAACCGCGTCCAAATCGGAGCTCAAACGAGTCCAGAAACGCAGAAACAGTTCAAGGAGAAGTGAGTTAGACCCACTGGGCCAAAAGGCCCATATGCAAAGGCAAAACGGGCACCGCCCGCTGGCTGCAACGGGCGCACCATTCCAAGCTCTTCTGATTGATAGCTTGTTTGGTGTCTGAAGTTTAGTATGCGAGGAGAATTAATTCGTTAAAGTTTGACTTTGTGAAAGGCTAACTTTAAAGTTGAAATTAAGCCAAATAGCTTAATTGAATTTTTTCTCTTCATGGGAATTGTCCCACATTGCCCGCAACGAGAGGTTGAGTGCTCACTCCCTATATAAATAGGGGTGCACTCTTCTCGTTGAAAAACACACCAGTCAACGATCGAGTAGCTCCAGATTTTTAGAGCAAGCTCGATCGGCGACTAAATCTCTCTCTCTATTTTCCTATTCTCCGGAGTAGTCCTAGCACGACTACGAAGGGGGTTTGGATCTGATCCGGACGTCTAAGACGTGGGTTTCTTCTCAAGTGAAACTTTCTACCGCGTGTGATCGGCTCGGAGGCGAAAGCAGCTCGGGTGGATCGGTGCGAGGGTGCGAGGCGGCTCAGGCAGATCGAGTCAACACGGCTCGGCTACGTGGAGCTTCTCAAGACGGTGTGTTACATCTTGCCTACTCCAGGGCCAAGATTCCGGGTATGTGGTTAAGCATTTTAGTGCAGATTTTATTAGTCACTTTAGTGTAGATCCTTCTTGGGGTGGTCAGATCCACCCCAAGTTGGCATAGATCGCGCTAGGTTCTGGCTCCCCAGAGCCTAGCTAAATAGTTTAGCTAGTGTAGAAATTTTGATTTCTGATTTTTCCGCTGCGCTTTTGTGCCTCCGTGGTTCATCCGACTTAGGACGGATACAGATCCGAGCTCTGCGGGTCCGCCAAAACCCCAACACTGAGGTCATAGCCCAGGCGGAGCGCTACATGCTGACGGAGGAGGCGCTAGCCGCAGATGACGTAAGTCAACCAACAGGGGCTAGGCGGAGCTTCAAGCACGAGAGCAAGCGCCGCGGCCCTGACGAACCTCGACAGGAGAAGAAGGCCAAAGGAAAGCAACGCAGGGAGGAGCCACGACCCCCCAAGCTGAACACCGCCCCGGATGTCGTCATTGCGCACGCTCAAAGGAGGGACGCTTTAGCAGGCCGCCTCCGAGGATGAAGAGAGGCGAAAAGGACGAGGAAAAATGTTGCAAGTACCACAAAGAAAAATGTTGCAAGTACCACAAAGAAAAATGTTGCAAGTACCACAAAGAAAAATATTGCAAGTACCACAAAGACAATGGCCATGACACCGACGACTGCTGGCACTTGAAGAAGGATATAGAGAAGCTAGTCAGCCGAGGCCATTTAAAAAATTTTGTCAACGACTTAGCCGTCGCCCCCGGGGAGGGGACGTCCAAGCAGATGGACGTGTGGAAGAAGGTGAATGTGGTTCAAGCGGCAATACGCGTCATCGAGTGAGCAGACGGGACAATCAGCCGCAACTTCACCCGAGCAAGATTAGCTTGCCCTCGCCTTCCCCATTTTATTTTCCTCCAAATGTGCACCCGGGTTCAAGGAATGAAAAGGAAACCGCGTTAGTACCGCTCTGCTTTTTCTCACCGTATCTAGTTTGGCGATCGACCGTGAAGCAGATGGGAAATCACCCATCAGATAGGACTTGTTATGTCGATCGGACGGAAGGCTGGGGGCAACTCTCCCAGCGGGCCGATCTCACCGATTGGACGGAAGGCTATGGGCAACTCCCCAGCGGGCCGATCGCATGGATCGACCGTAAGGCTGGGGTCAACTCCCTCAGCAGACCGATCGCACGGATCGACCGTAAGGCCGGGGCAACTTCCCCAGCGGGTCAACCCTACAGGACGGCCATAAGACTGGGGGCAACTCCCCCAACGGGCCGATCCCTCGATATACCGTGATCCTGGGGGTAGCCCCCTAGCAGGTAGACCGATCCGACCGACCGTAAGGCTGGGGGGCCACTCCCCCAGCAGGCTGGTTCATCGGTTGGACGTAAGCCGGAGGGTAGCTCCCCCGCTGACCAACCGACCCGATCGACAATAAGGCTGGGGCAACTCCCCCAGCAGACAGATCAACATGGCCGTCCGTAAGGCTGGGGCAACTCCCCAATGGGCTGGAACATTGATTGGACGTAAGTCGGAGGGTAGCTCCCCCCGCTGACCAACCGACCCGATCGACCGTAAGGCTGGGGGCAACTCCCCCAGCGGGCAGATCAACATGGCCATCTGTAAGGCTGGCGGCAACTCCCCCAGCGGGCCGGAACATCGATTGGACATAAGCATGGAGATAGCTCCCCCAGCGGCTCAAACAATCTGATCGGCCGTAAGGCAGGGGCAACTCCCCCAGCGGGTCGATCCCCGACCGCCCGTAAGACTGATGGTAAGCCCCCCGCAAGGCGATAGACTGATCAACCTGAGGATCATGGACGAAGGAAAACCCACAGCAGTCGTAATGGCAGATCGGTCGAGAACACTCCCGAGGCACTAGTCAATCAGACCGATCGGAGTGGTGTCCCGAGGATCATCCTCCCTGACTGGATCGAACACGACTGTGGCTCAGAAGACCAAGAATCTTCCCTCACTGTGAAATGACGCAATCAGTGGAGGACAGAAATGGAGACAACCCGATCAATCGTCGACAAGGACAAAGGCGACGCACAGGGAAAATAGCAGGAAGCAAAAAGGTACAAAGACCCATAAACACTTTATAAATTACACCCAAAAAGTTGTTCCATATTACAGGGGGAGGGGGAGAAGGGAACAAAAATGGAGGAGCGTCGTCTAGGGGGCCGGGGCCCGGGAGGAGGCGTCGTCTGAGACCTCGCCTTGCTCGGAGCGAGGGTGCTCTTCGGGACCCGCTGGAGGTCGGGGAAGCGACTGTCGGACACGCTCCTCGAACCTCTGAAAAGAGTCTCAGAAGACCCTCACGATCCTGGGGGCCAAGATGTCCTCGTAAGGATCAAAGGCCTCCTTGAGGGCCTTCACAATCCGCGGCCTCATGACCCCCTCGTAGCCCATCTCTACTTCCTCGACGAGCCGGGTGGGATGCGCCTGACGCAGGGCTCCAAGCTCGTTCCAGAGCTCATCTCTCTCCCGACGGAATGCTTCTTCCGCCTCCTGGGCTGACCTCTGAGCGTCGGCTAGGGCCCCCTGCAGATCCAGCACCTCATAGGAAAGCTCATCCACCCGACGCCGCAGATGCTGGGCCTCCATGCAGGCTTCTTTGGCCGCCACCTCAGCCGCCCCAACCCTCAAGCGTTCACGTGCCAAAGACTCTTCGAGGTTGGATGCGTGGGCCGCACGGCGCTGCACCTCAACGGCCATCACGGTGGCCTGCAAAACGAAAGAGGTGAGCCAAAGAAATCACGGGACAGGATTGAACGCAGCAGAAGGACCAACCTGCTAAAGCTGCCAGACTAGAGTGTCCGTCAGTCGGTCGGAGGGAGCCCTCTGCAGGAGGGAGCGGTCCCTCGGAAGGATGGAGCTCCGCGCCAGCTAGGTGGCCACGGCTCGGTCGACAAAAATCGAGTCACCGGGCGTAACCTCGGGGCCCGCCTGGGGAGTCAGCAGGGCGCCCTGGCTCCGGCCAAGGACGGCTCGGCTGAGACAACGGGGGTGGCCACCAGGGCCATCGGGAGGGTTTCACCCGAGACGACCGACGCCCCGGGAACCATGGAGGGGTGGACCTCCTCGGTGTTCTTCTTCTTCATCTTCCTCTCGTCGGGGCCCTCGGACTCCGTAGGGGGGCGCTTCCGCTCTGCGCCGCGACCACCTCTGGACGCACGAGGCACCGGGCCCGCACCCCCGTTGTCTCCTCCGGGTTGGACGGGGGAGGAAGGACCGGCGGCCACAGTCTCCCCCGCTGGGGATTCCATTGCAACCTGGGCAGGCAGCACCGCAGCGACAGTAGGCTCCAATCTCCCGACCGCTGGGTTGGTTTGGCGTATCTCGTCCTCTACTACACGCAGAGGCGCATGGCCCGAGGGGTTTTCTCGGCCTCTGCTCGACCCTCGGCAGATGAGCTCGTCGACATCTTGGCTGAACTCTCGACCCGTCATTTCTGTGGAAAGAAAGAAGATCAGGGAAAGAAAGAGGCAAAGCAGAAAGAAAATGTGGCGCCTACCAGGGGACCATATGTCGGTCTTAAGGAGCAGGTCATCCAGCAAAGGCCAGACCGACCTCTCCTCTAAGGGTAGAGACGACAACAGCTGGACGGCAGCCTGATCGGTCTCGGAGAGGGTCAATGTCAAGTCACATTGACATATCCCCCCCAACCGGTCAGGTTCACGGCGTCCCCAGGGAAGACGACGAAGACGAAGCTCGAACTCCAGTCTCCCACCCAGCGGGGCAGGCCGAGCAAGCACTCCCTCCCCGCTCGGGCCCTGATGTGCTGTCACGACCCTCGACCGACCGTCTTAACCCGGAAAAAGTAGAAGAAAATGGGCAGGGTCGGCTCCAAGCCATGGACGCTACAGATCATGATGAACCCAACCAGCACCGTAATGGAGTATGATGTCAGCTTGCACATGGCCACCATCAAGAACTCCATGACCTGGATGATGAAGGGATGAAGGGGGGAAGCGGAGACCCAGGCGAAACATCTCAACGTAGACACCGACCTCCATGTTCCTTGGGAAACAAATCCTTTCGTCGCTGAAAGGGATCCGGACGTCATATGGGTGGCACAAATACTTCTCCCTGATCTCCAAGGCCGTCGAGAAGGGAACATAGACGACGATCTAAGGATCACCCGGGAAACGTCGAACCTTTCTGCCACCTGAGCCACATCGCCACCAACTGGGTCCTCAAAGAGTAGGCCCTTCCCTTTATTCGGAACGGGGCGTTTCCCCGAAAGGATATCAGGCCTCGATGGCAGAGGATTGCCTGACTCAGGCACCGGATGGACCCCGGACCCTAACACGGAACCACCTATTCTAAGCGCGACCATGGGACAAATCGAGTGGGGCAAAGGGAGGAGGAGGAAAGTTACCTTAGAAGGAATCCGAAGGAAGAAAGACGAAGGAGGGTTCGAAGGAGCTCGCAAGATCAGAGTCGGATAGAAAGACGCGAAAGAATCAAACTCAAAAGGCCGGCGTCATTATATGGAAAAGCAATCTCAAAATCAGGACCGTCCAAAGAAGAGCATGCGGCAGCATCTGGAGGACTGACGGCGCTTCGAATTCCACACCCAGAGAAGTTCAAACGGGTCGCGTCATGATGGCCTCCATTTAATGGCTCGGTCTCGACTGACGCGCCTGTCAAAATCCGCACGAGTTACATCGCCCGAACCGAACCGACAGAATCCGAACGGCCCGAGCGATTGGCGCTATTGATACGACCATTTTAGAGAGGCCCAAAAGCGAGCGGCCCAAGCCCACACGGAAAGAAGAAGGCCCCCGAAAAGAGTTTTGGGCCAACCGTCGAAGGCCCCCGTGAAAGCCCTACATCGGATCACCCACGATCAGACGTCCGCCCGGTCAGCCCACGACTGCGGGAGTTAACTGCTCCCCAAAATGCTCCACCTTAATGACCATTAAGGGACCCCATTAATCCACCTTGATGGCGCATAAAGTCGCCTGGAGGGAGGCAGACCATGGGGGCGGAATAGGGGGCATGAAGACACGATGATCGTGGGAGAATTTCTATATAGGGACCGGAGGGGGAACGAAGAAAGAGGACTGACCCCAGAAACCACAATACGGAGGTATTCTACTAAAAGATCTTGTTTTCCCCGTTGTCTTTCCTCCCACAGCTCGGTCTGAGCATACACGTACCGGCCTCCTTGCGAGTCGTACCGGTCCCACTGAGTATCTTTCAGATCCCTTCTGACTTAGGCATCGGAGGGGACTTGGTCAGAACCAAGGTCCGGCCCCCCTAACGAGCTTCTTCGTCTGTCCAGGTCGAGCTGATCCCAAGGCGCCAAGGCTACCCCTCAGTGTGAAACTCATCGAGGCGAGGCGCACATAGCTTTGAGCCCGCTCGCCCCCGGTAAGCATCGCCATCAACTGGGACCGGGAGACAATCAAGGCGCCGAGGCTATCCCTCCCGCACCTGATTGACCGAGGCTGAGCGCTCACCTAGGTGTCGAGACTACCCCTTCGCATCCCGCTGACCAAGGCTAAACACCCCGGACGAAGAGCATACTCGTCCTCGATCCCCCAAGTAAACCGTACCTCGAGCTGACTTGAAGGGCCACGCAACCATCATCGAATACATACCCACGTGGTGTGACCAAGGGATCCCAACCGATCCCTTGACCACGTTGACCATCAAATCCCAGGTCAACGACCCAGTGGTGAAAAAACACGCGTAAACAGCTAGCATCCTACTCACTGGTTGACGGATTTACCCATCAACAATCGTGATGTTTTTAATGGATTTGTTGAGTAGAACAAACATACTGAAAGGAAAAGAGCTGAAATTATATTTGAAAAAAAAATCAGTTGCTTGAACTAAAAGGTCTGAATTTTCTGACATGAAAACTATTGGGTTTTGGGCTAGAAAGAAGAGTGATAGATAGGAAGGATATTGTTGGTAGAAAGGTAGAGGAAGGGTGTGGGTGTGGGATGTGTGTTTCGATGAATTTATAATGCGATGAGATTGAAATACTATGGACACAGTAATCCATAACAGAATGAATGGTTTAATTTATGTTTGTGTGCGAGTAAACTTGATATAAAGTGATTGGGTGATACGAACCATGCTCCATTGATAGATGAATTACTGGTAGTTTTTGTTGGGTTGCGAACAGTTGTCCCACATCGGCTAGGTTGGGGATCTTGGTGGGGTACAAATAGCGGTTTTGTATCTCCATTGATATGAGGCCTGTTCGAGAGATCCCAAGAGCAAAGCCATGCGGATGCATTGTGAAACACTCAAAGTGCACAATATCATACCAATGTGGAGAATGAATTGCACGCCCATATTTGCACCCCTAACAATTTTATAGTGAAACAATATTCTCACTTAAGAAAAACAACTCCCACAAGCCCCCTTACTCCCTGTGCATCTGCTGCTATGGTTTGGACTTGTACCGACAAAAGGACACCATGGTCTGGCAGCTACAACAGGTTCGGCTGCCCTACTGTTTTTGACTCGGTCTCTCGATTGTTCCTCGCATAACTTCCTTCTTTGCACAGGCCACCACGATAGCCGTCGAGGTGCAATGTCGTGCGGCCCGGGCGAGGGAGTTGGAAGAGACATTGGTCCGAGAGCGAGCAAGGGCCGGGGACGCCGAGGTGGCCCTCTGAGAGGCGTGCATAGAAGCTCGCCACTTGCGACGCCGGGTGGACGAGCTCGCCGGTCAGGTGATGGATCTCCGGGGCGAGATGGACGATGCTCAGAGATCAGCCCAAGAGGCCGAGGAGGCGTTCCGCCAGGAGAGGAGCGATCTCCGGAGCGAGCTGGCAGACCTGCGCTAGATGACCCGGTTCGTCGATGAGGTGGAGCGGGGTACCGACGGGGTCCTGGGGGAAAGGATTACGGCGGTCCTTAGGGAGGCCTTCAGTTCCTACGAGGACCTCCTCGCCCCTCGGATCGTTGACGTCATCAGGGATTCCTTCCACCGGTTCGCGGAGCACGCCCGACAGCCACTTCCGCCCGTTGATCCCCCGCGCTCCGAGCAGGGCGAGGTGCCCGAGGATGCTTCCTCCCGTGCCCCAGGGCCTTAGGCCCTTGTATCCCGAACCCCCGTTTTTCTTCCTTTTTGGGCCTGTAATTTTGAATAACTTGATTAATATAGTTCCGCTGCTGGGGGTCTTCCGCCCCGTGGGGACCCTTAGCCTTTTTGGCTTCTTACTATATTTTTACCATAGTCTTTCTTTTAGCCATAATGCTTGGTTTGCTTAAATAGTCGCCCCGCAGGAGGCTGGGCTGTTCCCCGTCTCGCGGTCAGTAGGGTCGGCCGTTTCAGCGAAGGGGGCTGTCCCTTGGCTTAAGATCCGCCGAGTCCCTCGTCCGGGGAGTCGCCTCTAGCCTTCCAAGCGCATGAGTTCTTAAGTCGGCGAGGGGTCTGCCCCCAGCTTGTAACCACCGACGTCACCTCCTACCGGGGGAGTTACCCCCGGCCTTACGAGCGGGCGGGTCGTTCGGTCAGCGAGGGAAGTTATCCCTCGGCTTTCGACCGACCGATGTCCCTGTCTGCTGGAGGAGTTGCCCCCGGTCTTACGAGCGGGCGGGTCGTTCGGTTGGCGAGTGAAGCTATCCCTTGGCTTACGACCGGCCGATGCCCCCGTCTGCCGGGGGGTTGCCCCCGGCCTTCCGGCGGGCGGGTCGTTCGGTCGGCGAGGGAAGCTATCCCTCGGCTTACGATCGACCGATGTCCACGTCTGCTGAGGGAGTTGCCCCCAGCCTTACGAGCGGGCAGTTCGTTCGGTTAGCGTTGGAAGCTATCCCTCGGCTTACGACCGGCCGATGCCCCCGTCTGCCAGGGGGTTGCCCCCGGCCTTCCGAGCGGGCGGGTCGTTCAGTCGGCGAGGGAAGCTATCCCTCGGCTTACGACCGACCAATGTCCCCGTCTGCTGGGGGAGTTGCCCCATCCTTACGAGCGGGCGGGTCGTTCGGTCAGCGAGGGAAGCCATCCCTCGGCTTACGACCGACCGATGTCCCTGTCTGCTGGGGGAGTTGCCCCCAGCCTTACGAGCGGGCTTTTAGATCGGCCCGCTGGGGGAGTTGCCCCCAGCCTTACGGCTGATTGTCTCGGTCTGGGGCCTCCGATCTGCCGAGTTGAAGCAATCCCTCTGGGAGAGGAGATCGAGTTCCCAATCGTGTCATTCACCAAAAAGTGGAAAAGGAGACAACGTTTGTATCAACAAGGCACCTTCTTCTTCTTCATCCCACAACGCCGTACATTGGGAGGAAAACAAACAAAAGACACTAAGAGTCCTAGGCGAGACTGCCCCTCGTCCGGCGAGTTCGCGGCGGTCGGTCCCGTCCGCTCACTCGATGATGCGCAGGGGCGCCTGGACCACGTTCACCTTCTTCCCTTTGTCCAGCTGCCTGGACGTCCCCTCGCCTGGGGCGGGGTCGTCGGTGAAGTTCTTTAAGTGGCCTCGGCTCACTAGCTTCTCTATATCTTTCTTCAAATGCCAGCAGTCGTCGGTGTCGTGGCCGTTGTCCTTGTGATATTTGCAATATTTTTCTTCGTCTCTCCCGCCCCTTTTCATCTTTGCAGGAGGTCGGTTTATGCGCCCCTCCTTCTGTGCCTGCTCAAGGACCACATCCGGGGCAACGTTCAGCTGGGCGTGCCGCGGGTCCTCTCTTCGCTGCTTACCACAGGCCTTTTTCTCCTGTCATGTCTCTTCCGAGCCGCGGCGCTCACTCTCGTCGCGTCGGGATCCTCGCTTGGCCCTTCCTTCGTCGACGGCTAGGGCCTCTTCTGTCAGCATGAAGCGCTCAGCTCGCGCCATGACCCCGACAAGGTCCTTCGGGGGGTCGTTGTGCAGCGATTTTTTCAGGCCTCGGTGCCGTAACCCCTTCTTCAGGGCCGTCTTTACCGCCAGCTCGGGGCAGCTCTCTATGTTGAGCCGCTCTGTGTTGAAGCGATGCATGAAGTGCCTCAGGGATTCCCCGGGACCCTGCACCACATTTAAACAAAAGTTTCGAATCCAGCCTTACCCGCCGTCCGGCCACGAACTGTCTACAGAACAGCTGGGCGAGCTCCTTGAAGCTATCGATGGATCGATTGGGCAGGCTGTGGTACCAGGTGTAACGACCCGCTCCCGGGGGCCCGTTACTTATTTGATACTTGCGCAGGTCCTGCAGTTAACCAGTGAAATCAATATAGCCACGATGCAGAGATGTACAATAACACTCAAACCAGCGTACATTATTACAGTCCATAATTTAAATTGCAATAGCAAACAGCATTCTCTCACCAAATACATAAAAGAAATACAGAAAGGAAATGCGGAAAGGAAATGCGGAAAGGAAATACATAGCACACACACACACCAACACAAACAGCTAAAACTCTGCAGTCTCCAGGTCGAACTCTGTCTCCTCAAAACTCAGGGGCCCCTTCTGTGATCTGGTCGTCGGCTGTCGGTGCCATAAATGGAACCGAAGGTAAGTCACAATAATTCTAAATATAGAAAAGAAGCAGTGCACAAGTATGACAAAAAGTAACTGTGTATGAGCCAACCAGAGTGAAAAGTAAAGTATTGAGCAACAACTGTACGTAACTGAGTAGTAAAAGTAAACCGAACCGGAAAGGGGAACAACTGTACTGTGGTAGAGCAAGTGTAAAGCAGGCTAAGCAAGTGGAACATGCTACAGCTGTAGCTAAAGGTACGACAAGTAAAGTACGGTGACTGCAAAAGTATAGTAAATAACGTGCATGGAACGTGTCAAGTAAAGGTGACTGTATTAGCTAAAGAAAGGGTGATAGTGATGAAGATCGATGTCATTACATAATCATGATGCACTCCCTTGCGGTCCAACGGAACACGGCCAGGGAAGTGACTAAGCCAGGATCACTTACCTCAAGTCTAGCAAGGGTGATCCAACAAACTTAGCCAAGCACATTGACCGGATCATGGTCCATTGGAGGAAGTTTATAATTCATATGCGTGCCATCGACAAAGTCTTTTACACTAAACTATGTGACTCAAGTCGGGGAGTACAAAAAGTAACGCATAAGAGCAATCATTGGTGATAGCAATGGTAAGACTAGAAGGCATTAGGTACTGAATAAGACTCCCTAAACTACGTGATGTGACTCATGTAGGAAAGTATGATATGCAACCATGGGTCACCTCTGTTGCCACGGGGGCCAATTCTGGGCGTCAACCACAACATACTTTTAAAACGAGACGAGACGAGACGAGAGAGAGTGACTCCGGTCATAGCTCCCACACTTTCTCTACAATGAGTTACCCCAAACCCCAGTGTCATGTGTGTTGATCTCAGGTTTCTTACGAGATATTCCGTTAACCATTTCACGAGATATTCCATGAGATATTCGACAAGTCATTTCACGAGATATTCCACGAGACATATCTCATGCTGTTACCAATTCTTTGTTTACGATGATAGTTAAACCAGGACCACTGGTTGACTTCCTTATTGAAAACCAGTAAGGCAAAGTGGATGCTAAGAAATTTGAGGATAAAGACATGTCCAACAAACATGGAATGCAAAAATTGTTAGTTTAAGGGTGGTAGTTTCGTTAGCACACAATTTACCCAAGTTAAGCATCCTAAGTTCATACCTATATAGTTACTTAGTTTCTAAGTTTAGAATTAAAGTGACTTACTGATTTCGAGATTGACGTAGCAAGCCGGAACTGGTTCTAGGGCTTCTACGGACGTTGGTGCACAAGAATTGGTACCGTCGTTCTCTTGCCTGCAGCTCCGGAGGGGGCGTTTGACTTCGACGTCGGAGGGGGCGGCAACCTCGTGGCGGCAACGGGGGCGGCTAGTAGCGGCAACAGGCGGCGGCGGGTGGTGGCCGACGGTGAGGAGCGCCGAAGCGGGGAGCTGGGCGCTGTGGGGGTCGGAGATCACGGCGGCGTGGCGGTTGGAGCGGCGGAGGGCGGGAGTGATCGTTGCGGGGCGACCTGTGGGCGGTCGTTGCGGCGGAGCTGTCGAGCGGGCAGCGGGTCTTCAGGCGAAGGCGAACGGTGGGCGAACGAAGCGGTGGAGCTCGGCGACGGCACGGCGGTTGACGGCGGTTGTGGGTTGAAGCCTCCGGTGCGGCGACTGAAGGGGGTGCTGCTGGGGGGTTCGTCGACGTACGGGGGCCTCGGGCGGAGCTCGGGGGCGGGCACCGGTGATGGGGCGGCGAGCGGCGGTCACGGCCGCCAGACGGCGAGGTGCGGAGAGAGAGAGAGTGCGAGAGAGCGAGGGATAGAGAGAGAGTGTGTGCGAGATATAGAGAGAGAGGGCGGGGGAGGGTGATATCAACCTGGGTTCGAAAACAAAACAAGGGAAGAGGGAGAGAGAAGGCGGGTGAGCATGGGGTTAGGGAGAGAGGGTTAGTGAGGGTTTAAATAGGGTTTAGTAATTTAATTTAATATTAGGTTAGTCAATGGTATTTAATGATTTTAGGTGGGTAATTAATAGGATTAGGTTAATCTTTTTGACTAAGTGTAGAAATGTTTAAACGTGTCTCCCCCACGTTTTAGACATGATTAGGGTAATTTTGATTAGGTTAATGTAATTAAGGGAGGTTAAAAAACCATTTAGTGGATGTCATTTGGTAACGAAATTACGATTTTGCCCCTACTAGTACACTTGTCCAAAAAATTACGAAAACATTCCCACGGGATCGTATCGTCACAAGGATCGTGCATACGAAGTCCGTTTCAGGGTTCGAGCTACGGAGATACTAGTTTTTCGTCAAAATGTTTAGGAAGAGGGTTTGCGGGTTCTCTATTGATTTGACTTCAGAAAATTACGAAATTACTGTGGGAAGCCCTAAATGATCATAGAAGGATACTGTAAAAGTTTGAAAACATTTTGAAGATATTTGAATAGAAAATAAATTCATTAAGCCAAAACGGTAATAACTGAAAATGAATTTTTATCAGAATTGTTTTGAGTATTTAATGAAACTCGAATTTACTAAAATAATTCATGACTAGTCTGATATCTCAAAATATTTTTATAAGAAATTTTTGAATTCGTAAAACTCCTGACAAACCATTATAAAATAGTTAAAAAAATTTGAAAATACGTGAATAGTTGTATTGAAAAAATACGGACCGTTACATTCTACCCTCCTTAAAATAATTCCTTCCTCGGAATTTAAAAATCTTTCTGAAACAAATAATTGATGTTATGAAGAAGCTCATGCAAATCAATGATAGAAAAGACAGTAATCTAGTAAACCAGGTTGTAAATAACATGTAATATAATGTGATATCATAGCATCATGAAAACAAGAGATGATGTTGATATCACCATAGCTTCATTAACTAGTACCGAGACTAGTATTATCATAAGAGTTACGATGATATAATGGTATGGGATACTGATTGTAATGAACGAGCATAATATTAAAAAGTGATAATTCATACCTCCAATTGCCTGGTTGATGGCTTCGACATCTTCTGTGATCATGGTGTAGGCATGTCGTCTCGGTGGTGGAGCATGTGGTTGCGCTTGTTGGAACATCTTCTGTTGAGGGGGAAGTGGTGGTCGTTGCGGAGCGTTCTTCGTAGGGGCATCAACAGCATCTCTATATCTATCTTCTGGGCAATCCCTTGCCCCATGGTCCTTGGATCCACAAATCAAGCAAAGGTTCAGGTACGATCGACATTCTGCTTTGTTGTGTCCAGTTTTACCACAATAAAAGCACTCTCGATGTTGTTGTGGTGCTGGCCTCTTGAACTGAGTCTGCTGGACTGGACGATGCAGATTGGATGGAGGTCGATGACTGGATCCAGCAGTAGGTGTAGGAGGTGGTGGCCTTCGGGGATGGGCAGCTAAAGCTTGTGCTCGCTTCTCTTCTCTTTCGATGAATTCGTATTCGCGAGCTGCAGCGAGGACCTCAGTGTGAGTACAGAGTACACGTCTGACCAAGCTTCGTCGTATCTATATGTTTAGCCCTTGCTTGAAGAATTGAGCTCGGGTTAGAGGGGTGACAACCATCCCTGGAGCAAACCGGCTAAGCATTGTAAATTGGGCATCATATTGTTCCACTGTCATGGAACCTTGCTTCAACCCGACGAACTGAGCTTGTAGTTCCATCTGAGCTTCGGGTGAGAAGTACTGGGTGTTAAAATGTTCAATGAACGTCGCCCAGTCGATTGGTCGTTGCAGATGGGCTTCAGCGGAGTTCCACCAGATTCTGGCTCCATCAGTCAGTTGGGACTTGGCAGTGTCCACCCAAGCATGTTCCCTGATCTGAGCAGCTCTCAAATTATCTTCAGTGCTTTGCAGCCATTCTTCGGCCTTCAGAGGGCCATCTACGTCATTCCAGGTCTTTGGGCGAAGTGACCGGAATTGTTGAATGCCTCCTCCGGGCTTCTGTTCTCCTCGGATAGCTTGAACCATCTCTCGTAATGCGAGATCCGAAATTTGATGCACAGTGGGAGGTGGTCCATTGTTGGTCTGGTTGCTAGCTCCGGACAGATTAGCTCCGTTGGGACTCTCAGAGGTGTTTCCGTCCATCGTTTTGAGTGTCAAACCTGCATACATAGAAAAAAATTTCCGCTTAGTTGAGTATTATATACAGTACATACTGGTCTTGCTATACTGTTCACGAGGTAGTTAGCGCGGACCTGCATGTGCCACCAAACTTGTAACGACCCGCTCCCGGGGCCCATTACTTATTTGATACTTGCGCAGGTCCTGCAGTTAACCAGTGAAATCAATATAGCCACGATGCAGAGATGTACAATAACACTCAAACCAGCGTACATTATTACAGTCCATAATTTAAAGTACAATAGCAAACAGCATTCTCTCACCAAATACATAAAAGAAATACAGAAAGGAAATGCGGAAAGGAAATACATAGCACACACACACCAACACAAGCAGCTAAAACTCTGCAGTCTCCGGGTCGAACTCTGTCTCCTCAAAACTCAGGGGCCCCTTCTGTGATCTGGTCGTCGGCTATTGGTGCCATACATGGAACCGAAGGTAAGTCACAATAATTCTAAATATAGAAAAGAAGTAGTGCACAAGTATGACAAAAAGTAACTGCGTACGAGCCAACCAGAGTGAAAAGTAAAGTATTGAGCAACAACTGTACGTAACTGAGTAGTAAAAGTAAACCGAACCGGAAAGGGGAACAACTGTACTGTGGTAGAGCAAGTGTAAAGCAGGCTAAGCAAGTGGAACATGCTACAGCTGTAGCTAAAGGTATGACAAGTAAAGTACTGTGACTGCAAAAGTATAGTAAATAACGTGCATGGAATGTGTCAAGTAAAGGTGACTGTATTAGCTAAAGAAAGGGTGATAGTGATGAAGATCGATGTCATTACATAATCATGATGCACTCCCTTGCTGTCCAGCGGAACACGGCCAGGGAAGTGACTAAGCCAGGATCACTTACCCCAAGTCTAGCAAGGGTGATCCAACAAACTTAGCCAAGCACATTGACCGGGTCATGGTCCATTGAAGGAAGTTTATCATTCATATGCGTGCCATCGACAAAGTCTTTTACACTAAACTATGTGACTCAAGTCGGGGAGTACAAAAAGTAACGCATAAGAGCAATCATTGGTGATAGCAATGGTAAGACTAGAAGGCATTAGGTACTGAATAAGACGCCCTAAACTATGTGATGTGACTCATGTAGGAAAGTATGATATGCAACCATGGGTCACCTCCGTTGCCACGGGGGCCAATTCTGGGCGTCAACCACAACATACTTTTAAAACGAGACGAGACGAGACGAGAGAGAGTGACTCCGGTCATAGCTCCCACACTTTCTCTACAATGAGTTACCCCAAACCCCAGTGTCATGTGTGTTGATCTCAGGTTTCTTACGAGATATTCCGTTAACCATTTCACGAGATATTCCACGAGATATTCGACAAGTCATTTCACGAGATATTCCACGAGACATATCTCATGCTGTTACCAATTCTTTGTTTACGATGATAGGTAAACCAGGACCACTGGTTGACTTCCTTATTGAAAACCAGTAAGGCAAAGTGGATGCTAAGAAATTTGAGGATAAAGACAAGTCCAACAAACATGGAATACAAAAATTGTTGGTTTAAGGGTGGTAGTTTCGTTAGCACACAATTTACCCAAGTTAAGCATCCTAAGTTCATACCTATACACTTACTTAGTTTCTAAGTTTAGAATTAAAGTGACTTACTGATTTCGAGATTGACGTAGCAAGCCGGAACTGGTTCTAGGGCTTCTACGGACGTTGGTGCACAAGAATTGGTACCGTCGTTCTCTTGCTCGCAGCTCCGGAGGGGGCGTTCGACATCGACGTCGGAGGGGGCGGCGACTTCGTGGCGACAACGGGGGCAGCTAGCAGCGGCAACAGGCGACGGCGGGTGGTGGCCGGCGGCGAGGAGCGCCGAAGCGGGGAGCTGGGCGATGTGGGGGTCGGAGATCACGGCGGCGTGGCGGTTGGAGCGTGTAACGGCCGGTATTTTTAGCCGTGCTTTAGTCATGTGTACCGGTATTTTTCCTTCAGTCGTCGGGTTGACTTTCAACCGTATGTTTCGTGTTGCGCGTATGCGACTCTGTATTTCCGTATTTACAGTATCGTCGTTAATTAATTATCACGTTTAATTAAAAACTTTAATTTAATTATCTTGTTAATCATCTTGTTATTTTTTACTAATTACTTTCGTTAATTTGATAATCACGTTTATAACTTAATTAATTAGTTAATTAAAAGAACTCTTCTTTCACACACACGTTTCAAATTTTAGGAGGAGAAGTTTTAGCATGGTTCTCTTCCCTCGTTAGTCAACAAACACCCATTAAAACAATCTTAATCATTCACATTTATTTTTTTAAGACAAATACGAGAGGAAGTGAAACATGTTTGTTTTTCTTAGCCAGATTCATTTTTCCTAAGTCAACAAAACATCATTAATACACATCCTAATCCAACACCTAAACTCATTAAAAATGTTCCCTGATAATTCTCCAAGGCAAACTAAGCTACGTTTCTTCTCCGTTATAACAATCTGCAAGCCCTCTTTCATTCTCTGCAAATCCTCCATTACCCAAAATTTCTCAACACAGATTAGCCTCAAATCATCATCTTCCCTAACCCAAATTCCATTTCAGAAATCAAATCAAACCAGAATTCATCATCCTCCTTCAACCCAAATCACCAAATCAAATCCCTAAACTCAAAACAAAGAAGGAAAAACAAAGAAAGCTAAATCTGAAATCTATACTTCAGATTCATTTCAGAAACCCAATCAAAACCAATACAAGTTTCAAATTCAAACAAATCTGAAATACTTTAGATTCAAACTATTCAAACCCTACATCTTCTTCCTCCTCTTCCTTCCTCTTTCTCCCCTCTCCTTGGCCGCAACCCAGCCCAGCCCTAGCCGCCCGCCGGCCACCTGCGCCGCCCGCCGCCGCCGGCCACCCGCCCGCCGCGCCGCCTGCCGGAGCCGCCGTCCGCCGGTCGCCATCTCCCCTGCGTGCGTGAGTGGCCTCTTCCCCTCCCCTTGCGTTCATTTGCTGCCATTGGAATCAAAAGGAAAAAAAAAGAAAGAAAGATAAAGACAGAGAGAAGGACAGGGAAAGAGAGGAAGAGAGTGATAGGAAATGAAATGAGAGAAAGAGAATTAGACTATATTGTATTAAATAAAGTTAGTAAGTGTTATAATTTTTTACCATGTTACTTTTCATCATGTTACTTTTCACCCATGGTCAAACTTGGTAGGTGAACTATTAATATGGTGATGAACCATGTGATTAGCCTAGTTAATATCAGTTAGTTGTAATTAGTGTTATTTAAGTGTTATTAGTCATTTCGGCATGTTGTTGACCGTAAATAATGTTAAATGTTAACCATTTTACTTTTACCCCCTCTAGTCAAAATTAGGTGAGAATATTAAACACCATGATTAAGACCATTAAGACATGTAATTAGAACAAGTTAGTTAAAAATGATAATGATAAGTTTAATAATCTATTAGTATAAAATTTCTAATCAAGTTAATATTCACACATTAATTGTTAATATACGCAAGTATAAATACCCTAGTTGATTAAAAGAGTTGTAATATTTTTGGTTAACAAATTGTTTGCTGCAAGTTAATATCAAAATTTAATGACGCAGATACGTCGCATCCTGTTCCGTCATTACTCGGCCAACCTAAACTGTCCCAGTCAGGCAAGCGTGCAGTTATTTTATGTTTTTGTGAGATTTGATGTTGTACATTTAATTGCTGACACAAACACACACTTTTTAGAACTGCTAGACTTAAACTCGTGTGCGTGTGTGTGGACCCCTGAATAATCGAAATGTACACACTTTGTGAATAGTAATGTTTCTGGACATGTATGGTTAATTTTAGAACTGTTGATTCTTATAGAATGTTAAATGCCGTTGGCTCCCGTAGTTAAATGCCGTTGGCTCCCGTAATTAAATGCCGTTGGCTCCCGTAGTTAAATGCCGTTGGCTCCCGTAGTTAAATGCCGTTGGCTCCCGATGTTACATGCCGTTGGCTACCAGTTGCCGTTGGCTACCAGATGTTACTGCCGTTGGCTATTAGTTAATCTCGTCGGTCACATGTGATTAC
>CM061134.1:211760741-211874363 GCA_030789695.1 Scilla litardierei | reverse complement strand
ACGATACGCAGAAAACTCCAAAGGTTATGTTTTCATTGGTCAGGAAGACAATGGAGAACTAATTGAATTTGAGTCGATGGATGTCACTTTCTTGGAAAACGAGTTTCCAAGACAGGGCGAGATAAGTCAGGACTTATCTCTATTTGAGATTTATGATCAAGAAGGATTACCTCATTCGAGTGGGAGAATTCTTGGTGAAGACGAAAATACGTTTCAACCTTCACCAATGGATGATACGAATGATGAGAATCCTATTCCATACTGGAATAATGATCCAAGTGGGAGCATTTTTAACGACATTCTAAGTGGGAGTGATATTAGAATTGATCTAAATTCGAGTCAATAAGGACTTGAAGAATCTCAAATACGACGTAGTAGTCGTACAAGGTTAGCTCCTCTAAGATTTGAGGATGAATTCCCACAAACCTTTATGACTTTACTATAAGAAGATGACGAGCCTGCTACTTTCAAACAGGCCGTATCATGCCCTGCAAAAGACAAATGGATAGAAGTGATGAAGGAGGAATTAGAATCCATGAAAGTTAACCAAGTCTGGGACTTGGTTGACTTACCCAAAGGACGTAGAGCTATTGGGAACAAATGGGTTCTCAAGATCAAGCATAAGGCTGATGGCTCTATAGACAGATATAAAGCTCGTCTTGTCGCGAAAGGTTTTACGCAACAGGAAGGGATAGACTGCGAAGAGACCTTCTCACCTGTTGTTCGTTTTACCTCGATTCGCTTGATTCTGGCTTTGGTAGCTTGATTAGACCTCGAATTACATCAAATGGATGTAAAGACTGTCTTTCTCAATGGAGAATTGGACGAGGAGATCTATATGGAACAACCAACAGGGTTTGTAAAAGAAGGAAACGAACATAAGGTTTGTAAACTTCGTAAGTCCATATATGGTCTTAAACAATCCTCGAGGCAATGGTATATACGATTTCAAGAAGTTGTCTTATCAAATGGTTTTACTATGCTTGATGAAGATAACTGTGTATATATCAAGAGGATCAAAAGAAAGTATGTTATTATGTCTCTATATGTAGATGACATTTTAATAGCCGAAAATGACAAGGGCTTTGTGATGGATATCAAGGCTTGGCTTTCATCAGTATTTGAGATGAAAGACATGGAAGAAGCCGCATATATCCTTAGAGTTAAGATTTCAAGGAATCGTTCGAAGAAACTTCGTTCTCTTTCACAAGAGACTTATATAAAGAAGGTTCTAGAACGTTTTAATATGCAGGACTGTAAGTCCATTGATACTTCAATAAGTGATCGGAGCCCCAGGAGTGCGAACACGCAACCGGGGCACGCGACTCGCTAGTCTTACTGCAAGCGCACGGTGTAGCGGCGAGCGGGTATCGAACGCGAGGAGGTCAAATGACAGTGTCTTCTTCAATTCACCTGGCTATAAGAACAGTCGAGAAATGTTCGTAATAAAGCAGTCACAGTCGTTCAATTGTATAAAAGGAATATCAAATTAATAAAGACACCTAGGGGTAGGGAATCCCCGCTACAAACTGTATCTCGTCATTGTGATTCGTAGGTTTCACAATTGCTAAACTTGAAATTCAGGTGAACTAGTTGCAACTAAATGTAGAACTAAGCTCACGCTCTCGCGCTATTGCCGGTCTATAGCAAACCTAAGGTAGGGTCCAATCTCTTGCAAACCCTAACCTAGGCAAGCTAGCGTGAAGAACAACATCATCGTTCAATCGTATCTTGAGCCCACTCTCGTGCAAACTCGAGCTACGACCTAGGTTGGGATAGTTCCTACCCGTCCAATCTCTTGCAAACGGGTATTGGTATAGAATTGCAATCGAAAACCCTAGTTTCGGTCCAATCTCTTGCAAACCGATTCCGAAGAAATCCAATTGTAACCCATTTCGAATTTCTAATCTCTTGCAAATCCCAATCGGTATGAATCCCTAGCTATTCGTATTAGATCAATCCCAAACTAACCCTAATCAATTCTAGCAATAATTTCACCAATTCATCACAAATTAGAAATAGGGTTCGCAGGGTTCATCCCTACGTCCTAAGACGATAAAACTACTCACAATTCATAATGCAATTCAATAGAAATTCATAAATAAAATCAATAGAATTCATGTCTATATTCAATATATCAATAAAAATGAGGTTTTTGATAGAGAGAGACAACCCAATGAAGAATCAATAGCATCCAACAAAATAACACTTTTCTCTCTCCCCCCAAAGCTCAATCTAATCTCCTAAAAGTAATCTAAAAAGGGCTGCAAAAAGTTCTGAAAAAGCTCTCTAAACTAGGTTAAAAACTGGGGTTAAATACCCCCCAAAATCGCCCAAAAAACTGTGACGAAAATGCCTCTGCGCAGCCTCAAAATCGTAATTCACTCTACAGGCAGCGCGGCTCACTCGGCCGAGTGACAAATGTCATTCGGCCGAGTGACAAACCCTGACAAATTCTAGTAACTTCGGAATTTTGGGGGTCGGCTCCTCGGGGGTCACTCGGCCGAGTGACTTTCTTTGCTTCGGTCGAGGGGACCTCTTCACTCGGCCGAGTCGGAACTCGGGAGTTGACTGACAAATTACAGTAAGTCTTGACTTTTCGTTGCCGTCGTCTTGATGCCACTCGGGCGAGTGGTGTCTCCGTGGTTCGGCCGAGTGGGCTAGCGACGGTCGGCCGAGTGCACGCTGATACTCTATCTTCTGCATGTCAGATCTGGTCGGCCGAGCGGGCTTTCATTGGTCAGCCGAGTGACTCCTTCACTCGGCCGAGTGAAATGTAGAAAATGCCCAATCTTCTTATTTTTGCTTCCTCGTCGCTCCTACGATGTTCTTTCTTCTTCCACTCCTCTCCAATAGCAAAATTCCCCTCAAAAGAGTCACGGGTGACACTCCGGAGTGGATGCATCTCAGAATCACTCCAAATCGATCGAAATCTCCTGAAATTCGACAAAAACAAGAAATCGTGAAAAGCATCGCAATTTTGCCGAGAAATCGTGAAAAACGTGATACGAGCGATCAAAATGGCATGCAAACACGCACAAAAAAGGTGTAAAATACGGAGTGATCAAAATCCCTCAAGCTTACCTCTTACTCGTCCTCGAGGAAGATGAGTAAAAAGCGAACCCGGTGGATAAAGAAAATAGAAACGATGGAAAGACGGAAAATGAAAAACAAAAAACAAAGTAGAAAGCGAAGAGGGAAGCTGCTAGATCCTTTTTCTCCGTAACGTGGGTTTTGCTTACTCATATAGCACGCATCGAATGTAAAACACATGTCAAAGACTTTTATCTCGATATCATAGTATAATGGTGCATTTGAAATAGAAAGCCCAAGAATATCAATATAGCATGAAAAATGGAATAATTCTAGAATTAGCATCGTCTGAAGCATCTAAAGCTGTATACAATATCGTAGATCACACACTTTTCAATTGAATGCTTTCTATAAGGAGTATAAGAGATATCACACAATAGAGTAGTAAGAATAGAAAAGTGTGGTTTTCATGAAATGAATGCTAAGCGTAGATTTCTGGATTTCGTAAAAATTTAGCGATCTCACCGAGTATAAAATATTACTTAGCCTAGGTTGTCATGCACCGTCAAGTAGTCACTCTTTCACACATCATAGGATCCTCTCCCCCAAGCTTATCCATAAGCGTGGTGGCATATACAAAACAATATTTACACTCCCGTTTCTTATGAAGCTCCAAAAGTCAAAGAAAACAAAAATAAAAGCAAAAGAGGGAAGAAAGAGAGAAAGGATATGAGATGGGATCATTTTCGAACTTCTTTTCTCTTTTCTTTTCTTATTCTCAAATCTTTTTCTTTTTCTTTTTATTTTTTCTTTTTTTTCAATAGAAATATATACACAATTGATCCCAAATCAAAGAGAATGATATACGAGTATTTTTTTTCTTTGGGTTTTGGGGAATTTGGAGCATGTGATATAATAACGGGTGGATGCCAATAATAGAATTCCTAAGGGGAGATTCACCAATGAATTTAAAATAGAGAAATAATGTTCAAGATCTGTGGAGAAAGAAATAAATGTATCTCTCGGTTCACTCTATATGACGTGCATGACAACTTCAGCAGGGTAATCTAATCTACTCAGTTTGATCTCAAAAAGTAAACTAATCCAGATTTGTCAATGCTAGTAAACATTCAATCAACCTGAAGTGAAGCGTACAAATCATGCAATAAGAAGTGATATGAGAAAAGAAAGCAGTACTCCAGATATAAGCATCAATGCGTGAATCTTGGTGTGTTTTCTACGATAGCATACATATGAATCATCAGACATCAGCTAATAATAGAATTTCATCTATTTTCATACGGAAAAATAAGCGGGTCACTATTTCTAAATGCAAAACAGGACGTAGCATATGATATCAGAAACAAAAGCTATGACATGACAAGTTTAGCATGCATATAGTGAAAAGCTAACATCACGTTATCGTCATCACAGAAAAATCATCTCTAGCAAAAGATGAAAGAAACAAAGATAAAAGAAAACAGAATTATTTACAATGCAGCACACAAAGGAAATAAGAAAAACCTGATGCATGGTAAAAATGAGAAAATGATGAAAAATGGGTGCAAAAGCGGAAAAACGTGAAAAAACTAAAAATAAAGGTGATAAAAGCAAAAAGTGTGAGAACTCACTCCCCCAAGTTAAAGTGCACAGTGTCCTCAATGTGCGAAGTGTGGCACACCGAGAGACGTGAAATGGGTGGGGAGGGTGAGAATGCATGCATGATAAATAAAAAAAGGAAAATGAAAAGAAAATAAGTTGATGTGAAAGATGCATGCAAAGATCGGAGTGATGCACATAATGTGTCACCAAAAATAACTCTCCCTCTCTCCCAAAAAAAGATATATAATGATGTGAGCAAGATATGGACAAAAATAGTGCGGGGGGTAAGGGGGGCAAAAAATATATCTCCAGGACCAGCAGAGAATGGGCAGCATAACGACATAAGAGATCAATGACATCAAGGGTGTGCCTAAGCTGGTGGTGCTGCACCATCTCTGTCCTGTGGCGGGGTGGTGGTGGTGGTGGTCGTGGAGGCAGTGTCTGTTGGGTGGGTGGGTGTAGTGGAGGCAGTCACACTAGGATCTGATTCAGGCAAGCCTGAATATCGGGAAACATGGCGACGCGAGACTGCACGGTACTGACCGTGGCAGAGAGAGCCCTAAAATCGTCCCTGAGTCCACTCACCGCCCCCTCAAGAGCACAGATGCTCTGAAGTAGAGCGTCAGGGGGTGGTGGAACGGAGGGACGAACAGGTCTAGGCTGTGAAGGTCGGGGATGCCGCACACGGGTGGAGTAGGTAATCGGGCCAGCAGGTATGTGCGGGAAGGGTGCTGTGCTCACTAGTGGATGCCCAGCCTCAGTGCGAGGCTGGGACGCAGACTGGGATGAGGAGGCAGCAGCAGTGGTGGAAGACAAAATTGGCGACGAGGTAGCAAGAGAGGTCGGTGACATAGGTGTGAGGACAGACGTCACGACACTCTCAGATAGGACAGCTATGGTGGAGACAGAAGGGTCGACCACTGGGGTGGAAGTGTAAGGACCAAAAGGTGACACCCCAGCGGACAGCAAGCTGGATAAGGATCGTACAACAGCAGGGAAGGAAGACTCGCCACTCTCTAGTATGGTGGGTGGACGCTCGGGAAGAAGTGAGGAAATAGGCTCAACCGAGATAGGCACAGCAGTGGTGGGGGTGGTGGTGGACGACTCAGCAATGGTACTCCCGACACTGACAGAAGTGGGGACAGAAGTGTCAGGAGGTGCAGACAGTGCAGGCTCGGGCTGAGGGATCACGGGGTCAGCAGGAGGTGCAGGGGGTGCAGGGGGTGCCTGCTCAGTGCCCTCAGCCTCAAGAACGTAAGTAGCTGGGATGAGGAGATCCATCGTTGGGATCCAATCCTCGTGGACCGGTCCTATATGTGTCCGAGCGGGGCTCGGGAGGATCATGTAATCGGCACTATAAGGACCGTGCAACCACACCCAGTGATGTTGGCCGTGGGGACGAAGCATCTTCATCCGGGCCATGACGTCTATCGAGAGTGCAGTGGGGCCTGGGGCTCGTCTAAGGTCAGCAGGTAGGTCCATGCCGGTCATCAGGGCTAGCAAAGTAATCAGACCACCGTAGCAAATAGGTGAGCAAGCGTCCACCGAAATGATGATGCGGTCTAAGAACCAGCTAGCAATATCAATCTCAACGACGGGGACCAGGTCGTCGCTATCCCTATCGAGAACTCTGGGGCGAGTCATCGCGTAGAGCATATAGAGCTCAGGCGTAGACATCGTCCCAGGCTTGTACCTCGCCAAGAAAGTGGTCGCCATGAGGCACTGTGCTATGTGGAGGCAGGGGTACAGGATGGCTGAGGCCTTGGCCCTACTAGGGTCAAAGCCGTGGTGGGAGCCCGTGATACGTGTCCAGAACGTGGAAGTGTCAAACGATGGTGGTGGGATGTGAGTGGGTGCGTAGGCTCGGTCGGGGACGGGGACATCGGGCCACTGGAAGAACGCACGAAGCATGGAGAGAGTGACCTCGCACTCTCGATCCATAAGGCAGAATGTGCATCCTCCAGGGGTCCGGGCGATCGAGCTAAGCACCTCAAGTGTCGGACGGACGTAGGTGTCCGCCGACACAGACAAAAAGTCGCGCCAACCCACGTTGTCGTACAACGTGAGCATCCCCTCTAGCACCCCTAGGCGGTCAAGGTCTTCTAAGTGTGCGAACCTAGATGGCACTATAGAGCGTTGGGCGATACACTCAAATCGGTTGCGCTGTGCGTCGTCTCTGAACGTGATCCCCAGTAGCCCGACAACGGGAACCTGTGGTGGGATAGGATCGGCGGGGATAGGCTGTGCGTGGATGTGATCAGCGGGAAGCGGCTATGTGGGGGGTGGTGGACTAGGTGGAGGGGAGTCCTCCCTAGCGTGAGAGGGACCGACATCATCGGTCCTCTTCTGCTTGGAAGAGGCTCCCCGTGTGCGTGGCCTAGTACGGGGCGGCATGTGTGCCGCGAGTGCTCACCTAATAAAAATATAGTGCGGCGTGCTCAATAAAAGGGACGAGTGCACCTGAACACGCCGCGAGAGCAAATCAGTAAGTGCGTGCAAAGAGCGTCGACTCCGCGAAGCTAAAAGTGCGTCATGAAGCTCCCCTAAGCTCCCCCAAGATAGCCTACAAATCAAACAACGATATCAGCGGATAATATTCAAGATACATGGGGGGAGATGTGGTATAATAGATAGATAAACAAATTAATTTGATTTTTGGGCTCAACCGGTCTACGGATCGAGCAAAATAGGAGAAAAATGGAGTTTGGGGGCAAACTGAGGTGATAGGGGGTCGGCCGGCGGCGAGGCTACTCGCCGGAGGTCGGGGCGTCGACGGTCGGACGATCGCCAGCGGTAGTCGGGCGATTGGAGCCGGTGACGAGGTGATTCGGGCGAAGGAGGGGTGCGGTCGCGGGCGAGGGGAGATGAACAGGCTCAGGGCTCGGGCAAAATTGGGGATTAGTTGCGTTAAAATTCGCGTCGAGCCCGCAGCGGCTTATATAGGTGCAGATACGACTCGGCCGAGTGACTATGTTGCTCGGCCGAGTGACATATCGATAAAAAAATTAAAATTTCTCCCCGCCACTTACGACTCGGTCGAGTGGCTTCTGTTCACTCGGACGAAGGGAGAAAACTCCTTCGGCCGAGTGGTACAAGCTACTCGGCAATATTCAGGCTAGGAGGGTATCCGTTTCCCTCGGCCGAGTGACTAAACGTACTCGGCCGAGTGACAGTTAATACAAAATGCACAAAAAAGATAGAGAGTTGGGTTCAGCAGACTTCCCTTGTTGGTGCCCCCACTCGGCCGAATGAGGTCATTTGCTCGGCCGAGTCACATATGATACTCGGCCGAGTGACATGCTGTTTTCTGCTTCGGGGCTTCGTTTTCGCTCTACTCTCTGTTTTTCATCCTCCCGTTAGTTTCTTCCTCCTCCCAAGGCCTGAGCACATTCCTGGAGCACTCTTCCTTGCCTCTATCTTCCTCCATATGAGAGATCTCCTTTTCTCCTCTCCTGTCATAGAAATTAAGACCAGTTGTCACGGTTTTTATGGGCAAAAAGACTCAAAACACTAATAAAGTCTAAAATAAAAATAAAAACCAAATAAAAATAATGCAAAAATCATCGGGTTGCCTCCCGACAAGCACTCGTTTAAGGTCTTGAGCTCGACCCCTTTGGATTTTCAATTAACGCTTGATGTTGGGTGCATATGAGATGCACCCGTCGAACTTGCCGGAAAGACCGCTCGGATTTGGATCGTGGTGATGTGTGGCCTTCCTCAGCCCCCCTTCATCATGAGCAATGTTGGGGGATGGCTCCCCAAGCTTGAGCTTGCTCCGGTCCTTGGCTTCACCGGTGACACCGATCTTCGAGTCGGTGGAGCTTTCTTCGGATTCTTCAATGTCGAGAGCTTGCAAAGCTCCCGTATTCTCGCGACATCAGCGTCGCCATCATCATTTGCCATGGAGCTATTGGGAGAGTCCTCCATCTTCTCTTCTTCGCTCAAATCTTGGCTTTCTTTGAAGCCGTCATCATGGAGCGCACCGATGGAGTAGGGGATAGCCTCTTCAATAACCTCATCAAGGAGGTCCAAATAATCTAGCTCCTCATGATACGGCATGTGCTTCATAGCCTTTAGTATATGGAGCTCGACTTCAATGTTGCCTACATTCAAGGTAAGAGCAACTTCCCGCACGTCGACGATTACACCGGCGGTGGCGAGGAATGGGCGTCCAAGTATGAGCGATGTGTCACCCTCTTCCTTGATGTCCATGATCACAAAATCACAAGGCAAGCATATGCCTCCTGGAACTTGGAGTGGGATATTCTCTGCGATCCCAACCGGCCTTGTAATCCGACCGTCCGCGAGTTGAATCCTCATGTCGGTTGGCTTTAAATCCGTGCCGGTATTTAACTTCCAGAACTTGGTGAGAGGCATGAGGCTCACACTAGCGCCTAAATCAACCAATGCTTTTTGTAAGGGGACACCTCCGAGTGTGCAAGGAATCCGGAAACTCCCGGGATCTTTAAATTTGGCGGGCTCCTTTTCCTTCCTAGTGAACCACGTTCCTTGTTCCACGAGCATGATCTTCTCCTTCCTTTTCCTTCCCGTAATCAATTCCTTTAAGAACTTTGCATAGGACGGGATTCCCACTAAGGCATCAAGAAAAGGGATATTGAGGCTCACCCCTCTCAAGTATTCGAGGAACTTGGCTAGCCTCTTCTCGATCTTGGCTCTAGCTAGCTGTTGAGGGAAAGATACCGGTGGCATGAATTGGAGCTCATCAATAGGTTCCTCCACTCTAGATTTTGCTCCTTCTTGCGGCTCCTTCTCCTTTTCCACCTCAATTACCGGATCGCTTTCTTCTAGAATCTCCACCATGGGTTCCTTGATTTGAGTCATAGGGGGAGTGGTATCCTTCCCACCCCTTGTCGTAACCGCAACAACCGCGTTGATATGGCCGGCGTTGCCCCGTGGATTTGGCTCGGGTTGAGCCGGCAATTGTTGGTTGTTTCTATTGAGCAACGCAAGTTGCTCCCCGATTTGAGCGACGACGGTGATGAGAGAATCTTGTCCCGCCTTCAACATGGCGTTAATCTTCCTCTGTTCCGCCATAAACTCCTCCACCTTAGCTTCAAAATCCGAACGTGGTTGAGCTTGCGGAGGGTTGGGATTTCTCCACCCTTGATTATACCCGGGTGGCCTATAAGGTCCCACTTGGTTCCTAGGCGGGAAGTTTTGTTGCGGTGGCCCCCTTAGTTGATAATTCGGTTGTGGTGGTGGAGCCCGAGCTCGAGGAGGTTGTTGAGGCGGGGGGTTCAAGGCACCATCATTATTAGCATAGGAAAAACCCGGATGGTTTCTAGCGGCCGGGTTGGCCCAATATCCGGAATTCCCCGCAACATACTGAATTTGCTCTAAAGCTCCTTCTCCTTGCTCTCCTCCTACATACATGGCTTGGGATTGGTCTTGCCAATCACTCATATGGTTTGTTGGTGCGGATGTAGTAGGGGCTCCTTGCTGCTCGGTAATGAATTTCTCAAACCTCTCCACTACCTTGTGGAGAGAGTCAAATTTGCTAGCAAGCTCCGCCACGGCCTTGGCCTCATAAATACTCGTGGGCTTCAAGGAGGATGAAGAATGTCCTCGCTCGTCCCCCTATTGTTGGTTGTTGGATGCCATCTCCTCTAACAAGGCCGTAGCTTCATCGGGAGTCTTTGACAAAATGGCTCCATTTGCGGTAGCATCAATAATCTGCTTTGTGCCCGGTTGGAGTCCATTGTAGAAACTGTGGACAAGCTCCCAATCTTCAATGCTGTGATGGGGGCATTGATGTTGCAAGTCCTTGAAGCGCTCCCACGCCTCATAGAGAGTCTCCTGTGGTCCTTGCTTGAAGGACATGAGAGCACTTCTTATTTTCACCGTCTTGGAGGGCGGGTAAAATTTGTCGACGAAGGCACTCGCCAATTCATCCCAAGTGATGAAGATTCCTTCAGCTTGCGTCCTCAACCAATATAAGGTCTTGTCCTTGAGTGTGAAGGGGAAGAGGCGCAGTCTGATAGCATCTATGGAGACGCCCGGCATTTGGAAGGTGGCACATTTTGATAGGAAGAGCTGGATGTGGTAATGAGGGTTCTCATGGGAATTCCCATGAAAAGGGTCTTGCTGCATCAGGACTACCAATCCAGTCTTCAATTCAAAATTTTTGTCGGCCGCCAACTCTGGCATAGCTATGGACGAGGTCGTGGAAGAAGTCTTAGGCCGAAGCCTATCTCTAATGGAAATGATCCTCGCCATTCGCTCCGCCAATTCTTCGGGTGTCTCAGGATGGGTCATAAAATTCCCTTCCGTATCGGGTCTCGGATCCTCCTCAATGTACGCTCGATCTCCGGATCGTATAGTATTTCTTCGGGGTTCGCCGTGGATCTCGTGTACATGTAAGGGAGAACAGAGTTTCAAAGAAATAGTTAGCACAAAGGAGGGGTAAAATAAAAATAGAAATAATAGAATAAAAAATAAAAATAGCTAGGTAGGTAGAATCAAATACTATTGCCTCCCAAGCAACGGCGCCAAAAACTTGATCGGAGCCCGGGAGTACAAACACGCAACCGGGGCACGCCACTCGCTAGTCTTACCGCAAGCGCACGGTGTAGCGGCGAGGGGTATCGAACACGAGGAGGTCAAATGACAGTGTCTTCTTCAATTCACCTGGCTATAAGAACAGTCGAGAAATGTTCGCAATAAAGCGGTCACGGTCGTTTAATTGTATAAAAGGAATATCAAATTAATAAAGATGCCTAGGGGTACGGAATCCCCACTACAAACCGTATCTCGTCATTGTGATTCGTAGGTTTCACAATTGCTAAACTTGAAATTCAGGTGAACTAGTTGCAACTAAATGTAGAACCAAGCTCACGCTCTCGCGCAATTGCCGGTCTATAGCAAACCTAAGGTAGGGTCCAATCTCTTGCAAACCCTAACCTAGGCAAGCTAGCATGAAGAACAACATCATCGTTCAATCGTATCTCGAGCCCACTCGCGTGCAAACTCGAGCTACGACCTAGGTTAGGATAGTTCCTACCCGTCCAATCTCTTGCAAATGGGTATTGGTATAGAATTGCAATCGAAAACCCTAGTTTCGGTCCAATCTCTTGCAAACCGATTTCGGAGAAATCCAATTGTAACCCAATTCGAATTTCTAGGGGCTTCCTATCGAGTTGGGATCCAATCTCTTGTAAATCCCAATCGGTATGAATCCCTAGCTATTCGTATTAGATCAATCCCAAACTAACCCTAATCAATTCTAGCAATAATTTCACCAATTCATCACAAATTAGAAATAGGGTTCGCATGGTTCATCCATATGCCCTAAGACGATAAAACTACTCACAATTCATAATGCAATTCAATAGAAATTCATAAATAAAATCAATAGAATTCATGGATATATTCAATATATCAATAAAAATGAGGTTTTTGATAGAGAGAGAGAGAGAGACAAACCAATGAAGAATCAATAGAATCTAACAAAATAACACTTTTCTCTCTCCCCTCAAAGCTCAATCTAATCTCCTAAAAGTAATCTAAAATGGGCTGCAAAAAGTTCTGAAAAAGCTCTCTAAAACTACGTTAAAAACTGGGGTTAAATACCCCCCAAAATCGCCCAAAAAACTGTGACGAAAATGCCCCTGCGCAGCCTCAAAATCGCAATTTATGCTATAGGCAGCGCGGCTCACTCGGCCGAGTGACAAATGTCATTCGACCGAGTGACAAACCCTGACAAATTCCAGTAACTTCGGACTTTTGGGGGTCGGCTCCTCGGGGGTCACTCGGCCGAGTGACTTTCTTTGCTTCGGCCGAGGGGACCTCTTCACTCGGCCGAGTCGGAACTCGGGAGTTGACTGACAACTTACAGTAAGTCTGGACTTTTCGTTGTCGTCGTCTTGATGCCACTCGGGCGAGTGGTGTCTCCGTGGTTCGACCGAGTGGGCTGGGGACGGTCGGCCGAGTGCACGCTGATACTCTATCTTCTGCGTGTCAGATCTGATCGGCCGAGCGGGCTTTCGATGGTCGGCCGAGTGACTCCTTCACTCGGCCGAGTGACATGCTGAAAATGCCCAATCTTCGCATTTTTGCTTCCCCGTCGCTCCTACGACGTTCTTTCTTCTTCCACTCCTCTCCAATAGCAAAATTCCCCTCAAAAGAGTCACGGGTGACACTCCGGAGTGGGTGCATCTCAGAATCACTCCAAATCGTTCGAAATCTCCTGAAATTCGACAAAAACAAGAAATCGTGAAAAGCATCGCAATTTTGCCGGGAAATCGTGAAAAACGCGATACGAGCGATCAAAATGGCATGCAAACATGCAGAAAAAAGGTGTAAAATACGGAGTGATCAATAAGAAAATGCGATAATTTATGTCTGAAGATGTGTCCTAAGAACAAAAAGGAAAAGGAAATTATGGAAAAAGTTCCATAGTCCAGTGCAGTTGGTAGTCTTATGTACGCTATGATGTGTACAAGACTGGACATCTGTTTTGCCGTTGGAATGGTAAGTCGTTACCAATCCAATCCAGGGCAAGCACACTGGAAAGCGGTTAAGAGGATAATGTGGTAGCTTAAAGGGACTGCAGACTATGCTTTATGCTATCAAGGAAATGCCTTGAGGCTCGAAGGCTACACTGATGCTGATTGGGCGGGTGATCTCGATGAGCGACGATCAACCTGAGGACATGTTTTTCTACTCGAATCTGGTGCAATATCCTGGAGTAGCAAGAAACAATCCTGCATCGCACTTTCAACTATGGAAGCCGAGTTTGTAGCATTTAGCATGGTAGTCCAAGAAGCTGTTTGGCTTAGGAAGTTCTTAGACAAGCTAATTGATGCAAGTGACTCAGATGTTGTACCAATATACAGTGACAGTCAAGCATCTATAGCCTATGTCAAAGTTCCAAAGTTCCATTGTAAGACCAAACACATTGATATCCGCTACAAATTTACAAAAGACTATGATAAGAACAAGAAGGTAGACATTAGATACATATCTACGCATGAGATGATAGCGGATCCACTTACGAAGGCGATCCCCAGAGATGTGTTTTACAAACACTTATCTTCTTAAGGATTGCGTAAGAGCTGAGTTGTATCAATGTATATTCCCATGTCTATGAAAGATCAAATTTAATAAAAGAATAAGTTCTTTTTGACATTGCATATGAGTTTCTTGAAAATATTTGTGTACATTTCTTTTAATCTCAGCTATATTTTCTAGTATGTCAGACAGATTGAGGTTGGCTCTCTCACATGAGCAACCGCCTTTATTCTATCAGACGGATAAGATAAAGATGAGACCTGTTTAAAGTCAAAATCATCAGACGGATGATTTAGAGTCATGACTTAAACAAAATGGTCGTATGAAAGATCGGCATCATATGGATGCTTACAAAAGATCTAAAAAAAGATTTTTAAATCTTATCTGTCTTATGCGGGATGTGAGTCCAGGAAATTACAGAGTAGTAAAAGGGACTCAAAGTCAGACATTGTGGTGTCTGATCATCATCCTTACAACATCATTAAGACATACGCTCACTGGGAAAGGAGTGATGTTTTAATACATATTCATACTACGTATGCATTTGACCATTGGGTTAGAATAGTAATTGTGTTTACTATTATGTGAGACCCAAAGACCACATGGGTCTTAGCTTCTTACCCTTATGGACTCTTATTGGTTTCTTTAGATTTGACTGGGTGATCGCTATCTTAGCATGTTTCTTATGGACTATGGTAATTCGGTCCGGTGGGGGCATGTTAGAAAAGCAAGTCAAGTCAAGATCGAAAGGATCGCAAGAAGAGGAAGATTAATTTCATATTCACATTTGGACTTTAGAGATTCAAAGCTGGCCAGCCAATTGTAATCCATATGGGATTCAATTGTTGAATATAAAGTATAAGAAATGTGAAGAAATTATCTAGGGTAAAACATGCGTTGATCTACTCAACTTTGCACCCCAAAGAGTGTTGTGTATCTCTAACAAGTGCACAACAGCGGACTCTATGCGTATGACGGTCACACGATCTATTTCTCGGTATGACAAATTGAAGAACTAAAGGAAAAGATGTTTCCTTACAATCCCCTCAAGTGTGAGTGGGAGATGTTGGATATGGACGACATGTATACACCCATGAGGGGATGTATGAGGGTATACGGACCTCAGATGTCGCGTGCATGAAAGCATGTGTGAAGGGACCCTTTTCATGTGTGAAAAGGACCACTCGATAAGTGGAAAAAGTCACTTTATAAGTGCAAAATGGAACTTGATAAGTGCATAATGAAGAGGATAAGAAAATGTGCTAATATAAGCTAATAAGCTTATATATGGTTATTTCCTACAATAACTACCCCTAAAGCATATAAATAGGACCCAAGGGTTAGGCATTTTAGGCTAATCCTTCATGCCATAAGTTTTCATAAGGCAAAACTTTTTTCTCTTCTCCCTTCCATTTTGTTCTTCTTCTAAATAAAGATTTAGACGGTGGAAACTCTGCTTCGATCCTCTGTGACGAAGTACTGACCGTTGTGGCGAATCCGAGGGCAAAGTTCAGAGACTACAGCGCTGCGTACGATAACGTAAGTTCTCTTTCGATCCTCCATCCTCGCGCGACGAGATCCTACAAATATAAGGGGATATCCTATAATGCACCACAAGATTGGAGGTGTAGGAGAATATCCTTAGGTTAGCATAACCTCTCCCGAGTCCCAACGAATCCAATGGTTTATCAACTTAAATCAATCCCGACCTCGATTCAATGGCAGGGATATCCAAGCCCTAGGGCTTTTATCCTCTGATATTTTCCATATTATTCATCTCGACCACCTATCGATCGTGTAGCTTTCTAACTTAGAAAGAAATAGGTATTCAGCGATTGCCTTCATGCGGACGACCCGTATAGTGCTACGACGATGTCGTGCGCTTGTGGTTTATAAATTTGATACTAGACAATCACGAACACTTAGTCATTATCTCCCAACTTATTAATTACCATATTAATAACATATTAATATTAAAATATATCCTTTAACCTATAAACCCCCGACCCCATCTCCTTCGTTTCACACAGCAAAACCGACATCCACGACCAAACTAAGCTCTTTAGCTTACGACAATCTTCCCTACTCCTCATCTGCCACTCCCCGTCGCCGAGCCATTCCACCACCACACCCCCAGCGACCATGTCAAGCTCCACCACCATCTCCGGTGCCCACATAGCTTCGCCCCTCCTCTCCGGTCCAAGCAGCATATCGACTGCTGCCCACTCCCCCTCGGCCTCCCCGCGTCGCCATGGGCACCGTCGCTCCTCCACCACGAGTGCACCGCTCCCTGAGCCGGACGTGGCAACTGATGAATCCCCGAGTACCCCCATCACTTGTAGCCACCATCACCTCTGTTCACCGCCGGGCCTCCACCTCCCTACAGCCCACCTTCCTGCCACATCTGTAACGGCCTGTATTTTAGGTGTGTTTGTTTTCCTGTGTGCTTATATTTTACTTCGGTCGTCAGGGTGTTATTTTTCATCCATATGTTTTTCTACACATCGACGCGAGCACTCCTCTGCTTTTAGAATTTGTACCATATCGTAATTAGTTACTAATTACTCTTAACCCTAACCGTACCCACCTACCCTAATCAAACCCCTAACTCTACACCATTGAACCGCCATATGAATTGGGTGAGATCCAACATCTCACCCCACAGCCAACTCACCCTCATCATTCTCTTAACCCCCATTTCACTGTTCTTAAATCAAACAACAGCACAGCAAGAGGATCATCTTCCTCCTCCCCTCTCTCTGTTCATCCCCCTCCTCTTTCATTCTCAATCAACGAACCCACCGCATCATCTCCTCCACAACAACTCAAACCATTCTCAGTCATCATCTCCTCCAACAACAACAACGAACCCTATAACCCAAATCAACTTTCAACCAAATCAAACCCAAAATCAAAAACGAATTAGAAATTGTGGGAGAGTCAGAAATCAGATCTAATTCAGGCTTATTCAGATCTGAAGCGATCCCAAAAATTAAGCCCATATCCCGTTCTTCCTTCTCCCATCCCCTTCCCGCAGCCCCCTGCTTCCCCTGCTGCCCTGCCAGCCTCCCCATGTGCGCTGGCCTATCGAATGCCGCCCTACTAACCGCCACGTGCGCTTGCTGCCCCACCTGCCATCGCCCAGCTACTGCGCCACCCAGCTGCCCACGCATGCGCAGCTACCCGTGCTGTCGGACGTGCACGCGCATGGCCCCGCCACCGCCGGATCCGACCCCCTGCCGCCCTGCTGCCCCCACCTGCCTGAGCCCCCTCAATCTCCTCCCTTCACTGCAAAAGAAAGAAGAAAGAACAAGAAGATATGATAAAAAGAAAAGAAGAGGAGATAGCAGGTGAGAAGAGGATTTGAGTTATATAAAATCATTAAGTAATTACTAAGTTAAGAATTAATTAAGTTTATTAAAAATTTTAAAATGGTTTAAGATTATGGGTTATTAGATTATTGAATTAGTACCTTATTGGGTATTGGGTATGGATCATTAACTTATTGGGTATTTGTTAAGGCCATAAATGACCGGTACAGTTGTCAGGCTGACGTATGCCCCTTGGGCTGAGTTGGAGCTTCGTCGGCCAATGAGGTGGGACCCGAGGTTGGAAGAACCTGGGTTATATGATGGTAGTTGATGATGATGTGGTGCTCGATCGACCTTCGAGCAGCAGATGTGTAACGACCTGCTTTCGGGGGCCCGTTACTTATTTGATATTTGCGCAGGTCCTGCAGGTTACCAGTGAAAACAAAATAGCCACGATGCAGAGATGTACAAAAATACTCAAATAGTGTCCAATTATTACAATCCATAATGTACAAGATGTCCCAACAAGTATACATGAAAGAATAAAGTACAAAACACTGAAAAATATCTCTGGAAGCTGCGGTCGAACTCTGGCTCTATTAGCTCCGGAGACTCTGGCGCTATTAGCTCAGGAGCATCTACCTCCATATGTACGTCGTTTGCGGTGCCACGGAGATGGAACCGTAGGTAAGTCACAATAATTCTAAGTATAGAAAAGAAGCAGTGCACAAGTATGACAAAAGTAACTACGTACAAGCAGATCAGAGTGAAAAGTAAAGTATTGAGCAACAACTGTACATAACTGAGTAGTAAAAGTAAATGAAACTGAAATGAGAGAATAACTGTACTGTGGTAGAGCAAGTGTAAATCAGGCTAAGTAAGTGAAACATACTACTGGTGTAGCTAAAAGTATGGCAGGTAAAGTACTGGTGACTGTTTAAGTGTACTAAGTAACGTGCATGGAACGTGTAAAGTAAAGGTGACTGTGCAGAAGTGCGTAAAGTAAAAGTGACTGTGCAAAAGTAACTACACTACGTGACTCAAGTCGGAGAGTACAATATGTGACCATCGAGTTCATTTCTTGCCTGGGCGCGACCCAGACGAATGCCGAAAACACAGGCAGCTAGACAGGATGCTGACACGGGCACCATATTTTTTGTTTGCCGAAATACAGGCAGCTAGACATGATTGCCAAAAACCCAGGAAGCTATACATGATTGCGAAAAACCCAGGCAGCTAGACATGTAGATTGAACTCCAATCACTCCCGCACTCTCTCAAACTATGAGTTACCCCAAAACCCCAGTGAAGTGTCAAGTGTTTAATGTACATGATCCTTTCATGATATTCCACGAGATGTTTCACAAGATGTTTCATGAGATGTTCCACCAGATATTCCACAAGATATTACACAACAAGTTTCACAAGATGTTTCATACGGTGTATCACGTGTTAGTCAACCCAAGTCCACTGGTTGACTTTCTCATTGAAAACCAGAGGGTGGTAACTCATTCCAAAGCTGACTGTGCTAAAACGAACTGAGGATAAAGACAAGTCCATCATTCGGGGTGTCTAGTATTGTTTAGCACACAATTTACCCAAGTTGATGATTGTGTGTTACAACCACCAAAGTTGAAAGTTGGCAAAGTAATCTGTAGTTGATTACTTTTTCTATTAGTTTAGGTCTCTAGTTCGGTTCAAGTCAAATAGCCGTTCGGAGGCTATAGTGATGTCTTAAGTACATACGAGGACACTAACTAATTTTCTAATTTTAGAATTAGTCGTGACTTACAGATTTCGAGATCGTCGTGGCAAGACGAGATTAGGGCAAGGAAGCTGGTGCACGAGGATTGGTACCTGCAAGCATAAGAAACTCATTAGTTACAGACTACCCTATTTCTATTTATTTAATCTGATCGTTTCGATTTTTTATAATCGATTGAAACGTCGTCAAAAAGTGTTCTAAATTTTTCTATAGGCTAGATATGATGAAAATAATTTTTCTGCAAGAGGAAATATTTTTCAGAAGCTTGTAGGAATTTTTATAATTTTTCAAAGCTCAAAAGTATTTTAAAACTAATTAAAAATGGGAAAACAATTTTTTGTTATGTTCTTCAAATATTTCTCTAGGGCAAACCATACGTCGGAATTCTTCCAACAAATAGTCAAAACGACCGTATTAACTAGTACTCTAGCATATATTTTTCTCACGTACTAGTGTACGTAAAAATAAAAAGTTCTGAATTGTTAAATGAAAATAACGTATTTAAAATTTAGGCTTAAAAATTAATTTTGGAAGAACTAAGCGTCAGATTGAGATGAAACTAGCGACATTGGGTCCAGAACGTCATTTCTGATTTTCTAGAGCTAGTCTCACTTTTTTCTGAGACCTGTAGGATTTATTAGGAATTTAATATGACCAGTCTGTGTCTAGATGTATTTCCTTACGTATTTCATTACGTATTATCATACGTATTTTCGTATTATAATTAAAACCCTTCGTTCTCTTACCCTTCGAAGCGTGCAGCTGACGTTTGCGGCCGGCAAGGCTTGGGGAGCGGGGGTAGGCGACGACGGCGGGATGGTGGCGACGGTGGGGAGGCGGAGTGGGGTGCCTTAGGGGAGGCGTCGTATGGATACGGCAACCATGGCTAGGCGAGGGGGTCTGTCGACGTTGGGAAGTGACAGTGGAGGAGTATCGGTCAAGAGGCGGCGCCGGCATCCTGTGGGCTTCGCTCGGACGTGGGCGGGGCACGTCGGTGTCGATCGAAGAAGGAGCTCGGCGTCGGTTCTCAGGCGGAGGATGGCAATGGGGCGCTCGGGCTCACGGGGGTGGCTTGCTCAGAGGTGGGATGAAGGCACTGCGGAGGAGGAGCTCACCAGCGTCTTCAAACGAGCAGGGTGCTCGTCGGAGGGCTGAGCAGCGAGATGGGGGGTCGGAGAACAGGGGAAAATAGGGGAGATGCGAGAAGCGGGGAGGCAGGCTCGTCGGGCTTCGGGTTTGCCGTTCGTCGTCGATCAATGATGGATTCGCAGCAGTGGCGAGTAGCCGCGGCGGGGGCTGCTCGAAGGCGCTGCATTGTCGTTGTCGGAGGGCGTTGCTTCAGGCGGTGACTGAGGGAGGCGGAAGTCGAGGCATCGACGGGGATCTTCGGGGCATTCTACGTGGGTTGTGTGCATGGGCTTCACTCGGAGAGAGCTCCGATGGTGCAGCAGTCGTCGCCGGGCTCACGGTGGACACGGTGGCGGAGAGGAGAGAGGGTGACGGCGAGGGAGGTTGGACGAGGTTGAGCGGAGGAAGGCGCTCAGCGAAGAGGGCAGAGCGACGTTCAGGCTGCGGGCACGGCGTCGTCAGCGTCGAGCAACGGAGGAGGACAGGAGACGGCGGGGGTGGAACACGTCGCCTCCGTCGTCGTCGGACGTCGGGAGCGGCGACGGGGTGAGGGAGACAGCCCGTGAGTGAGAGAGAGAGAGAGCGCGCGCGCACACACGCTGTGTGTGTGTTAGCCTGGGTAGAGTGAGGAGAGCGATTAGCTGAGGGTGTTTAAATAATAAACAAAAATCATTATTTTATAAGAATGTAATTAATACTTAGTCAATGTAATAACTCATTAGGTAGGTAATAAATGGTTTCTTTAGACTAAGTATGGAATTCTAACTAACCCATGAAACACATGGGTTGCTTACGGGAGACGTATCAAAATATTAAACGTAATTGTTTAGGTAATTTTGTTAGGTAAGATAAATAGTAAAAGTAAATACGTAATTTGTAAAATAGTAAAAATACAAAATTACGATTTTTTGTCCCTACTAGTAAACGTGTCCGAAAAATTACGAAAACATACCCACGGGATCGTATCGTCGCGAAGATCGCGAATACGAAGACCGTTTTGGGATTTGAGCTACGAAAATACTAGTTTTAGGCCAAAACATTTAGGAAGCGGGTTTGCTGGTTCCCTATTGATTTGACTTTAGAAAATTACGAAATTAATGTGGGGAGCCCTAAATGATCATAGAAGGATACTGTAAAAGTTTGGAAACGTTTTGAAGATGTTTGAATAGAAAATAAATTCATTAAGCCAAAATGACAATAACTGAAAATGAATTGTTTATCAGATCTTTTAGAGGTATTTGATGAAACCCGATCTTACTAAAATACTTCATAACTAGCCTGATACTTCAAAATATTTTTACAAGAAATTTTTGAAATCGTAAAACTCCTGACAAACCATTATAAAATAGTTTTAAAAATTGAAATTACATGAATAGTTGTATTGAAAAAAAACGGACCGTTACATTCTACCCTCCTTAAAATAATTCCGTCCTCGGAATTTAAAAATATTTTTGAAATAGATAATTGATGTTATGAAGAAGCTCAAGCAAATAAATGATAGAAAAGGTAGTAATCTAGTAAAATAGGTTGTAAATAACATGAAATATATTGTGAGATTATAGCATCAAGAAAACAAGAGATATTATTGACATCACCATAGCTTCCGTAACTATTCCTGAGACCAGTAGCATCACAATAGTTACTCTGACTTCTCAAGTAGCCCAAAATTAACATGAGGTAATAACATCACATGAAAATGAGGGCTATTATGAGGACAACATCTGTTCGAACTTGGAACCTGAGGTGATAAGCCAGTAGCAATCTATAAAAACGGAAGACCATAAAGTTTATTCGTGCTACTGGTAACTAACTGGGTCTAGTCACAGATGTCGTTCATAATATAGCATGTATCGACTAATCCACCGGTACCAACAACATCAATCTCCATAATGCACAACCACATGCTAACGTCCAAATCAACGCCCAAAGGTAAGTACAAGGCCAACACCCAAAGTCAGTATTTACTGCCAGTATTCCTTCCATCAATCTCCATAATATCCCACAATAAGGCAAGATCCAAGCTCTCATCCAGAGCCAAGCACAAGGTCTACATCCAACTTCAACACCCAAGGCTAATATCATGCCAATAATCATCGTCATCATTCCTTCCGTAGACCAATACTTGACATTCGCAACACCCAACATCACCCAACAAATGAACAACCAAAAAACACGCTTTCCAGCACACCAAAAGGAGTAAACGCAAGAGGAAGCCTAAACGGAACATCAATCTGGGTGAGACCCAGGGCAGAGAGCTTATGAGAAGCCCAAGGATCACGGCTTCCCAAGATCTTAGCCACACAGCGGTAGTGAGGGTGGCGGCCAGGGTCATCGCCAAGGCCAAAAATCCCAAAACAGAACGATGAAGGGCCATCGGTGGTTATCGATCTATGGTGGATGCGACTGCTTGACGTGGCGGATGTCACCGGAGTAGGGTGTGGTGGTGGAGCTTCGGGTGAGGTCGAATGAGCTTGAGGCGAGATGGGTCGAGTTCGCTTGGGGAAGAGGCCGGGAGGAGGAGTGGAAGTCGTAGGGGAAGCCACGGGATGGCTCGGCGAGGAAGAGAGGAGGGTTTAAAGAGGGGGCACCGAAAGTCGTCGGTAGGTAGGCTAGGTTAGGCAGGACCGGGGCTCGAGGTGATGATGAGGACAAAACGCAATAATGAGGGGGTTGGTGGTAGGTGGGAAAGGAATTCAAACTTATGGAAAATCGGGCACAAGATAGAAAGTAGGTGTTAGAATAGAAATACGATCTCAAGAAGACGTAACAGCCTACCCTTGCACGTCTCGGTTTGGTTCGTCTCAAATCCTCTAGCACCATCCTCCAATACTTCTGAGCGCCTTCGATTCACTTTTGTTGTCGAACTTGAACTTCTGGTGACCGAAAATTCGAACGCTACCCTCCTTAAAATAGACGTAGTTAGAGTTCAGGCGAACTAAAAGTAGAAAGATTCTAAGAAGATCAATTGAAAGGTCATCAAGCTAAAGAAATGGCGATAGTGATGAAGATCGATGGCGTTACATAATCATGATTCACGTCCTTGCGGTCCAGCGGAACACGGCCAGGGAAGTGACTAAGCCAGGATCACTACCCCAAGTCTAGCAAGGGTGATCCAAGAAACTTAGCCAAGCACATTGACCGGATCATGGTCCATTGAAGGAAGCTTATCATTTATATGTGTGCCATCATCAACTGAAGGAAAGGTGAGGAAGTAGGTAGATGGTTCAACCTATGAAAAATCACTATAACTGGTAGCAAAAGAGGTTACTAGGGAGGGTATATCCAAGAATGGAACACAAGTTCCTAAGCAAGGGTTAAGAGTTCAAAGGAAGTGATGAGGATCAAGGAAAACCTAATGAAGATGGTAATAAGGACGCTTCACTCGTATATCCAATACAGGTGAACGCTCGAGACGTCCTGTACTCGAGAGTTCAATTTGAGTATTTTATAATGTACATCCTGATCTTGCTATATTGTTCACGAGGTAGTTAACGCGGACCTGCATGGGCCACCAAACTTGTAACGACCCGCTTTCGGGGGCCCGTTACTTATTTGATATTTGCGCAGGTCCTGCAGGTTACCAGTGAAAACAAAATAGCCACGATGCAGAGATGTACAAAAATACTCAAATAGTGTCCAATTATTACAATCCATAATGTACAAGATGTCCCAACAAGTATACATGAAAGAATAAAGTACACAACACTGAAAATATCTCTGGAAGCTGCGGTCGAACTCTGGCGCTATTAGCTCAGGAGACTCTGGCGCTATTAGCTCAGGAGCATCTACCTCCATATGTACGTCGTCTGCGGTGCCACGGAGATGGAACCGTAGGTAAGTCACAATAATTCTAAGTATAGAAAAGAAGCAGTGCACAAGTATGACAAAAGTAACTACGTACAAGCAGATCAGAGTGAAAAGTAAAGTACTGAGCAACAACTGTACATAACTGAGTAGTAAAAGTAAATGAAACTGAAATGAGAGAATAACTGTACTGTGGTAGAGCAAGTGTAAATCAGGCTAAGTAAGTGAAACATACTACTGGTGTAGCTAAAAGTACGGCAGGTAAAGTACTGGTGACTGTTCAAGTGTAGTAAGTAACGTGCATGGAACGTGTAAAGTAAAGGTGACGGTGCAGAAGTGCATAAAGTAAAAGTGACTGTGTAAAAGTAACTACACTACGTGACTCAAGTCGGTGAGTACAATATGTGACCATCGAGTTCATCTCTTGCCTGGGCGTGACCCAGACGAATGCCGAAAACACAGGCAGCTAGACAGGATGCTGACACGGACATCATATTTTTTGTTTGCCGAAACACAGGTAGCTAGACATGATTGCCAAAAACCCAGGCAGCTAGACATGATTGCCAAAAACCCAGGCAGCTAGACATGTAGATTGAACTCCAGTCACTCCCGCACTCTCTCAAACTATGAGTTACCCCAAAACCCCAGTGAAGTGTCAAGTGTTTAATGTAGATGATCCTTTCAGGATATTCCACGAGATGTTCCACAAGATGTTTCATGAGATGTTCCACCAGATATTCCACAAGATATTACACAACAAGTTTCACAAGATGTTCCATACGGTGTATCACGTGTTAGTCAACCCAAGTCCACTAGTTGACTTTCTCATTGAAAACCAGAGGGTGGTAACTCATTCCAAAGCTGACTGTGCTAAAACGATCTGAGGATAAAGACAAGTCCATCATTCGGGGTGTCTAGTATTGTTTAGCACACAATTTACCCAAGTTGATGATTGTGTGTTACAACCACCAAAGTTGAAAGTTGGCAAAGTAATCTGTAGTTGATTACTTTTCCTATTAGTTTAGGTCTCTAGTTCGGTTCAATTCAAATAGCCGTTCGGAGGCTATAGTGGTGTCCTAAGTACATACGAGGACACTAACTAATTTCCTAATTTTAGAATTAGTCGTGACTTACAGATTTTGAGATCGTCGTGGCAAGACGAGGTTAGGGCAAGGAAGCTGGTGCACGAGGATTGGTACCTGCAAGCATAAGAAACTCATTAGTTACAGACTACCCTATTTCTATTTATTTAATCTGATCGTTTCGATTTTTTATAATCGATTGAAACGTCGTCAAAAAGTGTTCTAAATTTTTCTATAGGCTAGATATGATGAAAATAATTTTTCTGCAAGAGGAAATATTTTTCTGAAGCTTGTAGGAATTTTTATAATTTTTCAAAGCTCAAAAATAATTTAAAACTAATTAAAAATGGGAAAACAATTTTTCGTTATGTTCTTCAAAGATTTCTCTAAGGCAAACCATACGTCGGAATTCTTCCAACAAATAGTCAAAACGACCGTATTAACTAGTACTCTAGCATATATTTTTCTCACGTACTAGTGTACGTAAAAATAAAAAGTTCTGAATTGTTAAATGAAAATACTGTTTTTAAAATTGAGGCTTAAAAATTAATTTTGGAAGAACTAAGCGTCAGATTGAGATGAAACTAGCGCCATTGGGTCCAGAACGTCATTTCTGATTTTCTGAAGCTAATCTCACATTTTTCTGAGGCCTGTAGGATTTATTAGGAATTTAATATGACCAGTCTATGTCTAGATGTATTTCCTTACGTATTTCATTACATATTATCATACGTATTTTCATATTATAATTAAAACCCTTCGTTCTCTTACCCTTCGAAGCGTGCAGCTGACGTTTGCGGCCGGCAAGGCTTGGGGAGCGGGGGTAGGCGGCGACGGTGGGATGGTGGCGACGGTGGGGAGGCGGAGCGGGGTGCCTTAGGGGAGGCGCCGTATGGATACGGCAACCATGGCTAGGCGAGGGAGTCTGTCGACGTTGGGAAGTGACGGTGGAGCAATATCGGTCAAGAGGCGGCGCCGGCATCCTGTGGGCTTCGCTCGGACGTGGACGGGGCACGTCGGCGTCGATCGGAGAAGGAGCTCGGCGTCGGTTCTCAGGCGGATGATGGAGATGGGGCGCTCGGGCTCACGGGGGTGGCTTGCTCGGAGGTGGGATGAAGTCGCTGCGGAGGAGGAGCTCACCGGTGTCTTCAAACGAGCAGGGTGCTCGTCGGAGGGCTGAGCAGCGAGATGGGGGGTCGGAGAACAGGGGAAAACAGGGGAGATGCGAGAAGCGGGGAGGCAGGCTCATCGGGCTTCGGGGTTTCTGTTCGTCGTCGATCAGCGATGGATTCGCAGCAATGGCGAGTAGCAACGGCGGGGCTGCTCGAAGGCGCTGCAGTGTCGTTGTCGGAGGGCATTGCTTCAGGCGGTGACTGAGGGAGGCGGAAGTCGATGCATCGACGGGGATCTTCGGGGCATTCGACATGGGTTGTGTGCATGGGCTTCACTCGGAGAGAGCTCCGATGGTGCAGCAGTCGTCGCCGGGCTCACGATGGACACGGTGGTGGAGAGGAGAGAGGATGACGGCGAGGGAGGTTGGGCGAGGTTGAGCGGAGGAAGGCGCTCAGCGAAGAGGGTAGAGCGACGTTTGGGCTGCGGGCACGGCATCGTCGGCGTCGAGCAACGGAGGAGGACAGGAGACGGCGGGGGTGGAACACGTCGCCTCCGTCGTCGTCGGACGTCGGGAGCGGCGACGGGGTGAGGGAGACAGCCCGTGAGAGAGAGAGAGCACGCGCGCTGTGTGTGTGTGTGTGTGTGTGTGTGTGTGTGTGTGTGTGTGTGTGTGTGTGTGTGTGTTAGCCTGGGTAGAGTGAGGAGAGCGATTAGCTGAGGGTGTTTAAATAATAAACAAAAATCATTATTTTATAAGAATGCAATTAATACTTAGTCAATGTAATAACTCATTAGGTAGGTAATAAATGGTTTCTTTAGACTAAGTATGGAATTCTAACTAACCCATGAAACACATGGGTTGCTTACGGGAGACGTATCAAAATATTAAACGTAATTGTTCAGGTAATTTTGTTAGGTAAGATAAATAGTAAAAGTAAATACGTAATTTGTAAAATAGTAAAAATACAAAATTACGATTTTTTTGCCCCTACTAGTAAACGTGTCCGAAAAATTACGAAAACATACCCACTGGATCGTATCGTCGCGACGATCGCGAATACGAAGACCGTTTTGGGATTTGAGCTACGAAAATACTAGTTTTAGGCCAAAACATTTAGGAAGCGGGTTTGCTGGTTCCCTATTGATTTGACTTCAGAAAATTACAAAATTAATGTGGAGAGCCCTAAATGATCATAGAAGGATACTGTAAAAGTTTGGAAACATTTTGAAGATGTTTGAATAGAAAATAAATTCATTAAGCCAAAATGATAATAACTAAAAATGAATTTTTTATCAGATCTTTTAGAGGTATTTGATGAAACCCGATCTTACTAAAATACTTCATAACTAGCCTGATACTTCAAAATATTTTTACAAGAAATTTTTGAAATCGTAAAACTCCTGACAAACCATTATAAAATAGTTTTAAAAATTGAAATTACGTGAATAGTTGTATTGAAAAAAAACGGACCGTTACAAGATGTGTCGATCATTCGAGGCTGGGGAGCTCGATAACGACCCTCGACGATGATGACCGTCGATCTGCACCACAGTGACACATTAAGGGGTCGGATCTGGGTTCCGACCCAAATCCCCTCTGATACTTAAGTTAGTGTGGGAACTTAAGGAAGAGAGGAAGCTTGGTGCAACTGAGATCGACCCACAGAGGTTCATACTAGGACTGGTGGCGCAAGCTCAAATATATAAGAAAATATCAACTGAGAAGGTAGAGTTATATGTCTTAGACCTTGTTCCTTGGAAATGGGAGTTGTTCCTCTATTTATAGGCGTTCTGGGTCCCTCTGTAGACGTTGAGGTGATAACAGCCACCCATATTGGGGAAACGATCTTCCCCCTTAATAGAAATAAATGTTGTGCACGTCCCCATGATTTACGAGCACACCTTTAATCCCACGTTCGAGTGAGGTAGACTCAACGGTTAACTGCCATTGGGCTTTGACTGAGTCGATATTGGGCTTCCTTTGTGGGCTTCGTGGGCTTAGTCGTGTGTCAGTCGAGTTAACTGCTTGAACGCATCACAAGTATGTAATGCTTGAGCGCTACTCCCAAGTGTAGTAGGACGTCAAGTAATAAATTTATATCCGGTGAGACCGGGTCGGATCACGGGGGCAAGTCGTTCTACACTCACAAGTTTGATCGATAAGGAAAGGTAAAGAGTGATACAAACAACTCGCTAAGTGCATGGAAGTGGAAAAAAATGTGGTGAATCTACAATCCTATCCTAAGTAGGTAGGATTAGAGAACCAACTGAGAATTAGGATAGCTAGGAGAGGAGCATGGGTTGTAGGTTCACTAATGTTGGTGTTAATCAAGCTCAAATTACCCACATATAACTCAATTGGGCCTTCGGATATGGCAAGCTCAATCGGTAAATTTTAGCATTCATGAACACAATAATTTGCTAAAAGGATGGATGCATCATCATGGCACTAATCAAAATAGGATCATGGACTTTTCTCAAAGTGTGCCCTCTTGAGTCTTAACCAATAAAATTGTGCCATAACAATTCTTCCAATATAAACATAAAAATAGGCAAGAGGCAAGTAGAACTAAGATTAACAACCAACCAACATGAATCACAACCTAAGCATTTAACACTACTCAATCATGATAAACAAAATGAGAATTTTATACACATTCATCCCAAGTTCAATACAAAAGAGAGATGCAAAAATACAAAAGAGAGAGGAAAGATTTCACCCAAGATGTATCCCAAATGAGCCCATGCATCCACATATTTGCTCCTCCTCTAAGCTTCTAACCTCCCACATGGCCTCCAAGCCATAGAAATTTTTATACACATTCATCCTAAGTTCAATACAAAAGAGAGATGCAAAAATACAAAAGAGAGAGGAAAGATTTCACCCAAGATGTATCCCAAATGAGCCCTTGCCTCCACATATTTGCTCCTCCTCCAAGCTTCTAACCTCCCCCATGGCCTTCAAGCCCTAGAAATTTCAGCTAGAAAGAAGACTGGGTTGAAAAACAGCCCCAAATTCAGCTAAAAACACATTCGCAGCTTAACGGGTCTGGAATTAGGAATTGCGGGTCGAAACTGTGCCCTAGAACTCGTAAAAACCAAGCCACAATCACTTAACATGCATTGCGGGTCGGATCGGGTCGGATTCGACCCGCAGCCGCGCCCAAAACCGCAACTAAAGCCTAAATCTGCAGAAATTTTCAGCGCTGTCACACTGTCTTGCAAAAATTCTAGAAAAATCATCTGATCTCGAAATGACGTGTTCCACACGGTGATGGAGCCGTAACAAAGTGTAATACGACATAAAAATATCACTAGGCCGGAATATACACTGAAATGATAGCATAATTCTGCACAAGATGGGAATAGCAGAATTTCCCGCCCAGAAATTTTCAGCACCGTCTCCCTGTCTTCCAAAAAATGCAGTAAATTGCTCCGACTTCCAAAAATTCTGGAAAAGTATGCGTTGGAATCGGGACTTCATGAAATTCAACTGAAAAATAATAGGAGACCAAGATGAAGATGCAAACAAGCTGTAAAAATTATGTTTTATGCATATAAAAATGATAAGCTCCAATATTAAGTGATATCATCAAAATGCGTGTATCGGAGCCAAAATGAACACAAATTATGCACAAAATACCATCTAATGAGGGGTAAAATATGTAATTTATACCCCTGAATCATTAACTTGAATACCAGCATATACTCAACAATGACCCCCATTGCACGACCTCAAAGGGTCTACACGTTGAAGTCAAGCGACGTTACATTGCATTAATAGGGGCACAGCAGTCGAGAAAATAGCAATCAAGTTTCAGGCACCAAAATGCCTGCCTCGACGATTCGGATGATTTGCCTGTTCGAAATCCAAGAAACTAAGTGTATCTGGATCTTCGACACGTGGCTCATTATGCGACAGTTGCACTACTTATATAGGATGGTTCCAGCGGTAGAATGCGGAGGTACCGTCTTCATTCTCTCGATTCAGATTTTCCTTCCCTCGAAAGTAATGGCTTCGTCCTCCATCTTTGCCTCTGGAAGGAGCTTGGTCTCAGCCATGCAGAAGAATCAGAAAGGGGTCATGGAGCCGGGCTTGTTGGCGAATGTGAGGTCAAACGTCAAGGTTGGTCAGATCATCGGGCTTCAGAAAAGTTATATCCGTCTGGATTACCAAATCAGGCTGTCTGGGAGGGACGAGAGGGCTCATCGTCCTGGCGATCGGAAAGCGGGGGTTTACGTCAAAGCCTTAGAACGAGGCCTTCAATTTCCCATGCACCCCTTCATGTAGTACTTCTTGTGTACCCTGAACATTTTCCTCTGTCAGTTGATGCCGAATGCCATTGCCATGCTGATGGGCTTCATAGTTCTGTGTGTGACGAAGGGGATTGAACCATCCCTGAATCTATTCAATCATTTTTTCTCAATCCATCCCCTCAAAACCCTGAGCTTGTATACGATAATGGCTCGCTGAGGCAAGAAGCTGTGAGAAGATCTTCCCACCTCCAATCCCAAATGAAAGGACGAGTTTGTGTTTGTGGTTTTTCAAGGGGAGGCAAGTTTCTGCACTGGTTGGGGTGCCCCTGATTTGGGACCTGTCGAGGATAGGCTACTAACTAGCGAGGAGAACAAAGCCGTAGATACTCTGACGAGCCTGCCAGAGGATATGAGATCGATCAAGTGGCTGTGGTCTGACGACGTGATGCGTCGAACCATATGGACGAAAGGTTCGTTCGATCGTTCCGGCCAACTGTTCGACCTTCGTTCTTCGACCTAACTCGTTTTTTGCTCTCGCATGTATGGCTAGTGTGGATTATCAGGTGGATCCCGCATTGAGAAAAGCAGTCGAGGCTTCCATAAAAGAGGCGGAGGCGAGCATATTTTCTCTCCAGGTGCCGACTGTGGGGAAATTGATAGCCCAATCATTTAGGATCGACCCATGGTTGTCAAGGGGGCTGCTCAGGTGGCCCGGTCTCAGCAGATGAAGAAGAAGAAGAAAAGGCCCACCTTCGAATTTGAAGTAGTCGTGTTGGAGGGGACCAAGAGGAGGCGACGAATCGTTCTCAGTGACTCGGAGCAGTCTGGGTCGAATGCGGCAACGGAGCAGGTTTCCTGGTCAGGGAGTGATACTTTTCACGAGGAAGATTCGAGGGGGACTCACGTTCTACTGGAGCTTCTCGTGGACAAGGACTCCTGGCCATGGGGGTCTGTTCCCTCCTGTAGGGCTGTCTGAAGACATCCCCGATGAATATAGGTCAATTTTGCTGGAGGGCCGATCTCCTCAGGCCCCATTCAAATGTTTCGAGGAGGACCTCGTCCGGGAGGGATTTCTGCTGAGGTGTGGAGACTTTGCTCTTCTTGATTGTGGAACTGCCTCTCGCATTGCTGAGAATGTGACCCTTCCACGGAACAGAGCTGTCGTGGAGAGGGTCGATTATGAGCGGCTTATGTTGATAGCCGTTCATGCCAGCATGCATGTTTACCATCGTGTGTTATTTGCAGGTCCTAGTGGCGACCGCAGCATTGCGTCATCATGCTCTAGTGGTGGCCAATCATGGTGTCACCCTAGAGGTCGATAGGTCGGGTGTGGAGACATCTCAGGCTGAGCTAGCTAGAATCAGCCTTCTCTTCAAGACAAGATTGGATCTCATTCGAAAACTCGAGCACGAGTTAAGCGAGTCTCATAGGAGGGAGGCTGAACAAACTGTAATGCCCTACAAGCTACTGCACAAGTACTAGAGGGGGGGTGAATAGTACTTTAAAATAATAAGGAGTATAATTCCAAATTAAATGCAAACAACTACCAAATCAATTTGCGGAAGCTTAAATTGAATGACAACATAAAATTAACAACGCTAACAAGAGATGTTACTGGGTTCGGATCCACCCAAGTCTCCCCGACTTGTTCCCGGTGATCCTACGTCCCAACCACCCGGATCCCCTCCGGATACTTGAGTTAGAAACCCTAACTCAAGATTTCCACTATGAAATACTTGTGAAAAACCTCCACAAGTCAAATCATACAAAATGTAACTTGTGACTCCCACAACCCGGGATCACAACCACACTCTCACACCCGAGAGTGAATCTTACAAATCAAATATGAAATGAAATAAGAAAACTTCTTACCGAACAAAATACCTATGCCTTGAGTATTGCTTACGAATTATGGCAAGGATGATTTTGGGGAAGAAGTGGCACCAAACCCTAGCTCCAAGATGTAGAACAGCGATGGAGAGCTTTGGGGATGTTGGTGACCTAGAATCAAGCACTTGGCTTGGAAGGCTTCACACTCAATCAATCTCTCTTTGGAAGTAAGAGTTAGGAGAGATTAATGAATGGAGGGAATGAGCTTTGAATGAGCTTGGATTGATTTCTCTTGAACTCTAAACTTGCATTAATATCAGCCTTGGCAGCAATGAATGCAGCCCAACAAGTATTTATAGGAATGAAGAGAGAGAGAGAGAGAAAAACGTTTCAATTAGGGCTCCAACGGCTCTTTTCTGAACCCAACTAGTCGGTCAAAGAACAATCACCGACCGACTAGTTCATCAACTAGTCGGTCGGTCAATTAACGTAAACCGACTAATGGGTGAACAGAGAAAAGATCAAAGCACAGACATATGGAACTAGTCGGTCTAAGAAGAGTCACTGACCGACTAGTTTCACAACTAGTCGGTCGGTTACTCAACGTGGACCGACTAACAGATAAAACTGAAGTCTGAGAAGAATTAGACTTAGTCGGTCCAAGAACAAATGTTGACCGACTAATTCACCAACTAGTCGGTCACCAAATGAACATAGACCGACTAACAATAAACAGTAAGTATGGTGAAAAATTTGGCATGAACAGTAAACTAAACTAGTCGGTCTAAGAATAAAAGTTAACCGACTAGTTCATCAACTAGTCGGTCGATCAATGAGCACAAACCGACTAATGATAAACAGTAACTCAAGTGAAAATGTGCATGTTCAGGGAAAGCTCAACTAGTCGGTCACAGAAGCATCACTGACCGACTAGTTCACAAACTAGTCGGTCGGTGAGTCAACTTAGACCGACTAACTGTAAACAGTAAAGAGCTAAGAATTAACTGACAAAAACTAGTCGGTTCAAGAAGCTTGGCTGACCGACTAGATCACCATCTAGTCGGTCAGTTCTTCTTCTTGAACCAACTAACATGCACAAGAAGTCCCGAATCGAAGCGCGAAGCTTCGGGAAGAATTGTATGGACTTCTACTAAGATCCTAGAGCTAAGATATGAGTGTTATGAAGATTTAAAACGTAAGACCTACTTAAGGCTTAACATTCTACGAAAGAAGCTTAAAGACTATAAATTAAACTTGACGATACCGTCTTCAATAGCTTCAATCGAATCTTCATGACTTCTAAATAGGTCCATAAGCTTCAACAAAGCTTTAGGCATACGATCACGTGCTTTGAGAAGTCTTGAGACGTCGTAATTGTTATTCAAGTGAATTTGGCGACGATCTCCATAACTGCGCTCACAAAGTGTTAGTACATATTATATTTATGTTTGTTCATCATCCAAAACCAAATCCGGGGAGTCCAATATCCAACACAAACTATCCTAAGAAAGCGAGCGAATGACGCTCTGCTGGAGGAGAGAGTTGAAGCTGAGGTTGTTGCGGAGAGGGCGATTTGGGAGTTCACAGATTCATTTTCCGACTTCGACGAGCTATACAAGGGAGGCTACGAGCGATACTGATTGGAAAAGAAGAACCGGTTCCCTGACCTCTCCGTAGAGATCAACAAGATCCCTGTGATGTTTTCAGACCTTGGTGACGATGAATCTAGCCAAGGTGCGGAGGAAGCTGCTCCACCCGATGACGCTGCCATCGTTGTTGATGATAATGCAAGAGCGGATGCTACGAGGGACCCAGAGTCTGCGGCCGTGCTAGATGGAGACCAAGGACCTAGCCATCTGTTGTAGGGTCTCGGCGTTTTTATGCATGTTTTAGAAATTTTTGAATGTATAAGGGGTGATGTAGACGTGAACGAACAATTTTTTTATAATAGGAGCGCTAGATTGCGTCTCTTTGTTTGATGTCATGTATGTCGTGTGGTGGTCGTAACGCCTGATGGACCTCGATGGGTTAGTCGCTGATCCAGGATGATTGAGGATGAACCATCGAACCATGTTTTGGAGTTGATCACCACGTTCCATGGTGAGGAAGCGATTTCCTCGACTCATGACTGATGGCACGGGAGTCGTTCAGCAACGAAGAGGTGACCCTTCGATTTTCGGCTGATGACATTTTAGAAGAGTCGGTCAATGGCAAAGTGGTGACCCTTCGACTTACGGCTGACACTCGTTTAGGAGAGTCGTTTCATAGCGAATAGGTGGGCCCTTCGACTTATAGTTAACGCTCGTATAGGAGATTCGTTCAGTAGCGAAGTGGTGGTCCCTTCGATTTACGGATGATGCTCGTTTTAATAGAGTCGTTCAGTAGTAAAGGGATTCCCCCTTCGACTTACGACTGAAGCTCGTTTAGGAGAGTCATTCAGTAGCGAAGGGGTGGCCCCTTCGACTTACAGCTGACGCTCGTTTAGAAGAATCATTCGTAGAGAAGGGGTGGCCCCTTCGACTTACGTCTGACGCACATTTAGGAGAGTCATTCTGTAGCAAAGGGGTGGACCCTTCGACTTACGGCTGACGTTCATTTAGGAGAGTCGTTCCATAGCGAAGGGGTGGCCCCTTTGACTTACGACTGACGTTCGATTAGGAGGGTCATTTAGTAGAAGGGATGTCCCCTTCGACTTACGGCTAACGCTCATTATAATAGAGTCGTTTAGTGGCGAAGGGGTGGCCCTTTTGACTTACGACTGACGCTCATTTTAAGAGATTCGTTCAGTAGCAAAGGGGTTCCCCGTTCGACTTACGGCTGACGCTCATTTAGGAGAGTCGTTCAGTAGCAAAGGGGTGGGCCCTTCAACTTACGGCTGACACTCGTTTAGGAGAGTCATTCAGTAGCAAAGGGGTGGCCCCTTCGACTTACGGCTGACGCTCGTTTAGAAGAGTCGTTCCGTAGCGAAGGGGTGACCCCTTCGACTTACGGCTGACGCTCGTTTAGGATGGTCGTTCAGTAGCAAAGGGGTGGCCCCTTCAACTTACGGCTGACGCTCGTTTTAATAGTCATTCAGTAGCGAAGGGGTGGCCCTTTCGACTTACGGCTGATGCTCGTTTTAAGAGAGTTGTTCAGTAGCGAAGTGGTACTCCCTTCAACTTATGGCTGACCTTCGTTTAGGAGAGTCATTTAGTAGCAAAGAGGGTGCCTCCTTCGACTTACGGTTGACGCTCGTTTATGATAGTCATTCAGTAGCGAAGGGATGGCCCTTCGACTTACGGTTGATGCTCATTTAGGAGATTCGTTTAGTAGCGAAGGGGTGACCCTTCGACTTACAGCTGACGCTCGTTTAGGAGAGTCGTTCAGTAGCGAACGGGTGGCCTCTTCGACTTAAGGCTGACGCTCATTTAGGAGAGTCGTTTTGTAGCAAATGGGTGGGCCCTTCGACATGCTGTTGACACTCGTTTAGGAGAGTCGTTCAGTTGTGAAGGGGTGACCACTTCGACTTATGACTGATGCTCGATTAGGAGAGTCGTTCAGTAGCGAAGGGGTGTCATTTTCGACTTACGGCTGACGCTCGTTTAGGAAAGTCGTTCAGTAGCGAAGGGGTGACCCCTTCAACTTACGGCTGACGCTCGTTTTAATAGAGTCATTCAGAAGCAAAGGGGTGGCCCTTTCGACTTACGATTGACGCTCGTTTTAAGTGAGTCGTTTAGTAGCAAAGGGGTGCCCCCTTCGACTTATAGCTGACGCTCGTTTAGGAGAGTCGTTCAGTAGCGAAGGGGTGCCCTCTTCGACTTACGGTTGATGCTCGTCTAGGAGAGTCGTTCAGTAGTGAAGGGATGGTCCTTCGACTTACGGCTGACGCTCGTTTAGGAGAGTCGTTCAGTAGCAAAGGGGTGGCCCCTTCGAATTACGGCTGACACTCGTTTAGGAGTCACTTGCATGGATTTCATCAACATAAGTTTGGTTTACCCAAAACCTCCCGAGGATCGGATCCTTTTCAAGTGGAGTTTTGGTAGACTTTATGAAGGCTTTAAGGAAGCGAAATTGAAAAAGACATGCTTTATTGAAAAGAGTGACAAAGAAAAACAAAAGGCGTCCAGATGTTTCCGAACTTCGTCGGAACTGTTGCTGTCTAACGCCTCTTTATTACCTCAAGCTTAGACGGCTTACTAGTCGATCTGTTTAGTGACAGGTGACCCCGTCATCTTGCCTTTCTGCTTTGAGGATCCCTCCTTTCTAGGTTGATTGTTAGCGGGGTGTCCTCGCTTGACTAGGGCATTGATCTCTTTTTTGAGAGTCCAACAGTCGTTGGTATCATGCCCATAGTCATTGTGATATTTGCAGAATTTGAGGTCGTCCCTCTTCTCATATTTACCCTTCTTTGTTGTCTCTTGGATCAGCTCTTCTCGTGGGGCGTAAACGAGGACTTCCATCTTAGGAGTGATCGGGTTAGCATAGGTAGGATGCTCCTTGCTTCGAGGGATCCTCTCCCTGGGTCTCTTGTATCGGGCCTACTGGCGGGGGTTCCCAGAATTGGTTTCTCTCGTCTTGTGTCCCTGCAACAGGAGGGGGTGCCCTTCGCACTAGCTCCGGCTTGTTCTTCCGCTTCTTCAAAGGAAGTGAACCGATCTGTTATGTTGAGCATTTCTGTGACAGTGTTAGGAGAAACTGGTAGAGGGCCCTTTGCAGGTGCTTATTCCAGACAGCCTGGGTGAGCATCGTTATGACAGTCACGTCGGACGATTCCTCAACATCGAGCTTCTCATCGTTGAATCTCTGAATAAAGGCTCGGATCGATTCGTTCTCGTTCTGTTTGAGCGAGAAGAGGTGGGAGGACTTCTTCTTAGGACGTGTCCTGTGACGAATTGTTTGTAGAATGTATCTGCCAATTCATCAAACGAGCCGATGCAGCCGTGGGAAAGCCCTACGTACCAACTTTTTGCCCTCTTGAACAAGGTAGCATGGAAGGCTCTACAAAGGTACGACTCGTCGGCCCCGTAGAGCATCATGACATTCAGATACCTATGAATGTACGACCATGGGTAGCCCCTACCATCATAAGCTGGTAGAGCCAGGAGTTTGAACTTAGGGAGAGGAGGAGCAGATATGATATTCTCTTTCAGTGGGGTCCTCCGAATCGTGGATCGGACCAGTAAAGATCCTCATTCTCTGGGTTGCACGTAGTTGGCTTCCGAGGATCGGTTTGGGATCTCCTCCCTCATCCCAAATCCACGTGCAGGTTTCAGAGGGTTATAACTGAAGGATCCTGTCCAAAACAAAGTTAGGATCGATAATTAAAGTGGAGACTTACGCTTGCGTATGCGGAACGATAGTCTCAGAACTTTGCCTTCGGATTCGCCACGACGGATCGAGTCTTCTCACGGACGGAGTAAGGCTACTAATCCACAATCTAAATCTCTATTTTAGATTAAGAACTTGGTAGGAGGGAGAGGAAATATTTCTGCAGAGCTTCGCTATGAAGAAGATGCATGCATGAATTTCATGCAAATGTGTTAAGGAAAATGGCTACCCTTGGGTCTTATTTATAGCACCCAAGGTAGTTATTTTAGGGTAAGTTGTTCCTTTGGAACAACTTAATTAAGGTGTACCATGATACATGGCACAATATAAGCTTAAGTTGTACCATATGCATGGTACAACATAAGCTTAAGATATTCCCCCTTTATTAGCCATATGTCGCATGCACTTATGCATATATAATGCGACTTTCCCGCTCATACAGAGATCCTCTCCGCAAGGGAACAGATTCCCTTTGCACATGACTTCGTGTGCGCGACGTTCGAGGTCCGTAATCCCTCGTACATCCCCCACAAGGGTGTACAAACGTCTTCCATATCCAACATCTCCCACTCACACTTGAGGGGATTGTAAGAGAACGTCTTTCCCTTAGTTCTTTCATCTATCATACCGAGAAATAGACCGTGCGACCGTCATGCGCGTAGAGTCTGTTGTTGTGCACTTGTTAGAGATACACAACGACCTCGAAGGTGCAAAGTTGAGTAGTTCAACGCATGCTTTACCCTAGATTATTTCTTCACATTTCTTATACTTTATATTCAACAATTGAATCCCATCTGGATTACAATTGGCTGGCCAGCTTTGAATCATTTAAAGTCCAAATGTGAATATGAAATCAATCTTCCTCTTCTTGTGAACCTTCTGATCTTGACTTGATTCGCTTTTCTAACGTGCCCCGCCGAGCCGAATTACCATAGCCCATTAGTAACATGCTAAGATAGCGATCATCTCGTCAAATCTAAAGGAACCAATTGGAGTCCTTGAGGGTAAGAGTTAAGACCCGTATGGCCTTTGAGTCTCACATAATAGCAAACACTATTGCTACTAACTCAGTGGTCGAAATGCATACGTGGTATGAACACGTATTACAACATCACTCCTTTCCCAGGGAGAGTATGTCTTAATGATGTTGTACGGATGAAAAGATCAGACACCACAGTGCCTATCTTTTTGAGTCCCCTTACTACTCGTGAAATATTCACGGACTCTCATCCTGCATAAGACAGATAGGATTTAAAAAATCCAATGAGATCTTTATATCCTTGTGATACAGATCTCAGATCTTTTGTAAGCATCCGTATGATGCAGATCTTTTATTCGACTATCTTGTTTAAGTCATGACTCTAAATCATTTGTCTAATGATTTTGACTTTAAACTAGTCTCATCTCTATCTTATCCATCTGATAAGATAAGGCGGTTGCTCATGTGAGAGAGCCAACCTTAATCTGTCCGACATACACACAAAAATAGCTGAGACTTAAACACAAATGTACATAAAATCATTTGTAAGAAACTTGTATGCAAATTAAATTTTGATCTTCTATAGACATGGGAAATATTACATGATACAGCTCAGCACCTACGCATTCCCATAGATGATAAATGTTTGAAAAACACATCTCTGGGGATCGCCTTAGTAAGGGGATCCGCTATCATCTCATGCGTGGATATGTATCATATGTCTACTTCCTTTCGTTTATCATAATCCTTCGCAAACTTGAATCGAATGTCAATGTGTTTGGTCTTACAATGAAATTTAGGATCTTTGACATAGGCAATCGAAGCTTGACTATCACTGTATATGGGAACAGCGCTCGAGTCAGAGGCATTCGTCAGCCTGTCTAAGAATTTCCTAAGCCAAACAGCTTCTTGGACCGCCATGCTGAATGCTACGAACTCGGCTTCCATGGTTGATAGAGCGATGCAGGTTTGTTTCTTGCTGCTCCAGGATATTGCACCATTCCCGAGTAAGAAAACAAAGCCCGAGGTAGATCTTCGCTCGTCGAGATCACCCGCCCAATCAGCATCGGTATAGCCTTCGAGTCTCAAGGTATTGCCTTGATAGCATAACGCATAGTCCGCAGTCCCTTTGAGGTATCTTAATATCCTCTTCACCGCTTTCCAGTGTGCCTGCCCTGGGTTGGATTGGTAACGGCTTACCATACCAACAGCATAGCAAATGTCGGGTCTAGTACACATCATGGCGTACATCAGACTCCCGACAGCACTGGAGTATGGAACTTTTTCCATAGCTTTCTTTTCTTTTGGATCTTTGGGACACATCTCCAAACATAGACCATCGCCTTTGCTTATTGGAGTATCAATTGGCTTGCAGTCCTGCATATTAAACCGTTCTAAAACTTTCTTTATATACGTCTCTTGAGAGAGAGAAAGAAGTTTCTTGGAACGATTCCTTGAGATCTTAACCCCAAGGATATATGCAGCTTCACCCATGTCTTTCATCTCAAAGACGGATGAAAGCCAAGCTTTGATATCCAATATAAGACGCTTATCATTTCCGGCTATAAGTATGTCATCTACATAAAGAGACATAATTATATACTTGTTTTTAATCCTCTTAATATATACGCAATTGTCTTCGTCGAGCATGGAGAATCCATACGACAAAACAACTTCTTGAAAGCGCATATACCACTGCCTTGAGGATTGTTTAAGACCATATATGGATTTACGAAGTTTACAAACCTTATGTTTGTTTTCTTCTTGTACGAACCCGTTTGGTTGTTCCATGTAGATCTCCTCATCTAGTTCTCCGTTAAGAAAGGCAGTCTTTACATCCATCTGATGTAATTCGAGGTCCAAACAAGCCACCATTGCCAGAATTAAGCGAATCGAGGTAAAACGCACGACAGGAGAGAAAGTCTCTTCGTAGTCTATTCCTTCCTGTTGCGTGAAACCTTTCGCAACAAGGCGAGCTTTATATTTCTCGATGGAGCCATCAGCCTTATGCTTGATTTTGAGAACCCACTTGTTCCCAATGGCTCTACGTCCCTTAGGTAAATTAACCAAGTCCCAGACTTGGTTTGTTTTCATGGATTGAAGTTCTTCTTCCATTGCCGCTATCCATTTATCTTTAGCAGGGCATGTGACGGCCTGTTTGAAATTTGCAGGTTCGTCATCATCTTGTAGTAATGTCATGAATGTTTGAGGAAATTCATCCTCAAATCTCAGAGGTGTTAGCCTCGTCCGATTACTACGTCTTGTGTTAGCCTCGTCCGATTACTACGTCTTGTTTGAGTTTGATCACTCCCACTTGGAATGACATCACTCCCACTTGGAATAACATCACTCCCACTCGGAATAGGATTGGTATCGTTCGTATCATTCATTGGTGAAGGTTGAAACGTATTTTCTTCTTCACCAAGAATTCTCCCACTCGAACGTTCCGATCCTTTTTGATCCCAAGTCTCAAACAAGGATAAGTCTTGACTTATCTCACCCTGTCTTGGAAACTCATTTTCCAAGAAGACAACATCCCTCGATTCGAATTCTATAAGACCTCCATTGTCCTCTTGACCGACGAAAACATATCCTTTGGAGTTTTCAGCGTATCGGATGAAGATACACTTCCTCCCACGTGGCCCAAGTTTGCCATATTTGTGAGAGGATAAATGTGCGTAAGATGCACAACCCCAAGGTTTTAGAATGCTTAAGTCTGGAGTTCTATTGTTCCACAACTCATAAGGAGTAGAACTTACCGACTTCGAGGGTACACGGTTTAAGATGAATGCTGCCGTTAATAATGCGTCACCCCAAAAGGTGATAGGCAAATTTGCCTGAGACATCATTGAACGGACCATTTCCATCAATGTCCTATTTCTTCTTTCCGCAACACCGTTTTGTTGCGGAGTGTAAGGCATAGTTACCTGATGTACTATGCCTTTTTCATCACAAAGTTCCTTAAAACATATTGATTGATATTCACCGCCCCTATCGGTTCGTAAAACCTTAATCTTGCGATCTAATTGATTCTCCACTAAACTCATATAGTTTTTAAAGCAAGCCAAAGCTTCACTTTTGTGGGATATCAAATAGATATGTCCGAAACGGGTGAAGTCATCAATGAATGTGATGAAATAGGACTTCCCGTGTCTTGTCTTAACATTCATTGGACCGCAAATGTCCGAATGGATAAGCTGTAATGGAACTTCGGCCCTTGTGCCAGTTCCAAACGGCTTGCGACAAGTTTTCCCTACAAGACAATGTTCGCAAGTTGACATTTCAACTTTTGAAACATTAGATAGCAAGCCACTTTTGGCAAGTCTATCCATTCTAGTTGGTCCAATATGACCAAGTCTTGCATTCCAACAAATGATTTCAGACTCAGAGTTAGAAGCATTTGTCAAATGAAAACTTTCATTAATGGAAGAAGCAACATCATTCATTGTATTTAAAACAATTAATCCATTACAAACATTACCAGAACCAATCAAAGAATTATTACAAACAAGGTCAACATATTGTTTATAGAACCTCCACTCATAATCTAAAGACATTAACATGACCACGGAAACGATATTCCTTCTAATATCTGGAGCAAAGAGGACGTCGTGCAATAACAAAGTCCGGCCGTTGTCGAGAACTAGCTTGCATGTTCCGACGCCTTTGACTTCAACACGTGTGTTGTTGCCGACGTATATCCACTTTGTTCCTTGAGTTATCTTTCGATACTCTACGAAGAACCTTCTGTCCTTCGCTACGTGGTCTGTGGCCCCTGAATCAATCAACCAAAAGTAGTTAGATTCAGCAAGAAACATGGAACTAGAAACACATATGTAACTAGTCCTACAAGTTACCTTATCACTTCCATCCGTACATGTACGGGCGAAGTGACCGTACTTGTTGCACTTAAAGCACTTGATCTTCTTCAAGTTTTTCTTCTTTGAGTGCACATTCTTTTGCCACTTTTTGTTCTTTGTCTTCTTTGAGGTCTCCGGTTCTTGCTTACGTTCGTTCACAAACCTTAAGCATTTATTCTTCCGCTTATTTCCCCCATGTGAGGAACTAGCGGCCACGTGCACTTCTGCACTTGGTTTTGCGGCTTGAATCCGCTCTTCCTCGAGTTCGAGGTGTTTCGAAACATCGCTTAAAGTTTTAATGCACTCATTATGAGTGAGATGCATTTTCATGTTATCCCAGCTATCTGGGAGTGAACGAATGACCGCTTGGATCTGATGTTCGTCAGACAGCGTAACACCCGCATCCTTTAATTCAGATATAAGATTCGCCATGTGGCGGAGATGCTTTTTCATAGAATGATCTCGCCGCATCTTGTACGAATCAAATTGAATATTCAAGGAGCGGAGTTTGGTAACCGAAGTTCCACCAAACTTTACTTCTAGCTCAGACCATATGTCTTTGGCTAGATCGAATTCCCGAAATAGACGCATTATGTCATTGTCCATCGCAGACAGTAACGTAATACGTGCTATTTTGTTCTTTCGAGTCCAAGTGTCATAAGCTTCCCGGTCCCTCTTGTGTTGGGCCGTATTGCCCAACTCAGGTTCTACCATTATGTTTTGGAGTGTTTCGAGCACATCTTGCTCCTCCAAAACATATTGGATCTTTATTGACCAAAGTTTATAATTGTCGCCGTTGAGCTTTTCACCTTTGTTAAGCTCTGCGACAATATTCTTAGAAGCGGTAGACATTTTCGATTCAAAAAACTGCAAAGAGAATGAAAAACACGATCAAAATTCCATGCATAAAGTTTCGATTCTTTAAACACTTGATAAGTTCCTTGGATGCGTTGAAATGTTACTCTAGAATCGAGAAGTTCACTACGTTCCCAACTACCATCTAGAAGTAACTTTCAAAGTATCCCTCTTACTTATCTTAAGTAAAAAGAAATCAGAAATAATACCCGTATGGTATTAGCAGCGGAAAATCACTTTGAAAAACTTATCTTTCAAAATAGAATAGGTGAGAATTAGCGCAAAGAATTTTAACGCAACAATTGCCAAGCCACGAGACATGGGTTAGATAACCATGGTCGGATCGTGGTAGGACTTGGAATTCTAAATTGCGCTATCCCGATTTAAGGACGGGACATAACCTATTTGAAAAACATCTTTTTCCAAAAATTTTTGAAAGCACGTTGGCTAATCTCCGTAGAGTAGAGCACAACGTCACAAGTACATTGGCTAATCTCCGTAGAGTAGAGCACAATGACATGGCTAATCTCGCATGAAGTAGAGCACTATGGCTAATCTTCAAGGAGTAGAGCCCAAATGAAAAACTTCATTAAAACGTTAGTCCCGTATGAACTATTTGGCACTGTGGTTAGCCCCGTATGGACTACTCGACACATTCGAGTTTGACCAAGACCATTTGTTACCCCGTATGGGTCATCTGGCAAGTTTGCAATCGACCCAGACCATTTGTCGGATTGGTCGACCAAAAACACAAAATTGGTCGACCAATTTTCGAATTCAACTTCTTCCCGGTCAGGGCCTCTGCCCTACCCGGGCTTGGCCAAAGGCCGGCCAGGGCCTCTGCCCTGGCCGGCCAGGGGGCCTGGCCCCCTCGGCCAGGGCCGGCCAGGCCCTGGCCTCTGCCAGGGCCGGCCGGCCAGGCCCTGGCCACTGCCAGGGCCTGCCGGCCAGGCCACTGGCCGGGGCCAGGGCTCCTGCCCTGGCCTCGGCCAGGCCCTGGCCTGAGGCCAGGGCGCCGGCAGGCCGCTGGCCGGGGCCAGGGCTCCTGCCCTGGCCTCGGCCAGGCCCTGGCCTGAGGCCAGGGCACCGGCCCTGGCCTCTGCCAGGGCCGGCCTGGCCCTGGCAGTGGCCAGGGCGCCGGCCCTGGCCTCTGCCAGGGCTGGCCTGGCCCTGGCAGTGGCCAAGGCGCCGGCCCTGGCCACTGCCAGGGCCGGCAGGCCGGCCAGGGCCGGCCCTGGCCACTGCCAGGGCCGGCCTGGCCGGCCGGCCCTTGGCCAAGGCCGGCCACTGCCGGCCTGGCCATGGCCGGTCATGGCTTGGCCATGGCCGGTCATGGCTTGGCCATGGCCGGCCATGGCCAAGGCCATTCGGCGTTGACCGGCCATGGCCCCTTTGGCCATGGCCGGCCACCCCCTTTGAATGGGGTTGCCGCACTCATTCCTCCCCCTTGATGGGGGGATCGCCGGTGGTTATTGGCCGTAGCCAACCCCCTCCGCATGGGGAGAGGGGATGCATGACCTTCATAGCCCATTTGGCCATGGTGCACCCTACCGTGAAAAGAACAACCGCTGCGTTCTCTCCGTCACGAAGCGTTCCTACTATATCCGTAATAGTAGGAGACCCATTCGTGAAAAAGACAACGACTCGTTCGTAGTTTCGACGGGGCGGTGGATTGACCGGGGCGAACCCATATGGCTCTGATACCAATGAAGGATCCTGTCCAAAACAAAGTTAGGATCGATAATTAAAGTGGAGACTTACGCTTGCGTATGCGGAACGATAGTCTCGGAACTTTGCCTTCGGATTCGCCACGACGGATCGAGTCTTCTCACGGACGGAGTAAGGCTACTAATCCACAATCTAAATCTCTATTTTAGATTAAGAACTTGGAAGGAGGGAGAGGAAATATTTCTGCAGAGCTTCGCTATGAAGAAGATGCATGCATGAATTTCATGCAAATGTGTTAAGGAAAATGGCTACCCTTGGGTCTTATTTATAGCCCCCAAGGTAGTTATTTTAGGGTAAGTTGTTCCTTTGGAACAACTTAATTAAGGTGTACCATGATACATGGCACAATATAAGCTTAAGTTGTACCATATGCATGGTACAACATAAGCTTAAGATATTCCCCCTTTATTAGCCATATGTCGCATGCACTTATGCATATATAATGCGACTTTCCCGCTCATACAGAGATCCTCTCCGCAAGGGAACAGATTCCCTTTGCACATGACTTCGTGTGCGCGACGTTCGAGGTCCGTAATCCCTCGTACATCCCCCACAAGGGTGTACAAACGTCTTCCATATCCAACAATAACATGGGGGAGCCCCGTACATTACCTGATCTAGGATGTTGCGGTTTTCTTTCCGATAATTGGAGGGGGTGTGTTCCCCTTGGAGAACGAAGGCTCGATTGTCGACCCCCATTCCGTCGTACTGATGAGACAGGGGGGTTGCGTTAAGCAGGCCGATCTCTAGTTGATCTGCTCTCGGATCACCCAGATCTGGAGGAAGGCTGTGCCCCTGGTTGGCATCAGGTTCGGGTTTGGAAGTGGCAATAGCTCATTCAATAGCAATGGAGTTCCCATGTTTTGGCGTATCAAGGTCTCCAAAGCACCGATACTCATGTCCACCTGCTCGGTGAACTGGGTGAACTCCTTCCGAGTCACCTCAGGCTCCTTCGGAGCCTCTGCTGGTCGTGGTGGTGTTATTGTGGAGTCTGCGACGTCCTCCACTAAGACGATGTTCGCTTTTGGCTTCTCCTTCAGACCTTCAATCTGTCTGACATTGTTGAGTCCAGCTGTCATATCTTCTAGATTGCTTTGGGATGTCAAGCTGGTTAACGATTTCCCACAGACGGCGGTAAACTGTTAAGGCCAAAAATGACCGGTACAGTTGTCAGCCTGACGTAGGTCCCTTGGGCTGAGTTAGAGCCTCGTCAGCCAATGAGGTAGGACCCGAGGTTGGAAGAACCTGAGTCATATGATGGTAGTTGATGATGAAGCAGTGCTTGATCGACCTTCGAGCAGTAGATGTGTCGATCGTTCGAGGCTGGGAAGCTTCGACGCTGGATGATGACCATTGATCTGCACCACAGGGACACGTTACGGGGGGTCAGATCTGGGTTTCGTCGAAAATCCCATCTGATGCTTAAGTTAGTGAGGAAACTTAAGGAAGAGAGGGAGCTTGGTGCAGCTGAAATCGACCCATGGAGGTTCGTCCCAGGACTGACAGCGCATGCTCAAATATATAAGAAAATATCAGCTGAGAAAGTAGAGTTCTATGTCTTAGACCTCGTACCTTGGAAATGGGACCCATTCCTCTATTTATAGGCGTTATGGATCCATCTGGAGACGTTGGGGTGATAACGGCCACCCATAATGGGGCAACGATCTTCCCCCTTGTGCACATCCCTGCGATTTACGAGCTCGCCTTTAATTCTACGTTCGAGTGAGGTGGACTCAACGGTTGACTGGCCATTGGGCTTTGAGTGAGTCGATATCGGGCTTCCCTTGCGGGCTTCCCTTGCGGGCTTCATGGGCTTAGTCGTCTGTCAGTCGAGTTAACTCGAATGCCGACCCATGACTCAACAGTATTGGGTATGGATTATTAATTTATTGGGTATGGGTTATTAAAGATAAGGGAGGGATTATTGGATTATTGGATTATTAGAGTTAGTAGGTTATTGGGTTATTTTTAAGTTAATTGAATGATTTGAGTTATTTAGAATTATTAAACTATAAGTTTTTGAATTATTAAGTTATTAAGTTATTTTAAGTTAGTAAGTTAGTAATTCTTTAAATTTATTATAATGTTGATTAAGTTAATTAAGTTATTTAAGATTTTAAAATGTTAATGATATTTTTAAGTTAAATGTTTAGACTTTAAGTTTTATGTTTAATTATATGGACGATTTATAAAGTAGTTATACGAGTTAGTAGTGTATAATTCCTTATTAATCATTCATCATATTGAACAAAACAAAAAATTGATTTCGTCGTTATCTCATATTTGACGAGATGAACACAACGACACCAAAATCACCAAACATGCAATTGTGCATTTTCTCCATGTTTTAAATATCATTTCATTTTATGCGACACCAACTCTATATGTTTAACTGTTATGTGTTACAAAATAACATTGTGTGTGTGTGGACATTTATAAAGCCAATTGACAATGCCTTGTAACGACATGAAATACAGAACATTGCTGAACGTACATGAATTGCTTGAAAACCATAGACATGCGGGTCGGTATCTCTAATCATAGATATTGCATGCCAAGATTTGGCTATTCTCGTGGGCCGGTTTGGCTAGCCTAGCTCGTGTTCCAGTATTACAACTTATGATGGCCAGTTTGGCAGATTCTGGCTCGTGGTCCAGAAAGTACACGTATGTGGGATTGGGTTTGCGGGCACTAGTCGGTAGTAAACTGGTCACCTTCGAAGGCACGAGAAGGTAGATTCACTTACTAGCTGCCTAACGACGTGAACTTTAGTCACTAAATTGAATACACTCTTGAATATCTTGAAAATGCTATACCGAAAATGTACGACATATAGAATTGCTTCTGCTTCCACTTATAATAGAACTGCCATATTTTTTTACTGCCATGTTTTCATTTATAGTAGAACTGCCATGTTAGTATAATTTCTGTTTATACTTCTTAGAAATTATAATTGTTCGTTTATTCATAATTCTTTAACTGCCATGAAAACTGCTTTCAAAAACCTTGCCAAGGGTCCTAATCATATTATTAATTGCCAAGGACCTTGCTGACATACATTTCTATGTTGTTTGGAATGTATGTCAAGACACGAGACATGTTACATTGAGGACGAGCTGATTGAGGGAACTGACCCACTGTACCAGGAGTACGCTGATCCAGAAGTTCTCCCCACTGAGAACTAGTTGCTAAGCACTATCTGCTGCTGCTCAAAATTTCGTTTATTGCACTTTTGTAGGGTGTGTGCCCTCTTTATAGAACTCTGTTATTACTTGCCATGTTTGGGGCCGTATTACTTTGTGTACTATTGTCTAGATGTTGGCTTTGAATTCATAGTTATTTCTGTTGTTTCTGAAATACATGCAAGTTCCTACGTATGGTTTATTCACATACTCTTATTGGGTTTGAGCTTCACCGCTTCAGCCCATGCAGACCCGCTCGCGTCCTCGCCCCCAAGTATAATGGGAAGCGGGGCGTGACAACATCCTCCGTCGTTTCTCTCCCTCACCAATGCCAGAGCCACCCTCGATAGCTCCTCCACGATCAACAGCTCGCTGAACCCATCGTGCCGACTGTAGGCCCGATGCCTTCACCGTACACCACTGCTTCCGTCGCCGCCGTTGTCGACTACTGCCCTCCCTCGCGCCGCGTCCCACCGCAGCCTCACTGCCCCAGCATGCGTCTAGCAGCAACGAGAAGAGGAGAGAACGGAGGGAAAGAGAGAAAGAGGGATACGTATATGTATAAATGTATATACGTATATATAATAATATATATTATAAGAGATATAATAATATAAAATTGATATTAAATATTAAAAGTACGAGACAACCAGAAAATCCAGCGTGTCGCCACGAACGTGTAGTCGCCTGTTTCGTGACTATCAGGTAAGTATTTCTTCCATAATAAATTTTTTAAGTTAATTGTTATTTTTGTCATTTTCATTAAATAAATAATTTCCATCAATTTTCACGTAAACTTAGGTGCAGAAAATTTTTATGGGATTTGTTAAGGCCAAAAATGACCGATACAGTTGTTGGGCCGACGAGAACGCATCTGTTGAATCGATCCTTCGTCGGCTGAGAGATGGGACTCGTTAACGAGCGTCTTCGGGTCGAGGGTGGACTCCACGGATGGATGTTTTCCTAGCATCGTGATATCTCCATAATCCTGCAACATGAGAAAATCGTTAGGGGATCGGGGTTGGGGCCCGACCGATCCCCCTCTGACGCTCAAGTTAGTTTCCATTAGATGAAAAAACTATATGGCGTGAAGACGAAGAAGACATTAGAGTGAGGTATGAGAGAGTATATTTTGTGTGATACTTGGCCATTCTTGGAGATCTCTCGTAGGAGAATCTGGCCTCCCCTTTCTCTTCGGTCCTAAGGATCTTTATCACTCCCCTTTTTCCTCGTAACTTCCTCCCACATTAAGTGACAACTAATTACCCCCATTATTGGGCTTTGAATTAGTACCAAAAGCAGTAACCCCCCCCCCACACACACACACACACACGCGTGCGCGCGCGCACGCGCAAATTGTTCGGGCCATTCATTCCTCTAATTAAGCTTATGAAAATGGGCCATTTAATGAGGAGATTTCACTTTGTCAAACCCATGAGTAATGGGCTATGAGGGAGGTTGGGATGACTCATTCAACCCAAACGTTATGGGCCTTGGGCCATCTGCGTCCAGCCGGTAGAATTTATCTACTTGCTTAATGGGCCGGGCCCATGTTTTCAACATGATTCTACTCGCTAAGACAAATAATTTGACATTTTGTGCATAGAATTCTAATGTGTAGTTTACTCTAAATAAATTGTGGAATATCTTTAGAAATTTATTTTTAAATTCTAAAAATATTTTTTGACCATTTAAAATTAGAAAATTTGCTTATTAATTGTTTTAAAATTATGAAAAATGTATGTTAGACTTGGAAAAACATTTCCTGCTTAGATGTACTCATATGCTTAGTTTTAAATATTTCTGGTTGCATTTTCTTGCAGTAACTGCCTGATTTAAAAATACTAAAATAGTAAAATGTTTATATTATGAGTTGACGACTTGTCACTTACCATGAAATTATATTGAACTGATGAATGAAGGGTAATTTTTAGTTTTAGGATAAATTTTAAAAATAATCTCAAATTTCGACCAAGAAAAAAAATAATTTCAAAAATCAACCAAGTGCGGCCACGTCAGCGGGCTTTTAGCGCTGGCAGTTAATTTTTGACCTGGACCCACTTGGGAAGTGCGTTTTCTTTGGCCGCACTTCCCAAGTGCGGCCAGTATGAGCAACGACAGTAAGAGCCCGTGACTTAAAGTGAAGTCACGGGCCTCTAAAACTGGCAGCACTTGCCAAGTGCGGCCAGTTTGCCGTATTTCCCCACCAGCAACGCAAGTCATTCATTAACTGCGAAAAGAAAAAAAAACCCTGGGCTAGGGCGCGACGGCAGAGGAGGCTTCTCTTCCCCATTTGCGTTGATCCGACGGCGGCTACTACTCCATTTTCGTTGATCAGATACCGAGATCCACAAACAGGTACGTTGATATCTCCAGTTGATGAACTGAGCCACAAACAATAGCTGTATGTATTCTTACCCTATCATATGCCTTTGGGGAAGGGGTGAATATTTTCCATACATAGGATGCATGAACTTAACTAGTCTTACCCCCGAGTAGATATATTCTTGAACTATATGATCAATTTTTTCGATTTTATTAAGTACATGCAATGTTTCCTATTAGATGCATTATTTAGGGATACCCATAACTTATTTGAAATTTTAGATATGTTTGACATACTAGCATGGAAGAGGCGGGACCAATAATTGACGAGGTCTTGTATGATCAGGCGCACCATCGGTCTGCGCAGATCCTGTATGGACAGGTATGAATATTTGAGGTGGAAAATTCTGAAAATTTAATTATGATGCCAATGCAGAAAATTAATTAAAGTGGTATTGTTTGCAGGAGGCTGTGATAGGAATTGTTGATCACGCACGCAGACATTCAGAATGGCAAATAGATGAGCGTGTGGAGTTGTATATCATAATGTCTGGGTTACATGTATGTGCGAAGTTGAAGTGGATACGATTGGACCATGCACTATTAACAGCATTGGCTGGGAGATGGTGGCCCGAGACGAACACATTTCATATGATACATGGGGAGATGACGATCACTCTGCAAGATGTGGCTGTCATCACCGGCCTACCTATATTCGGGACCCCCATTTATCAAATTGGCCGACGTCATAGTACATGGGCCGATTTGATGGAGCGTCTTCTGGGCCAGGCATTCATGGAAAACCAAGGAGCAAAGGTGAAGCTTGCTTGATTGCGTGAAATATATATGGAGTTGTCTGATGAAGCCACAGATGAGGAGATTCAGCAATGTGCACGGGCGTACTTGCTGCATATGATCGGAACCTTATTGGTTCCGGATCCAAGCAAAGGATCGGTCCATCTACGGTGGTTGGAGAAGCTGGAACATTTTGAGGAAATTGGAGGGTATGTGTGGGGAAGTGCAGTGCTGGCACATATGTATTCTGAGCTAAGCAAGGTGGCAAGGATGCAAACGTCGGCTATATATGTATGCGGCACCTTGTTGCAGGTATACCACTATTAATTCTGCAATAGTGAGAAGTGTATAAATATGTTTTATAAATAACTGACAAATTCATATTTACAGGTATGGTCCTGAGAGAGATTACATATAGGCCGGCCTACTTACAGACAAAATGTATTAGACGGCAACGGCCCCTTAGGATGCAGGTGGCATGTGCCGAGATCATTTCGTGAAAATCCCCAAGGGAACCTCGAATTGTATAGAAACGAGCTTGACTCGTTAGAGAGCACACAGGGTTGAATTTGTAAATTTTGAATTAATGATATATATGTAAATAGCACGTCGTCTAATTATGTATTTCTTTCATTCATGCCTATTAGGTTATCTGGGAGCCATATGCTGCGTGGTTGGAGCATCTTCATCCTTCATGTTTAGCCTTTCCCGCGATATGGCGTGCACGCTTACCATTATTTTGCTGGGAGGAGATTGAAATGCATGTACCGGACCGTGTTATGCGGCAATTTGGGTTAGCACAGCACATCCCAGTAGCGGTCGCAGTAATGCCAGGGAAGTCAGGTATGACCCCTCAACAATGGGCTGCTGCCATCGTGGAGCCTCGATCGACATGGGATAACAGATTTGCCAATGTTGTGGAGGAGGAGGAATTCGTGTCGGTAAATGATTATACGCAATCGTATTTGGGGATCACAAGACGATGGATATATACTAGGCAGGATCCCCCGTTCTCGTACATGCCACGTGGGCCCCTCGAGCGTAAAATGGTAAATAATAGTCATATACACTTCTTAAGATTACAATTTATTTGATTCATATATACTAAGCGTATAATTTGTTTTACAGGGTGATACGCTGCTTAACATCTACAATCGTTCGATCATTGGTTTACAGGAGGACCCGTATAACACTCACTTGATAGCAATCCAGTAAATGATCGATGATGTGATGGGGCAGACACGGCATCGTCCTGAAGGAACAGACAAGAGCTATCTTCGGTGACTTTATAGGAGGGATGTCGCTGAAACTTCGCAGCAGCATGAGCAGGAGCAGCAGTAGCAATAGGAGCAGGAGCATCAGGAGTAGGAGCCGGAGCCGGATCAGTAGGAGCGGCAGCAACAGATAGTGGTAGAAGCTGGGACCTCGCAGCCTCAGTAAACAACCTGCATATTTCCCATAAAGATGTGTTCCATCAATGCTCAATATCGGCCTACAATGCTTGAAACCTTCAATTGAAGGTCCAAAAGCCCAGAACACACCGGTAAACTCTGCAACTCATGGCCCGAGAGTGTCATACGTGATCTTGTTAACTGTTCCAGGGTTGCTTTCTGAAATTGCTTCTAAATACTATGGCAACCTCTTATAGGACTCCTCCCAATCACCAAATATCCTTGATAATGCATTACATCTAGCCCTCCATGCTTTTAGATATGAAATTCTAATTTTTAAAATGGTGTGCACAACATCCTAGATTTCTGCCGGTGTCATGTCAAGCTTTGTCTTCACATTGGCATAATCAAGTTACTAATGAAACGTGATGTGGCTTTATTGTGATCAGTATGCAAAGTGGGATTATTGCATGTATGATATGAACCAACTTTTGATAGCTTGAACCTCCCATTGGTTCTTTTTCCCACTGTTGCATGAATGCGCCATGGACAATTCCAACTCGCCTCATCTTGGCTATGCGGATTCACCTCAGAATTAAGGCCACCTATCACAGAATAGCATGTCTTGTTTGACTTGATTGGTTTGAATGTCACATTGTGCTTGATGCTCCACTCCGTTATTGTCTTAATTAAGTCCACCTTTGTTTCAAACAGATCGCCGACTTTAAACACTCCAGTATCACTATAAATTCTTTCTTCTTCCATACACCCCTCTAGAGTATTTCTCATAGCTGATGTCGTTACCCATTGATCCTCTGCCACTTCATCTAGCAATGGCTCTTCAAAAGCCACATTTGTGTTCGCAGCAAAGGATTGTTGGATCCATGTGTTATCATCCTCATTTAAATCTGCAGCATAATGCATGCTATCATCTCCTGGACCATCATGGTCATCATTATCAGTGCCTTCACTATCTACATCCACATTTCCCTCATATCTTCAAGCATCGCATTCGACTGCGTTGGCATCGACTTCGGTATACATGGACCTTGCATGTATGTGGAGTATGTTCCATGCACTACATACTGAGGAATTTGATTGACCTGCCCTGCAACATTCCACCTGTTACAAACATAGTACCACATACAATTTTTTAAAAATCGCATTTATATTGGGAAAATATCATACATAAGTTCACATTACTTAACCGATATCGATACTTACGCATCCATATTCACCTCCTCTTGTGGGTAGTACGAACAACCTTCTCCCGTCTGTCTCTCGTGCTGCTGATACTCTTGGGTTGGAGAAGTAGACATAAATCCCGCGGAGTTGTTATCCAAATCAAGCATTCGTTCGAATGTTCCTTGTTCTTGAGTCAGTCGTGTGGTGCTAATTGCATCAATCTCGACATAAATTTCAACTGACCGTTGAGTTGACCCCAAGCTAAATAGCCCCTCCATATCGCCGTCATCTGATATCATCACAGCTGTGGTCCTGCCCTCCATTACCAGCCAGTTGCACACCAATTTCAAATCATACTCATGACGACTGATCTTTGTCGCCTTGTATATCCGATCTACTAGATCGGTATACGTTGACTCACTCCTCAGTATAATAGACTTAACTTTTCCTCTGACATATGTCGTTCGTGATTGTCACCAACCCTCAAATTTCCTTCATATTAGCATAAGATGCAAATATGCCCACTTGACATTGTTATCACCCTGCAAAAATTATTTGATTCCATGAAATCTCAACCTCTATGATGCACAATCAAATCACTCTTAGCCCTAACCCCAAATTATATTCTACCAAATTAACGCAGTACGCACGCGATTAATCACAAGGGAATGATGGCTTACCTATTGCGACGTCGTCTTACAAATGGGAGGCCAAGATGTGGAGATATTCTCCGGATCTGTAGAGTGGGAACGTTGTCGGATGATAAGTTGGGAGAAAATGAAAATGAGTTGTCAGTTGAGTGGTATAAGCACCAAACTGGCCGCACTTGGCAAGTGCGGCCAGTAGCTGGTCACGGGTCTAGAAATGAGCACCAACTGGCCGCACTTGCCAAGTGCGGCCAGTATCTGATCTCTGAAATGGCCGCACTTTCCAAGTGCGGCCATTTCAGAGCAGACCACTCAAGCTTAAAACACCCAAGTTGTCTTGTCTCAGTTGCATCTTTCTTTCTTATGTTTCATGTACATCAACACAATTCCACTACATCACACAATTCCACTACACAACAAAATTCAACTGATAACAAAGTTCGATATATATATATATATATATATATATATATATATATATATATATATATATATATATATATATATTACATCGATGATACAAACAGGAAACCAAACTCATCGCTCTTACATATTCCTTACATACATCCAACCTCCCACTAAACTTTCCAATAAAATACGAAAATACATTTACTATTGTCACTCCTAAACATCAGCAACCAATATCGGTGGCGGCGGCGGCGATCGTGACCCGCTTGGTCCTGCAGCATCATGCGGGGCAATGTCTCGAGGCCCCAAAACAACTAAATCCAATTTCTCTTCGATCCGTCGAAGAGCCTCACTCATTTTTGCTTGTTAGTCCCACATATCCATAATGCGACACTCGACTTTCTGAATATCATTTTGGTTCTCAATCGCCCGCCCTTCAATGCGATTAATAGCTTTTCGCATCCAGTAAAGTGGGTTGTCGATGTTCGAAAGAGCTCGATTATCACCTTCTGGATTCGCCGTACGTTGCGGTGATTCGGGATATAAATTGCATATTTTCCCCCCATTTTCGGTCATTTTATGTGTATATTGTGTTTCTTGTGGCTTGATACAGGCGTATTTGTGATATCGTGATTTATTTAAGCCTATCTCTATTTTATACATAAAATGTAGTTTTTTGAGCTAATTTTTGCTTCTCCTATTTTTCAGGTACTCCTGGAATTTTTCTAGATTTTCTGGAATTTTTCCAAAATTTTCTGGAATTTCGGGCTATTTTTTGGAGATTTTTGGAGCTAGAATGGCATTTCTGTAAATTCTGAAAAGAAGAAAAAAATATATAGCTGGATAATTACATCCCGCCCCCCATGTTGCAAAAATTTTGCACTGGGCCCCCATTTTCTGATGCAGCCCCATTTTTATGGGCGGAAAATTTCATCACGCCCCCCGGTTTGCACAAGATTTGTTGCTGGGCCCGATTTTCTGGGGTAAATGGCTGATTGCGAAAATGGAGTAGGGGGCGGCTGTTAATTGTGTTCTATTGTTTTCTAGGCCTGCTGTGCAAAAATTGAGGGGAGCTCTCGGTTTTGGCTTGTGTTTTTTGCCTTTTTTTTGAGTTTTTTAGGGTTCTAGGGGGGTTTCTTCTTCCCCAAAGCTGGGCTTGGGCTTGGGAGGCCATGGGAGCTTGAGGAGGTAATGGAGCTTGGAGGAGCACTAGAGCATGGGGATTCCATATTTGAGTGACACATTGGTGAAATTTTTCCTATCTCTTGTGTAATTTTGGTTTAGCTATTTGTATTGTTTTGGATGATTATCTCTAGAGATATAGATGTCTTCTTTCTCATCATGAATAGCTAGATCTCTCTTGTGTGATTGTGTTGTGTAATTGTTGTTGTTGGGTTGTAAAAATTCATCTCTAGCATGTGTTTAATTTCAAAATTGGTGGGTGAAACTTTGAGATGTTGGTTGTTGATGGAACCCTAGTGGGTAATCTATAGAGAGGAACTATCGTAGCCGACCCTCTCTTATTTGCTTAATGTATTTCTCGTTGTTTTATACACTACTTTTATTGCACCCCACATGTTCGATGAAATGCCACATCCACCGATTGTTCGTCCCTTAGCCAGGAGATCAATTGAGTTATATTTGGGATGAATTCTCACGTCCACGGCCTCATTTACATGCACACCACACGAGTCCTCCTCGTTACTTGCCGATTCGGTTCTCCACCCCTAGCCACTTAGGATAATTTTTCTTAGTTTCTTCACACTTTTTCCCACACTTTCATCCACTGTTAGTTGAGGTAGTTGTAACACACTTTATTTTTCGTTATCGATCAAATTTCTGAAAATAGAACGACTTGTCCCTGTGATCCGACCCGGTACTCACCGGTAATTTTTATATTGCATTGACACTCCTACGCTTGGGAGGTGAACGTGTGCATCCTACTTGGATTGTGCACGTCTCACGGGCAACCAATTGGCGCCGTTGCCGGAGACAACAGTTTCTATTATTAGCGATTTTTGATTGATTTCGAAAGTTCTAGTGTGATACTTCTATTTCTTAGTGTGTGTCTTTTCGTTTATTTATTTTCCTTTTATTAAGTCTTTTGATTGTTTATTTTCATTTTCTTTGAAATTTTTTTTAACAACATGGCATCTTCTTCAGATTTTTCGGACTTTGATTTGGAGGATATCCCACTTCCGCCATACTTTCATGGCACGGCTTGGGAGAACCCTCATTTACATATTAAAAAAATTGAAGAGTGGATGCATTCATGTCATGGTGGGAATATTGATGATGATTGCAAATATTTTAGATTTTTTCCCTCTTCTTTACTAGATGATGCTAGATTGTGGTTTGATTCGTTGTCTCTTGACTCACATTTTACTTGGTTGTCATTTCAGGCTGAATTTCTCCGAGTATTTTTGTCTATTTTCTTGGAGCAGGTACAGGGGCGGCAAGCCATGGAGCAGTACATAGCGAGCTTTACCCAGGCTGAGTGGGAGGCCTACCATCAGGCTTGGCAGAGGTTCACTGATTTGGTGCTTGCATGCCTACACCAGAGCTTTCACGAGGATCATCTTCTGCAGATCTTCTACACAGGATTATCGCCATCTGGGCGGGATTTTGTGCAGATGAGTTGCGGTGGGGAGTTCTTTGATTATTCGACCGAGGATTCATGGTTGTACCTGAGGGACATTGCAGAGTGGGAGCAGACTGCGCCATCTGGAGAGCCGTCACTTGGATATGAGGATGATGGTCAGTCCCAGTTTCCACTTTAGGATGCAGAGCAGCAGGTCCAGTGTCAATTTGAGGAGCCACCTTTGGGCTTTTTTTCTTGCGACCCCATGGGATACAGAGCAGAGCATGAGGATGGGTTGCATGAGAGCCAGGTAGAGGATATTGACAGATTATATTTTGAGGAGTCAGAGGAGACGGATGATGGAGTGCGTGTCGACCACGACGGTGACACGATGCATTTTCACTTTGAGGTTGAGGATGAAGCGGATGTGCATGATGGCCACGAGCAGTTTGAGGACACCATGGAGCCTGAGCCACATTCCACTTCAGAGTTAGCCTCACAGGTCGAGGCAGTTGAGTACTTGGGGAGGACGACTGAGATGAACTATTTCTGGGATGACGAGGGTGATGCGTGCTTGGATTTTCCCGAGACGAGTCTACCTTCAGTCATGTCACATATGTCACTTCCCTCGCCTCAGGATGCGCACTTGCCAGTCATCGAGGAGGTTTGTCAGGAGCAGTTACCCATTGTGGGGAGTGCCGCAGAGATCGTTGATGTTGATATTGATGTCGATGAAGAGGATAGCGACAGGGATTGCGAGATGGTATATATTGAGCCCGAGCTCCCTCCTACTCCAGTTTTCTCTCTGCAGCCACTTCCACCTCCTCCTGAGGCTGTGCATCATCCCGAGTCTAGCATCACATTTCAGGGAAGTTCCCATCTTACTTTTTCCTCCACCCCCAAATCAAATTATTTACTTCCATATTATAATGATTCGGATTGTCGTCATTTGATCGTAAATTCATTTATTCATTTTGACGACCCATTTTGGCAAGCTTTTCACTTGGATGGGCGCTCTCGTCCAATTATTTTTGACACGACCTATCTCCCCCATTTAGTAGGAACCCATCATAAGGAGATGCTTGGGGTTGTGTCGCTTGCCATTAATGCCTGCAATGGAGGTAGGGCATTGGATGTGGCGACGCTCGCAGAGGAGCATAAGGATATGATCGAGCAGTTGCCACCGCCGTTATACATCCGAGATCCGCCATTTGCGAAGGTGTATTCTTTCCTTTAAATAGTGTAAATAAATAAAAAGTAAGTTATTTTGCTTTTGCATGTTTGCTTTCGTGTGGTTTTTTCTTTTCTAGGATCTTTTGCCAAGATCTAATACTCTCCCAACATTAAGGACAATGTTTATTTTAAGTTGGGGGGAGAGTGTTAGAATCTTTAGGATTGTTAGGATTTTGGTGTTAAGTTTTTTTTTGAGATCCCTCCATGTTTCCATCATTCCATGAATTTCATTGCATATCATATTTTAGCCTCCTTGTCCCAACGCCGTTAGCTTTATGTAGTCCCTACATGCTTTCATTCTATGCAATTTTTTCGGATTATCATTTTGGTATCAATTCTTCGATGTTTGATTGGCAAGTTTTCATTTCTTTTCCAATTTGGAGTCAAATGTTAATATGACATGTATGAAACTATTTCATATGTCGTGATACTCTCTTTGAAACAATTTGGGAAAAGTTTGGTTTAAGTAATTGCATGAATTGTGATGAATGGTGTAGTTTCTAATTGGATTGGATTTGGCCAATTGTGCATGCTGTGTTTTCTTCTTAGAAGTGGGTGGATGAGTTGATAATTCATGTTGGAGAATGAAAAAGAGAGTTAGTATAAGTGAATGTTTCTTTCTAATCAAATTGAGTAGCCGGTGCCCCCACGAAACATTGGAGAGGACGTCAAAGATGAGATTTAGGGTATCATTCCATCCCTTTGCCTATATAGCGTTATCGTGTGTATGCAAAGTGGGCGGTGTTTGCATTTATGGTGTTATCGCGTGCATGCAAAACATAAACATCAAAAACAAAAAAAAAGAAAAAATAGAAAAAGAAAAGAAAAGAAAAGAAAAGAAAAATGAATGATAAATGAAAGAATAAGCTTCATGAATGATGTAATCTCATCTCCCACCACTTTGAAGGAATTTCTTTTGTTTTGGCATTTTCCATGAAAATTTGAAATTTTGACATTGTGATATTTCCCGATACGTGTGATACGGTGCTTATTACCTTACTTTCGTTGAATTGGATTGGAGAGAGTTTCATTTGTTATCTACTTTCATAAATTTGGTATATTTGCTTTGAAATCATTTGGAAATATCATTTTGGGGTGTGCCATGAAGATATCTTGAGTTGGTGCATGTTTTTCCATTTAATCCGAATTTATCGCATATTTTGCTAGGGATTAGCCAAAAGCTAGTTGGGGGATGTGATTCGGGATATAAATTGCATATTTCCCCCCATTTTCTGTCATTTTATGTGTATATTGTGTTTCTTGTGGCTTGATACAGGCATATTTGTGATATCGTGATTTATTTAAGCCTATCTCTATTTTATACATAAAATGTATTTTTTGAGCTAATTTTTGCTTCTCCTATTTTTCAGGTACTCCTGGAATTTTTCTAGATTTTCTGGAATTTTTCCAGAATTTTCTGGAATTTCGGGCTATTTTTTTGGAGATTTTTGGAGCTAGAATGGCATTTCTGTAAATTCTGGAAAGAAGAAAAAAAAAAAATATAGCTGGATAATTACATCCCGCCCCCCAGGTTGCAAAAATTTTGCGCTGGGCCCCCATTTTCTGATGCAGCCCCATTTTTATGGGCGGAAAATTTCATCCCGCCCCCCCCCCCCCCCCCCCCCCCCCCCCCCCGGTTTGCACAAGATTTGTTGTTGGGCCCGATTTTCTGGGGTAAAGGGCTGATTGCGAAAATGGAGTAGGGGGCGGCTGTTAATTGTGTTCTGTTGTTCTCTGGGCCTGCTGTGCGAAAATTGGGGGGAGCTCTCGGTTTTGGCTTGTTTTTTGCTGTTTTTTTTTTTGAGTTTTTTAGGGTTCTATGGGGGTTTCTTCTTCCCCAAAGCTGGGCATGGGCTTGGGAGGCCATGGGAGCTTGAGGAGGTAATGGAGCTTGGAGGAGCACTAGAGCATGGGGATTCCATCTTTGAGTGACACATTGGTGAAATTTTTCCTATCTCTTGTGTAATTTTGGTTTAGCTATTTGTATTGTTTTGGATGATTATCTCTAGAGATATAGATGTCTTCTTTCTCATCATGAATAGCTAGATCTCTCTTGTGTGATTGTGTTGTGTAATTGTTGTTGTTGGGTTGTAAAAATTCATCTCTAGCATGTGTTTAATTTCAAAATTGGTGGGTGAAACTTTGAGATGTTGGTTGTTGATGGAACCCTAGTGGGTAATCCATAGAGAGGAACTATCGTAGCCGACCCTCTCTTATTTGCTTAATGTATTTCTCGTTGTTTTATACACTACTTTTATTGCACCCCACATGTTCGATGAAATGCCACATCCACCGATTGTTCGTCCCTTAGCCAGGAAATCAATTGAGTTATATTTGGGATGAGTTCTCACGTCCACGGCCTCATTTACATGCACACCACACGAGTCATCCTCGTTACTTGCCGATTCGGTTCTCCACCCCTAGCCACTTAGGATAATTTTTCTTAGTTTCTTCACACTTTTTCCCACACTTTCATCCACCGTTAGTTGAGGTAGTTGTAACACACTTTATTTTTCGTTATCGATCAAATTTGTGAAAATAGAACGACTTGTCCCTGTGATCCGACCCGGTACTCATCGGTAATTTTTATATTGCATTAACACTCCTACGCTTGGGAGGTGAACGTGTGCATCCTACTTGGATTGTGCACGTCTCACGGTCAACCATGCGGCGATAAGGGTTGACGAGTTGAAGCTTCAGGGTCCTCTTCACGCGAAGCATGTAGAGCATTTGCTTCTGCAAAGGTCAGCATTGTTGCCCTACGTTTGCGACCCTCTCCTTGCTCCATCTAGATTTCGCAAAAAAGCCCTAACCCTCACTATTTTCAATTGCTTGTGAGAATGGCCAGCTCTTGGATGAGAGTTGTGCCTTATACTCAGACAGGCCGCACTTGGCAAGTGCGGCCCGTACACTGCCACGACTACTCAGACAGGCCGTACTTGGCAAGTGCAGCCAGAAAAAACGCACTTGCCAAGTGCGGCCAGATCAAAAAATAACCGCCAGCGGCGAAGCTCTGCTGACGTGGCCCAATTTGGTCGATTTTTGATAATATTTTTTTTCTTGGTCGATAATTGATATTATTTCTAATTTTTTTCCTAAAACTAAAAATTACCCATGAATGAATTCATGAGACACTATGGACTGGTTTGATGCATATGATATGATGTAATTGTACAGAAATGATCATATGACTGATGGAAATATACGATGATGCATACTATTAATAAATAGAACACATAGACCTGACACTTGACTTGACCTGGCACTTGACCTATTGGCCGAACCCTATTAGAGAACCAAAAAACAAACAGAAAAAAGAAAGAAGAAGAAGTGAAGAAAGAAGAAGATGAGGAGGAGGAAGAAGGAAAAGAGAAGGAAAAAGCATCATTTGAGGTAGGAAATTCAACTTGAAATAGATTTATGGTGCCATATTTAAAAGATAAATATCAAAGGTCGCATTTTTTTAAGGAACGGATATGCGAAAAACCCAAATATAAATGATTTAAAAGATGGATATTTAGAAGAATTTAATGTAAAAAGGATGGCACCTGACCAACTTGGATCATGTGCGTTGACGTGACAGCCTACTATTGGTCGCACATAAAGCGAAAAGTACATTTTGCTTTATGGACAGCCAGTGGTACCTTATGCTTTATGTGCGGCCAATGATAGGCAGTCACATCAGCGCATCTGACCCAATTTCGCCAGGTACCACCTGATACTCAGTTACTCTCAATTTAAAACCCCCATTTAAAAAAATGTGCGCGCCAGCTTGGAAAGAGATTAGGGTGTCCATGTGAATACATGTGATCTTATCTTTTGTTGGCGTCTTCCCGCTAGAATCATGCTTCTCGGGCTCGCGGCCAGTAGCCATAATTGACCGAAGCCAAATGCTAAACTCGTTCGTATTTATTCACGGTTTTTAATCGATCCACGTCATTTAGTATCGCTATCGGATTGGTTTCCTCTTCAATGTTTTCTTGTCGTGCATCAACCCGATTCGCTTCTAAAAATTCATGTGAGTGAGAGGACGTCCAAGATGCAGACGGCTGACCTAATTACTCATGTTCTTTTAAATCCACGTTTTGATCCAGAATGGCTACATGTGAGTATCTTTTTTATCTTTTTTTTTAAACCTTTTTGGCTTCTTTCCAAAATGGCTACACAGATGGCCTATCATTAGATTGCTATTTGTTGCTGTTGATGGCTCACCGAGTTTCGTCCTTGCATTTGTTTCCTTACCCACGTCAGCATTTAAGAAGAGAAAAGAAAAGAGCCGAACTCTTTACACCACAGGTTCGGTGTATTGAGTTGACAAATCACCCAATAATGAGAGAATTAAGGAACCGGGGGTATGATTTAACAGATTTTTTGCAATTATCTTTCCAAAATCGGAAAGATGTCCCATCCATGCACCTATCTTCCGGTGTATTTAGCAACTCGCAAAGAAAATCATGCACTATAGTTTTTTGTGTGTTTTATGCGAGGACAGGCGGCCGCGTACAATGAACATGTGACAGAGGGAAATCAAGATGTTGATTAACTCGCTGAATTTTGTCCTTCTATTTATTTCCTTGTCCACGTCAGCATTAAAAAAATATATTATTCTTTCATCTACGTTAAATCAATCATTTTACATGATTTTGAGGACATGCGATGCACACGCTGCTTTCAACGTTAATTAAAGTTCGGTGTGTTTTCACTGACTAAAATTAATATGCCATGGTTTACTATGATTTTTCGTGATTTCACATCGAAAAAAACATTAGTACGCATGAAATTGGTAATGTAATGCATAACTATATGGTTTTTCTAATTCTTTTGGGCGAAAGAAGATATTCTAAGTTTTTTTTTCTCTGTTTTTCCTTTTACCAAGACAAATCTAAGTTGTTGTAGTAGACTTTTGTAATTTTAATTCGGAAATACATTCCTACATAATTCATAAAATAAGTTAGAATTCATAATTTTTCCAAAAAAATAAAAATCAATAAAATGCTAGTAGATGCGCCGTTTATCATAAAACTAGTCATACTGTTCATTTAAGATATTCGCCCCTCAAAATTTTAGCTCATCCCAAAATTAAAGCACAATAATTATGGTCTAGTTCACTCAAAAATTTTAATTCCCCCGAAGTTTACTTCCTCCAGAGAATTTAGTTCCCCCGAAAATTTAGTTTCATCCCGGTTTAACATGTGCCCTAAGGGCACTGTACATTTAAAATATTCCCTCCCCAAAATCTTGAATCCCTAAGATCTTGGATGCACATATTGAAATGGATTCTAATCACTAATGTACATTAACAATCCACGGATACACTAAAATATTATGTTCAATATTGCATACTTAGCACAATTCATTGAAGGCGAACCGCACCATAAGCGCATAATTTCTCATATGTAAACCTCGATAGTAAATATTACATGATATCAAGATCATAGTTCAAACATACACTCAAAAAGACATCATCTCCTCTCTGCACTACATCTGCCAAAAGAGTCCGCTGCCAATGGCCTCGACTGCATTGGCGACGACCGTTGTTACGACCTAAAGATCGTGGTAGTCCAACCTTCCTCCATAAACCACCGAGTACGCCCCTATCCCCCCCCCCGAAGGGGCGGCCAACACCGCAACGGGGCGCTCCACGCCCGACCTTCAGGGGCCCGCAGGACGCCTGCCGACCCTAGAGTCCGACCCGACAGGGAGGTGGGCGCACCCTGCCTTGGCCGTTGATAGGGGCGCTCCCCGACACGGCCCCGGTGGGATACGCGTCAGTCCACCCCCGGTTCGCAAGGACCGACGCGCAAAATGTGCCTCCGGGCCGCCCAGCCTCAGCCCGGGCCGGACCGTCGATGCGTTTCGGGTCCTCCCCCTGGGAGGCGCTCCGACAGATCTTTGGCACGTTGGACACGACAAATAACCTAGTACAAGGACACTACTGACACTTACGCCGCACGACCATCTGACAAGAGACCCCCTGGCCGCTGCGCCCCCTGACATTTAATACTTTCGGCCCTGACACTCTGACAAAAGTGCCCATGGTCGTTGCGCCGTCTGACAAAAGCGTGGCTGACACTCCTGTTCCTGACATCCTCGTCCGAAGCTTCCGCTGACACTCGGGCCAGCTCAGCACATCGAGTCAGCTTGCCAGGTCAGCCCCCACCTAACCGCCCCACGTCAGGTATAAATACCCCTTCTCCTCCAACGGTGAAGAGGTTAGTAAATTTACTCTCAATCTTATCGTTCACACACAAGAGCAAAGGTCGCCCATATCTTTGTTCTTCCACTCATAGCTCGTCACGTACGGTCGGCTCACCCTCAATCCGACCTGCGTGCCTAGCCCCCGTTTAAGTCCTCGTACTGACTTCGGCATCAGAGAGGCTAAGGGTTGGACCCCAACCCGGCCTTTCTGACGAGCTGCTCCTTGTGCAGGTCAGCTCCTCATCCCCGGTCATGCTCGCCCTTGCCCCAAGCAGTACGGCTCCTCCATCATATCCTACCGGATTTGACACCGTGGTCAGCCCCAGCAGCAAGTTTAGCCTCATCACCACTCTAATCACCTGTTAAACAGCCTACCCTAATCCTGTCATTAACATAACCACCGTGCCCTTGGTTCCCCATAATACAAATTCATTGTACGCGAGTTCTACACCGCAACAATTGGCGCCGTCTGTGGGAACGAAGGGTGATCGCTCCGGGACGTAACCCTAAAGAACGGTTGTAGTTTTACCGCAAGTGCACGGTGTAGCAGCGAGCGGGATATCGAACACAGGGAGGACGAATGACCGTGCTTGTTCCAATCAACCTGGCTATTCAAGAAGAAAGATTTGCCTTTGGCGATCCTGTCACAATCGTCAGACAAAGTGCGGAAATATCAAATCAAATAAAGAACGTCTAGGGAATGGGGAATCCCCGCTACTCACCGTATCTCATAAATGTGGGTCGTCGGTATCAAAATTGCTAGATTGAGATTTTGGATGGACTAGTTGTAACTGAATGTAGAACCAAGCTCACGCTCTCGCGCTGTTGCCGGTCTATAGCTATCCTAGGTTTGGGTCCAATCTCTTGCAAACCCTATCCTAGGAAAGCTAGCATTAGGATCAACATCATCGTCCAATCACGCACCGAGCCCAATCTCTTGCAAACTCAGCTCGTGATCTAGATTGGGATAGTTCCTACCCGTCCAATCTCTTGCAAACGGGTATTGGCACGGAATTGCAACCGGAAACCCTAGTATCGGTCCAATCTCTTGCAAACCGATACTACGGAAATTCGATTCCAACCCAATTCGGATTTCTAGGGTTTCCTATCGAATCGGGATCCAATCTCTTGCAAATCCCGATCGGTATGAACTCCTAGCTAACCGTAGTAAATTGATCCCAATCTAATCCCTAGATATCAATTCTAGCAAAATTTCTACTAATTCATCACAAATAAGAAGTTGGGCTTGTAGGATTCATCCCCACGCCCCAAGACGTGGCGACTACTCACAATTCATAGCAAGATCACAAAAATAATCAATGAAATGAGCAATAGAATTCATCACAATATTGAGATATGCAATAAAAATGGAATTTTTGGGGAAGAGAAAGACAAACCAATGGAGTTCTTCAATTAATCCAACAAAAATCAAACTTTGCCTCCTCTCCAATCTCAAGAATAAAACTAAAAAGCTAATCTAAAAAGCTGCAAAAAATCTAAGGAGAAGCTCTCCAAAACTAGGGTAAAAACAGGGGTTAAATACCCCCCAAAATCGTCCAAAAACTGTGACCAAAATACCCTTGCGCAGCCTGTTTTCCGCAATTTTCGCTACAGGCAGCGCGTCACACTCGGTCGAGTGACAAAAGTTGCTCGGCCGAGTGAGAAACCCTGTAATTTTCCAGTAAGTCGGGGCCTTCAGGGGTCTCTACTTCGGGGGCGGCTCGGCCGAGTGAGTTGTCGTCACTCGGCCGATGGCTTCATTGTACTCGGGCGGACGGGATTATCCACTCGGCCGAGTGGGTCTTCTGAAGCTCAGGCAGCCGAAAAACAGAAACTTGGAGATTTTTGAAGGGCTTCGTCTGGGCGCCACTCGGGCGGACGTGGTCTCTTCACTCGGCCGATGTGGTCTCCGTCGCTCGACCGAGTGCACATAGGAATCGTGTCTGATCTGGTCGGCCGAGCGGTGTCTCGCTGGTCGGCCGAGTGGGTCCTTCACTCGGCCGAGTGGGACACTAAACATGCCCAATCTGCTTATTTTGGCCTCCTCGTCGCTCCTGCGACGTCTGTTCTTCTTCCGCTCCTCTCCAACAGCAAAATACCCCTCGGGGAGGTCGTCGGTGACCCTCTGGAGTAAGCGCATCTCGAGATCACTCCAAATCGCGCCAAATCACCTGAAATGCGACAAAAACAACAAATCGTGAAAAGCATCGCAATATCGTCGATATATCGTGAAAAACATGATTTGGGCGATCTAAATGGCATGCAAAAATGCGGGAAAAAAGGTGTAAAATAAGGAGTGATCAAAATCCCCCAAGCTTGCCTCTTACTCGTCCTCGAGGAAGATAAGTAAAAGGCGAACCCGGTGGAATTGGAAAACGAAAACGGCGAAAAATGAAAAATGAAAAACGGAGAAGAATGGAAAACGAAATGAAAATAAAGAAGAGAGAAAGAAGCGAAGAGGTAAGCTACTAGATCATTTTCTCAGGACGGGGATTTCACTTACTCATATAGCATGCACCGAATGAAAAACACATGTCAAAAGATTTTATTTTGATATCATAGTATAATAGTGCAAATAGAAATGGAAAACCCACGAACAACGATATAATCATGAAAAACGGAATAATTTTAAAATTAACATCGTCTGAATCATTTAAAGCTGTATACAAATCACAGATCACACACATTTCAATTGAATGCTTTCTATCAGGAGTATAGGAGTATCACACAATAGAATAGAGAGAATAGAAAAGTATGGATTTCATGAAATGAACGCTAGGCTTAAATTTCTGGATTTCGTAAAGCTAGAAATAATCTCACCGAGTATAGAATATTACTTAGCCTAGGTTGTCGTGCAACGTCAAGTAGTCACTCTCTCACACATCAATGGATCCCCTCCCCCCAAGCTTATCTATAAGCGTGGTGACATAAAAATATTCACATCCCCATTTTTATATAGCTCCAAAAGTAATAAGAAGAAAGAAGAGAGAAAGAAAGTGAGATGGGATCTTTTATTGAGGATTTTTTTCCTCTTTTCTCTTTTTTTTCTGAAATAAGCAATATATACACAACGATCCCAACTCAAAGAGAGATAATGATGTACAAGAATGTTTTTCTCTCTTTTATTTTTTTTAGAGAATAAGAGATTTGGAGCTAGGAATTAGTAGCGGGGGAAATGCCATAAAATAGAATCGCTAAGGGGAGATTCACCAATGATTTTAAAAGTAGAGAAATGATGTTCAAGATTTGTGGAGAAAGAAATAGATATAACTCTCGGTTCACTCTATAAGACATGCACGACAACTTCAGCAGGGTAATCTAATCTACTCAGTTTCGATCACAAAAAAGCTAACTAATCCAGATTTATCATAGCTAACATCATTCAATCATCCTGAAGTGAAGTGTACAATTCATGCATATAGAAGTGATATAGGAAAAGAAATCAGTACTCCAGATATAAGCATTCAATGCGTGAATCTTGGTGTGTTTTCTGTGATAGCATTCATATGAATATTCAGACTCAGCTAATAATAGAATTTCATCCATTTTCATGTGGCAAAAGTGTGGGTTACTATCTCTAGATGCAAGGCAAGTCATAGCATATGATATCAGAAATAAAGTCTAAGACATGACAAATATAGCATGCATATAGAGTAAGCTAAATCCAACGTCATCATCATCATAGAAAAGTCATCTCTAGCATGAGATGAAAAAGAAATAAAGATAAAGGGAAAATAGGACTATTTATAATGCGGCACACAAAAAAATAAGAAAAACGTGATGCATGGCAAAATAAAAGAAAAATGAAGAAAAATAAGTGCAAAAGCGAAGAATGGTGTGAAAAACTAAAAATAAAGGTGGCAAATCGAAAAAGAACGTGAGAACTCACTCCCCCAAGCTAAATGGCACAGTGTCCTCAATGTGCAAAGTGTGGCACACCGAGAGACAAGAAATGTGAGGGGCAAGTGAGGATGCATGCATGAAAAAAAAGGAAAATAAAAAGATAAAAATAAAGAACTGAAAAATATGATGCGGACATGATGCATGCAAAGATAGGAGTGATACAGATATATATGTGGCACCGAAACTCTCCCTCTCCCCCAAAAAGATATATAAGGATACGAGCAAAATGAGTCTGTCTAAAATAAGTGAGGGGAGGGGGGTGGACAAAAATGCATCAGGACCTAGCAGAAACGGGCAGCACAACGGCAAAAAGAAACGATGGCATCAAGGGTGCCTAAGAAGGTGGTGCTGCACCGTCTCCGTCCTGAGGCGGAGGTCGTCGTGGTGGCTGGACAGGCTGCTGAGCGGGGGTGGGTGTGGAAGTGGTAACAGGCTGAGTGTGTGTGGAAGTGTGGGTGGGAACCTGCTGGGTGGGTGGGGGTACGCGAGGGAGACGCTCCAGAACCTGGGTAAGACAGTAGTGAATCTGCGGGAGCAGGTCGAAGCGGCCAGCCATCACAGAGACGGTGGAGGACAGGGTCCTAAGGTCGCCTCTAAGACCACTCACCGCCCCCTCTAGAGCACAAATGCTCTGAAGTACAGTGTCAGGGGGAGGTGGTGCAGAGGGACGCACCGGGCGGGGCTGTGCAGGGCGTGGCTGGCGTACTCGGGTCGCGTATGTGACTGGCTCAGCGGGGAAGGGAACGAAAGGTGCTGCACTCGCAAATGTGGGCCTGGCCTCAGTGCGAGGCCGGGGCACAGACTGGTGAGAAGTGGAGGCAGCAGCAGCGAAAGAAGAGTGCAAAAGTGGCAGCGAGGCGGCCAGAGAGGTCGGTGGCACAGAAGTGTGGACAGACGCCACGACACTCTCGGAAAATACAGCAGAGGTGGAGACAGAGGTGACTACCGCTGGGGTGGAAGTGTGTGGTCCAAAAGGTGCAACCCCAGCGGAGACCATGCTAGCCATGGTCTCCACGACCACGGCAAACGAGGGCTCTTCACTCTCAACAAAGGTCGGTAGGCGCTCGGGGAGTGCGGAGCAAAGAGGCTCGACGGACAGAGGGCCGGTGGTGGCGGTGGGAGTGGTGGTGACAGCCTCGGAAGCAGTGGGGGTGGTCTCAGCTAAGGTACTCCCGACACTGACAGAGGTGTCAGGAGCAGCGGAAACATCAGGTATGGGCTGAGGGACCACAGGGTCAACAGGCTTGGCGGCAGGCTCGGCAGGGGCAACAGGGTCTACAGGGGCAGCGTGGGCCTGCTCGGCCTCCTCGGCCTCGAGCACGTAAGCAGCAGGGATGAGAACATCCATCGCAGGGAGCCAGTCAACGTGGGCTGGTGCAATCTGAGTCTGAGCAGGGCTCGGGAGAATCATGTAATCGGCACCGTAAGGGCCGTGCAACCAGACCCAGTGACGCTCACCATGCGGACGAAGCATCTTCATCCGGGCCATAACATCGATCGACAAAGAAGTGGGGCCCGATACTCGTCGCAGGTCTTCAGGGAAATCCTCACCGGTCATAAGAGCAAGCAAGGTGATCAGGCCGCCGCAGCATATCGGTGAGCGAGCGCCCACCGATACAATGATGCGGTCTAAAAACCATGCCGTGATATCGATCACGACATCGGGGACAAGCTCATCGCCATCCCTAGATAGAGCTCTGGGACGTGTCATCGCGTAGAGCATGTAGAGCTCTGGCGTAGACATCATGCCCGGCTCATATCTGGCCAAAAAGGTCGTCGCCATAAGGCGCTGAGCAATACGGAAGCAGGGATGGACAATGGCCGAGGCCTTGGCCCTACTAGGGTCAAAGGCAGCGTGAAGACCCGTAATCTGGGCCCAGAAGGCACCGGCGTCGAAGGAAGGTGGGGGGATATGGGTGGGGCCGTAACCGCGATCGGCTCCGGGGACAGCGGGCCACGAGAAAAACGCTCTCATCATATCGAGAGTGACCTGGCACTCCCGGTCCAGGAACCGAAACGAGCATCCCTCGTCGGTCCGGGCGATCGAACTAAGAACCTCAAGTGTCGGGCGGATAAACGTATCCGCCGACACCTGAAAGAAATTTCGCCAGCCCACGTTGTCGTACAACGTGAGCATCCCCTCTAGTACCCCCAGGCGTCCTAGGTCAGCAAGGTGTGCAAACCTGGAGGGTACAATCGAGCGCTGGGAGATACGCTCGAAGACGGCGCGGTGTGCGTCGTCTCGGAATGTAATCCCGAGCGGCCCGACCAGTGGAGCCGGTGGTGGTGGCTGTGGATCGGCAGGGAGAGGCTGTGCGGGCTGTGCGGGCGCTGCAGTCAGTGCGGGGTGTGCGGGGCCTGCAGGCTGTGCTGGGTGGACGGCGTGTGTGGGAGAAGGAGGAGGAGAGCCTTCCACCTCGTGGGAGGGGCCGGCATCATCCGACCGCTTCCGCTTGGCGGAAGGTCTCCTCGTCCGCGGCCGTGTCCGGGGCGACATATCGGCCCCGAGCGCGCGCCGAAAAAGTGTAAAAAGTGCGGCGTGTGCAAAATAAAGGAAAGAGTGTACCCCGACATGCCGCGAGTGCTAAGCAATGGAAGCGTGTGAAGAAAGCGCCTCCGCGAAGCCCGAATCAGTCCCAAGAAGCTCCCCTGGGCTCCCCTAAGCTCCCAAAAACAACCTGCGCGTGAAATGGAGATATCAGCGGGTAATATTCAAAACGTATGGAGCAGTAGGGGTATAACAGATAAATATAGAAATTGATTTGGGTTAGGGGTTCGTTAAGCACATGGATCCTCGAAAAATACACAAAAAGAGGCGAAGGAGGCGAAATAGGGGGTACCGGAGGCGATCGGAGCGGCGGCCGCCGGCGGCGACTCGGGCGAGGCGTCGGCGGGTGCTCGGCCGGCGGTGGCGGGCCGAGCGGCGGCGCGAGGTGGCCGGTCGGGCGAGTGGGGGCGCGAGCGAGGGGAATCGGGCGAAGGGAGCTGAAGAGTCGGGGCGCGATTTGGGTTTTACGTTTTGAAAATCGCGCCCCCCCTCAGCCCTTATATAATAAAAGTTACGACTCGGCCGAGTGACGTGGTCACTCGGCCGAGCGAGGTCAATGGAAATTTCCTCCTCGCCTACGCTTCGGCCGAGTGGCCTTACCAGCCTCGGCCGAGTGGAGTAAGTCCATTCGGCCGAGGGGCTCAAGCACTCGGCATGACTCGCCTTAGGAGGGTATCCGTTTTACTCGGCCGAGTGGGAATATATACTCGGCCGAGTAGCAGTTATATTGAAATCAGGAAAATAAACAGAGAGTTGGGTACAGCAGACTTCCCTCGTTCGTGAGCGGCTCGGCCGGACGAACTTGTGTACTCGGCCGAGTGACTAGTATGCTCGGCCGAGTGAGCCTTGTGTTCTGCTGTTTGTCTTCGTTTGGGCTCTAAACTCCGTCTTTCTTCCTCCAGTCGATTCCATCTTCCTCCTAAGCGTCGAGCGCCTTCTTGGGGCGCTCCTCATCGTCGCGTTCATCCTCCTCATGATGGATCTACCTATCTCCTCTCCTGTCAAGAAAAATAGGACCCGTTATCACAAAATTTTTTTGGGCGAACGACTCAAAACACTAAAATTTTCTAAAACAAAAATAAAGTAAAAGTAAAAATAAAGCAAAAACCATCGGGTTGCCTCCCGACAAGCGCTCGTTTAAGGTCGTGAGCTTGACCCCCTATAATTTTCAATCAATGTGGGATGTTTGGTGCATATGAGATGCACCCATCAAACTTTCCGGGGAGCGCGCTTGGATTTGGACGTGGCGGCGTGTTCTCCCTCGGTGGTCTCCCATCTCGAATAGTGTTGGGGGAGGCTCCCCCAAGCTAGCATTTGCTCCGGTCAACGGATTCACCGGTGATGTCGATTTCCGTACCGGCGGAGCTTTCTTTGGAGACTTTAATTTCGAGAGTTTACAGAGCTCTCGAATCCTTGCGACATCAGCGTCGCCTTCATCATCTTCAGCGGAGAGGTCGGGGGAATCATCTTTCTTCTCATTTTGGCCTAAATACAGGCCTTCCTCGAAATCTTCATCGAATAGAGCGCCAATAGAGTGGGGGATCGCCTCCTCAATTACCTCATCAAGGAGGTCCATGTAATCAAGCTCCTCGTGGTAAGGCATGTGCTTCATAGCCTTAGGAATGTGAAGCTCCACCTCGATGTTGCCGACGTTTAAAGTTAGTGTACCTTTGCGCACGTCGACGATGACTCCGACGGTGGCGAGGAATGGGCGTCCAAGTATCAACGAAGTATCTCCCTCCTCCTTAACGTCCATGATCACGAAGTCACATGACAAGCATATTCCCCCCGGGACTTGTAGCGGGATGTCTTCGGCGATCCCCACCGGCCTTGTTATCCGTCCATCGGCTAATTGAATGCGCATGTCGGTGGGTTTCAACTTTGTCCCGGTGTTTAGCCTTAAAAACATGGAGAGAGGCATGAGGCTCACACTAGCCCCTAGATCAACCAACGCCTTTTGAAGAGGAACGCCGCCCAAGGTGCAAGGAATCCGAAAACTCCCCGGATCTTTAAATTTTTCCGGCTCCTTCTCTCTCTTGGTGAACCAAGAGCCCTCCTCGGCTAGCATGATCTTCTCCTTCCTCTTTCTCCCCGAAATCAAGTCCTTTAAGAATTTAGCATATGTGGGGATCTCCACGATGGCGTCGAGGAAGGGAATATTGAGGCTAACTCCTCTTAGATACTCGAGAAACTTCGCTAGCCTTTTCTCCATTTTCGCTCTAGCGAGCCTTTGGGGGAATGGGACCGGTGGCATGAAGCGCCTCTCCTCGATCAATTGCTCCGCTCTAGATTTCTCCTTTTCTTGTGGCTCCTTCTCCTTATCAACTTCAACTACCGGCTCAATTGGCTCCAAACTTTCCTCCACGGGCTCCTCGGTAGGAATCATGGCGGGGGTGGTATCCTTTCCGCCTCTAGTGGTAACGGCAACTACGGCATTGATGTGGCCGGTGTTGTCCCGTGGGTTTTGCTCGGGTTGCGCCGGCAATCGTTGAGTGTTCCGATTGAGCAACGCCAATTGCTCCGATATTTGAGCCACAACGGTATTAAGAGAGTCTTGCCCCGCCTTCAAGCTAGCATTGACCTTATTTTGCTCGACCATAAACGCCTCCACTCTAGCTTCGAAGTCGGATCGTTGTTGAGCTTGTGGAGGGTTTTGATTTTGATTCATCCACCCTTGATTGTATCCGGGCGGCCTATATGGTGGAACTTGTTGCTTCGGTTGAAAATTTTGTTGAGTAGGCCCCCTCGATGGATAGTGTTGTTGTTGGGGTGGTAGTGGTGGTCGGGCTTGTTGAGGTGGCGGTTGTGGCGGGTTCAAAGCTCCTTCATTGTTGGCGTAAGAGAATCCGGGATGATTTCTTGCGGCCGGATTGGCCCAATATCCTTGGTTCCCCGCGACATATTGTACTTGCTCCAAGGCTCCTTCTCCTTGCTCTCCTCCAACATACATGGCTTGAGATTGGTCTTGCCAATCACACATTTGGTTGGTCGGTGCGGAGGTGGAAGGGGCTCCTTGGGGCTCCGTGATAAACTTCTCCAATCTCTCCACTACCATGTGGAGAGAATCAAACTTGCTTGTAAGCTCCGCTACGGCCTTCGCTTCATAGATACTAGTCGGCTTTAAGGAGGACGTAGAGTGTCCTCGCTCATCGCCCCATTGTTGATTGTTTGAGGCCATATCCTCAATTAGGGCCGTAGCTTCCTCGGGAGTCTTTGACAAGATGGCACCATTGTTGAATATTGGACTCCCCGGATTTGGTTTTGATGATGAGCAAACATAAATAATCCATGAACTAACAATTTGTGAGCGCAGTATTGGAGATCGTCGCCAATTTCACGAGAACATTCAAAGCGACATCTCAACACTTTCCAAAGCTCATATTCATGCCTAAAGCTTCGTTGAAGCTCTTGCGATGCTCTGGAAGATATGAAGATTCAATCGAAGCTCTCGAAGACCGTTTATTAAGGTTTTATTTATAGTCTTTTAGCTTCGATATATAGAATGTTAAGCCTTGAGTATATCTTACGTCTATATCTTCTTTACGCTCATTTCGTAGCTCTAGGATCCTTGCACAAGTTCATTCTAACTTCCTCGAAGCGTCGCGCTTCGATTCGGATTTGTATGTGCATGTTAGTTGGTACAAGAACAAGTACTGACCGACTAGATGGTGATCTAGTCGGTCGGAAACTGTTCTTGGACCGACTAGTTTGATTCCTTAATCTCTTGGACTTTACTGTTTACAGTTAGTCGGTCTACGTTGACTCACCGACCGACTAGTTTGTGAACTAGTCGGTCAGTGATGCTTCTTTGACCGACTAGTTGTGACTTACTGTTCATGCTAAAATTCTCCTAAGCTACTGTTTATCGTTAGTCGGTCTAAGAACGTTTGGTGACCGACTAGTTGACAATCTAGTCGGTCAACTTTTGTTCTTGGACCGACTAAGTCAACTTGCATTCAGACTAGTTCATTTTGCCTCTTAGTCGGTCTACGTTCATTGACTGACCGACTAGTTGTGAAACTAGTCGGTCAGAAAGTCTTCTTGGACCGACTAGATTTCTAGGTCTGAAATTCTATCTCTTCTCAGATCTACTCTTAGTCGGTCCACGTTGTTTGACTGACCGACTAATTGATGAACTAGTCGGTCAGTGATTGTTCTTTGACCGACTAAGTCTCACAGATTTCTATCCGTTGGTGAATGACCTAACTTGTTTTTATGGGACCCTATAAATACGAACCTAGGTCATTTCTATCTAGGTTAGAGCTGCCATTAAGAGATTCATTGAGTTCTAAAGAGATAGCCATTCTCCCTCAAATCTAAAGCTCTCTTCCTCACAAGAAACCCATTCTCTCTCATTTCTAGATCTAGAGAGAAGCTTGTTCTTGGTGAGCTCTTCAAGCTATTGCTTGATCCAAGTCTCCAACTCATTCCTAGGCACCGATTGCTGGTCATTTCCTTGGTGCTAGGTCTTGGTGACTTCATCTTCCTCAAATCCTTCATTTCACCATTTGGGTAAGAAAAACTCAAGGTATAGGATTTTGTGGTAAGATTGTTTATTTCATATTAAACTCTTTAATATTGCTTTGTGTTTCTCTCGGTTGTGAGAGAAGGTTGTGATCCCGGGTTGTGGGATTCACTTTGCCATTGCATGTATGATTTGATCTTGTGAAGGTTTTTCACAAGATATTCATAGTGAAAATCTTGAGTTAGGGTTTCTAACTCAAGTATCCGGAGGGGATCCGGGTGGTTGTGACGTAGGATCACCGGGAACAAGTCGGGGAGACTTGGGTGGATCCGAACCCATTAACTTCGTTTGTTAGCATTGTTAATTTTGTGTTGTCATTCAATTTAAGCTTCCGCAAATTGATTTGGTAGTTGTTTGCAATTTAATTTGGAATTATACTCCTTATTATTTTAAAGTACTATTCACCCCCCCTCTAGTACTTGTGCAGTAGCTGGTAGGGCATTACAACCATTCACCGCGGCATCAATAATTTGTTTGATCCCCGGTTGGAGACCATTGTAGAAGCTATGCACTAGCTCCCAATCTTCTATACTATGGTGCGGGCATTGATGCTGCAGATCCTTAAAACGCTCCGAAGCCTCATAGAGCGTCTCTTGGGGTCTTTGCTTGAAGGACATAAGAGCGCTCCGAATCTTCACCGTCTTGGAGGGCGGATAGAACTTGTCAATGAATGCCTCTCCAATTCGTCCCAAGTGGTGAAGACACCCTCAGCTTGCGTCCTCAACCAGTATAGTGCCTTGTCCTTTAGCGTGAAAGGGAAGAGACGCAGTCTGATGGCATCGATGGAGACCCCCGACATCTGGAATGTAGCGCACTTCGACAAGAACAATTGGATGTGGTAGTGGGGATTTTCATGGGCATTCCCATGAAATGGATCCTGCTGCATCAGAACCACTAGTCCAGTCTTTAGCTCGAAGTTCTTGTCAGCCGCCAACTCCGCCATGGCAATGGATGAGGTAGTAGAAGAGGTCTTAGGCCGAAGCCTATCTCGAATAGAAATTATCCTTGCCATCCTTGCCGCCAATTGTTCAGCAGTTTCCGGGTTGGTCATAAACCGCCCTTCCGGATTTTGTCTCCTTTCCGCTCTAAGTCTCCGCGCGGTACGTTCGATCTCTGGATCAAACAATATAGCTTCAGGGTCCGCCGTAGATCTCGTGTACATGCACAGAGAAAACAGAGTTTCAAAGAGATGATTAGTACCGTGGAAGGGTTAGGTAAAAATAAAAAAAATGGGAATAATAATGATAATAATAAAAAATAAAAAAGGAAGTAGCTAGGGGTGGTAAGATCAAACGCAATCGCCTCCTCGGCAACGGCGCCAAAAACTTGATCGCTCCAGGACGTAACCCTAAAGAACGGTTGTAGTTTTACCGCAAGTGCACGGTGTAGCAGCGAGCGGGATATCGAACATAGGGAGGACGAATGACCGTGCTTGTTCCAATCAACCTGGCTATTCAAGAAGCAAGATTTGCCTTTGGCGATCCTGTCACAATCGTCGGACAAAGTGCGGAAATATCAAATCAAATAAAGGACGTCTAGGGAATGGGGAATCCCCGCTACTCACCGTATCTCATAAATGTGGGTCGTCGGTATCAAAATTGCTAGATTGAGATTTTGGATGGACTAGTTGCAACTGAATGTAGAACCAAGCTCACGCTCTCACGCTGTTGCCGGTCTATAGCTATCCTAGGTTTGGGTCCAATCTCTTGCAAACCCTATCCTAGGAAAGCTAGCATTAGGATCAACATCATCGTCCAATCGCGCACCGAGCCCAATCTCTTGCAAACTCGGCTCGCGATCTAGATTGGGATAGTTCCTACCCGTCCAATCTCTTGCAAACGGGTATTGGCACGGAATTGCAAAGCAGAGTTGTGGAATCGATATTAACTGGCAAAGTGAAATATGATAGAATTTGTCAACAAAATGTGTTCTTTCTTGTCCAAAACTCACCCTATACGTACTATAAACATTTGATTTCTCCCAGAGGTGTCTCCTTCACGACGCGTTAAAAAAGTGAAGGTTCTGGGACAGGTAAAGAATATGGACAGATCCAGAATTGGTCCTTAGCAACCAAGTTGCAATAAGGTTCTGGATTTGAGCTCACTTTCCTGTGGCGGTATTGCTTTTTCGGTCTCTAGAAGTAGATTTCTCTCTTTGGAGCCTAGTGGTATGTCCTCTCATCTCTTAAGGACATCCACTTCTGCTACTGGTGGATTGCATCCATTATATTTGGTATGTCAATCCTAGCTGGATTTTTAGTAGCAGGGATGTGAAAATTTTGACAATATTTAAATTGTTAGTCTGATTATAATCAGATCATATGTATTTACTTTTTAAATGGTCAATTTGAGCTTCAGGCTCATATATGATTTGAACCAAATAGGGAATTGAAGGATCTTCAGGATCCTTTTTACCATCAACACACAATCAATAAGACGTGTATAAATGCCTTACTCATACGAGGTTTTGGAATCTATTCATCGAAGTTGGTTAGTCCTGATGAATGTGTTCTCTTTGTGGCATCATGACAGTTTATGTAGTGTTGCTTCAGGAACACATACACAGCGTTGCAGACGTACCATCTTTTAGATGTGCTCTAAACCCCTTCTTAGAAAATGTTTGTATGGAGTTCAGACTCATATAAAAAGGTTCTAATGGCGTGTTTAGCTGAGTGTACGCAACCACTGTTGCTAATTATTTATGATTTCCCATTTTTATCCAAAGTTACCACTATTTTTTTATAAAAAAATTGTGGTTGGATAATGGCCATTTTTAGAGAATATATTGATGAGTACACCAAAGGTACATCATCAATCCTATTAAGGGAGTGGACGAAGCCTATTTATATCCCTTAAATACACTCAAGAGACCTAAAGGTCTTCATTATCTTTAATGATGATAGTATATCATCTTAAATTCCTTTGAGGAAGTGGGGAGAGTGAATGTCCATGTGAATGGAGATGATCTCATTATCATTTTTCCCTTTTGAATAGGACAATGAAAGTTTCACCCTTTTTGAAGAATCTTCGGGTTCGTCTGGTTGATGATGTCTTGCATCATCAATCCAGGGTGATATCGATCCAAAATTGGTCGATTCTGGACACTTCTGGTGTTCCAAATTAATTCCTCTTTTTGAATTTATGTGGGAATTTTGAAAAGTTCATTAAAATGCTCAAGTTAATTATGTCCATTAATAGTTGAACTGTGTTCAAACTGTGAAGGATTACATCTTCACATTGACTATTGTGCGGATCATTATGGGACAAAGCTTCAGGCTTCATTTATTTCTTGAGTCATTAGGGATTTCGTTTTGACGAATATCCTTTGAAACTGTATAAGTTTCAGAGAGTATATGGCATCCTCATTTTATTTTTAGGGGTATTCAAGATAGCAAAACATTCCAGTAAAATAAAATGTATTAAAACTATAAGAGAATAATACTGATGACTTTGTTAAGTCAACAAGTGACATAGTGTGATGTGTGCTCTTGAAAAAATACAACTATAATCATGCTCATTAAGACTTATGTTATGATAACAGATTAAATTTGATTTCAAAGTTTATTTGTCCTCGGGGAGTAGCTAAATATATATAAGGTCAATTTGACTTTCGTCGTTTAGACTAGATATGTATGTATTTTTATATGGCATAAGTTAATGCACATTCATGTTTGCAAAAACATTATGGCTCTTATCAGAACTTCTGGTCTGATATTGGCTTGCCATTGCTTACTCCATGTCGAGGTATATCATATCTTCCCTTTCTCATTTAATTCAAGACTTCCCCTGTTTTAAGTTTTCCTTATTTTTATTTCAGGTCATGTTTGATCCTGAACTTCCACTGATTTCAATATTCCTTATTTATAAAGGACAATGAAAATTAGTCTTGCTAAGGAGACATAAGCAGGGGGTTTGAGCAGATTATTTTATACTTTCACTTTTCTAATTAATTAGAGACTTTTAAAAGTCTATTTGAATGCTCGAGTATAGCTTCAGGCCATTTTCTTGAGTCGTTCAAATTTTATGTGTATAGTTTATCATGCTCAGAGGGGAAAACAAATACGTGGCTACGAAATTTATAATTTCTCACTTATCTATTAAGTCACGACTTCGGGCGTACACTTAAAAGTAAGGGGTAAATTCAAGAGTCATTCATTGTAAAGTGAGATGACTCTAAAAGAGTGTTAGCGGTGTTATGACAACTGCTGGTGTCAATATTCGATTATATAGACAATAAGTGTGAGAGGTCTATATACCGTAAAAATGCGTATCTTTAAAAGATCGCATAAATAGTTTTCACATAGTCCATCGTATTTGTTAATATTTATTTTATTAGGGTAAAAGGGTGTTGACTTTTGATTTAATTTTGAACTTCAGGTTCATTTTGTCAAAGTGGATATGATGTTAAACTTTTTGAAATCATGATTGTCTCGTTCTTATAAATATCGTCATATCGTGAGCCCATCATACATATAATATAAAGCTTGTAAACTAAAAATTATGCTCAACTAAACTGAATTGAAACAAGTATGATGTATACACATGCTATTTATATGCTGCAGGCATTTAAATAACCTCATCGCAGATATATAGTCTAGCTATAGGCATTAAACTATATCAAAGTGATTTTAGCATACTTTTTAACAGTTTCATTGTAACATTAACATAGCATGAAAATAGTTAACATCCACGCATTTAATGTATAAGCAATGAAAATAACTTAGGACTATAGGGATCAGCCAGCCGACACCGAAAAGAAAATTACAGTCCGAAGTTACATCAAAAAATTGCATGAAAGAATAAATACAACTTGGGAACTTCAGAGAGAAGCCCCTTTCTTCTTTGTGCATACGCCTTCAGCTTCTTTTTGGTGTCCTCCGGTCTTCTTTTTACATATATTTCCTCACTTACAAATTTCTCTCAAAAAGAAAAAATTGCAGAAAAGAAGATGTCGGAAACCTGGCCGATCCCTAAAAACATAGCCTAATCGCACATCCACGCATGTAGTATATATAAAAAAATGTACAACCACGCAGATAATAATATCACAGGCATGAAAAGATTAATCAAATAATCTAAATAGTGTGTGACGTGCTAAAAATTATTATTGAAAAACTTTTTTACCTTTGATCCATATTTTTAATGTTTTATTTTCCGCTTTAACCCTTTTTTATAAAGTTTAAGATTTCTTTAATTATTTTGGGCTTTTGGGGCCAAAAATAAAAAGGAAAAATTATTTGTGTAAATAGGCTAATTTTCAGGCTTTTTGGGCATGAAAACAACCCATTAGGGTTAATTGGGCCTCCCCCGAAAAATTGGCCCGTTTAGGGCTCGGGTTTCCAAAAACCCCTAGCGGGCCCGCGGGCCGCGCCGCCGCGACGGCTGGCCGCGGCAGCGTGGCCGCGGCGACAGGCCGCGGCCGCCGCGGCCGATGGCCGCGGCGTTTTACAGTCGGCGGCGCTCGTAAAGCGCCGTCGTTTCGCCCTTCGGGCGTGCGGGGCATGGATCAAGGTTGGGGGGTAAAAACAGATTTTTCAAGCATTTAGATCTCTAAAAACAGATTTTTATTGTTTTTAGACATGCGGATCTAAATAAAAAAGTGATTTTTACCGTATTTTTAAACTTTTTGATCCTAAAACATTCAGATCTACATGAAACGCAAGTTTAGATCTAAAAAGTTTTGATATTTACCTCTAGATTCGAGGAGGGAATCTAGACGACGGTTGGTGAAGGATGCCCTTTTCGCTCCCCGTTGAGAAGATTACGATCTTCTTAGACTGAGCGGTTGATGGATCTCCTTCCTCGCGCGTCGCCACCTTTTCCAACGAGCGTGATCGTGCTGATAACGTGTTGTGAACGAGAAACAGGTTTGGAGAAGGTTGAGGCTAGGAAACCCCTAGCCTCCTTTATATAGTATTCATAATGGTTACTCATGTGGGTGGAAACCCAATAGGCCCAATGGGTCCTATTCATAACATTTATCAAGTGAATAGTCAAACTCATTTTTTTTTTGTTTTTAACCACCGGTTTTCGGACACCACATTATGCATCAACTAATCCGGCTCGAGCCGGGTAGGACCCGCGAAGGGCAGCCAAAGCTCTCCCTCACCAATTTTTAACATTCACTTAGGTTGCGTTTGGTGTGTGGGAAATGAAAGAAAAAGAGAGAAATTAAGAAGGAAAAATCAATTTTTATTGTTTGGTTTAAAAGAAAAAGACAATGAAGGGATATGGAGAAAAATAAATATTAAAACTTTTCTTTCAAGTTTTCATCCTCTTAATCTAATCAAAATGAGGGAAAATGAGCAAAACTCATTACTCCCATATTTATGTATTTATTTTTTTAATAAACATAATTAGTTATCATTTTCAAAGTTGTAATAAATAATTCGCGAATTTTTTAATAAATATGATTCATCACCAAATTTATTTTTATTCATCACTAAATTTATTTTTATTCATCATTTTTTTCAAAAAATCGGGAATAACTTTTCAAAAGCAATCATGAATAACCTTTCAAAAGCTTGCGAATAATTCGCTAAATTTTCAGAAAAACCATGTTAATCTTTAAGCATATTTTTATTCACAGTTTTTTTTTGAAAACTTTATGTATTATTCACAAAATTTTAAAAAATCTTGAATTATTCACTAATTACTTGAAACATCCACGCATTATGCAAGAATTATCCCAAAAGCTTGAGAATTATTTTCAATATTTGCAAATAATTCCTAAATTATTCACATACCATATGCCGAGGAGACAACATAGCATAAAACACCTATAGGGCTCAAAGTCAACACCATAGCACAGATAGCTCACCAAGAGTTCAATCGCTATCATCACAATTTGAATCACAAATTGCAGCATAAAACATCTATATGCCGAGGAGACATTACCATAGCTCCGTAATACACGATCCGCTATGAAGGAATACCTCAAATACAGTGCATAAGTAACATGTAGCATACATTAGCAAAGTGTACGTACAAATTAGCCGACGACCAAATCTAAATCCATAACTCGTAGAAATGTACATATGTTTCTACAATGAACTCTTACAAATACAACACTCGAAGAAATGTACGTATGTTTCTACAATGAACTCGTACATATACAAGACTCTCGCGCACACGCACACACTCGCTCATACTCTTGACTAAACGAAAGCATCCATGGGGGCGACTACCCACTTACTTGGAAACCAAAGACATGACACGAACAATACTACGAACTGACCACACAGCCTTACTGAAAACAGTTGAAGTGCAAGTTTGCTCACTAGTGTTGTGCCTTCCTTTGCATGCAAACAAGGCCATTGCTTAAAAGAAACCTATGAAAATCTCAAATGAAAACAGGTGCGGGGGATTTACCCAAATGCTTGTAGCTCCTTAGTGGTGTGGCTTTTTAGGAATTGTTGCCAAGTCAAGAGTGGAGCCATACATTTTATGCAGAGCTTGAGCACACCAGCCATGCCCATCATCCACCGTCGGCATTCTCACCTCGATGAAAGGAGACACCGGCTGTTGATTCCCGGGCATGACAACACCTGCATACACCCTCAGCACGTTCGAGGCGTCAACGTCCATACAGACATTAACCTCGACCGAACCCTTTGGCAGTGGGGGGATCCCCGTAACCTTGAAATAACCGAGGAGATGGTTCTCTTCGGCCATATTTCCCTCTCCTTCGTACACCGCCACCAACGCCTCGGTCTGGTTGTCGTGTGCTGTCATGAACAGCATGTCCTTCCTTGCGGGGATTGCAGTGTTTCGGTGTACGATTGGGGCGAAGCCATCGCCGTCCACACGAATTCCGAGGCTCAAAGGAGCAGCCTGGATTGTCAGCAAGTCCAAGCTACCGGAAGGGTCGCTGATCCCTGAAGCAATAGCCCCTTCCAGTGCAGCGCCTGAGACCGCTGCCTCCAAAGCATCGATGCCTTCGTATGAATGCTGTTTATTACACAATCCCAGCACCAACCTCCTTATCTTCGGTATCTTTGAACAGCCACCGACAAGTATGACGTCTGCAACATCTTCAGCAACCAATTTAGCATCAGCCAGACATTGCGCTACGAGCTTCTCACACTTCTCAAACACCTCAGCGTTCACTTGTTCAAACTCTGAGCGGTCCAACGACCTACATACTTTCGACCCATTTCCCAAATCCATGTTGATCTGCACATTGTCCTGAAAAGAAAGCTTGTGAATAGCATCTTGAGCTACAATCCGAAGCATTCCCATCGATCTGATATTGTCGACGCTGTGATTTGAGCTTAAATTTTCAAAATCCGGCACCAGGTGACGCAGACAATTTTGCAGGATATCCTCACCTCCAACAGCTGTTCCTAGCTGTGCTTTCATTTGCGAGACTCCTCCAGCGGTGGCACTGATAGCAACATCACAATAGCCCGCACCCATACTGAAGATTAACACGATTTTCTCACAGCCACTTCCCATGCTATCTTGAATTTGTTGCTGTTGCTGCTGGGCATAGAGAAGGGCCACGGAAGTTGGCTCCGGCATCAGGCGGAGGACCTGCAACCCAGCCATTGCACAGGCCCGCTCAATCCTTGTGAGCTGAAATCTGCTAAATGACACCGGTATTGTTAGTACCACATTCCTTATCGGACGCTTGAGTTGGATTTCAGCCATTGCTTTCAGTTCCACCAGGAAGATAGCTAGCACTTCTTCGGGTGTGGTTGATCTCCAAACATTGTTAACCAGCGCTGCAATGAACGGCCTGACACCAATATCCAGAGTCTGCACCAAGAATGGAAGAGTTTTGCTGGCATGGACTACAGGGTCGGTATCCGCTCGTCCAATTAAGCGCTTCATATTAAAGACCGCACCTCCAGAGAAAATGTCTTGCTCGCTGTGGGGGAGCTCTTCGCTGATCCCTCCTGAAGGCGCCTCTTCCTTGAACATGACATATGAACGCATCGACTTTTGGTTTCGTGTGTTTCTAAGCAGTTCAACTCTGGAGCCATTCCATATTGCGACGCTGCACTTTGAGGTTCCAATGTCGATTCCGATCGCAAGGTCAGGAAACGATGACTGTTGTCTGTCCTCGCCGGTTGTTTCGCTGTCCGATGCAACCGTGTATATTGGTTCAGCCATCCTGTCAACAAACATAAAAGGCAACGATGTTGAGGATGTTGCACCAAATGAATGGTAAGAAGACTTCAACAACCCAATCCAAAGAGTACATTGACCATAAAGTTACTCAAATCAGGCAGGTTCATATGTACATACAAAAACTAGAAGTCTAATTCGTCCCAGAAAAGATAAAAAGAACTGTTTGCTGTTGTTGAACAAGCGGCTAACACATAATTCAGTTTGACATCTTCATTGTGTAATTTGTCAAAAGAACGGTGCAATTGAGAATGACATTATTGTTAAAATAAGTTAATTATTGCTTACTGGTAGAATAGTCTTTTTTTTTTGTTATTTGCAAGACTATAAAATCTTCTCTTTCTATTTAGCTTTTATGTAATTTATGGGAACCCTAGCTTTTCCTCTTAATATAGATTTATTGAATTCACAATTATAACTTGGATAAGAGAATATTAGCCATCTATTTATTCGAAAACTAGCACGTAATGTATTTTGCGGTGCTATGTAGAAGACAATTCAGCAAGCAACAATTAACGATTAAAAAGATGTTTCAGTAAAATAGCATTTAGGACTCAAAAGCTGAAGTTATAACACATGAGGCAATCATCTCATCAAAAGAACAAATGCACATTTAGAGGTATTAATAAGTGATTACCATGATCTGATGCAGCCCTTTTCTAAAGCATATGTGTAGAAGCGATGATCCTAAGGGCAGTAAACCTTGAAAGTGCAACAACTAATAACCGTTTCACAACCTCTACTGCAACCACACACAACGTTCAACAAGAGAAGCATTCGTACATTCTGTTTCCTCAAAAAAACACTCTTTCACCCAGCCCCCATTACCTTACATCCATCATTGAGGAAGAATTTAATTTAATTTAATTAAGTTATTTATTTATTTTACTTGAAGCTTCCATGATGGTACACTACAGTTCTCAGAATAATCGTCATATCATCATTTATAGACCACATCGAGTGAAATATCAGTTATATGACTATAAGCACCCGGTCGACACACACAATTTTTAATGACATGCACAGACACATTCACAGACAAATAAGGCCTCGTTTTGCAACAAAGTTTAGTCACTGAAATTGGGGTTTTGGTGCAGTTGGGGCCTAGACCGACGCTTATGAAACTTTGGTTTGTTTGGATGCCAAAATTGAGTTTTTGAAACTAAGATTTAAAGGCCCCAAAAACACTTGAAACTGGAAATATATGGTTAGGTTCACAAACTGTAGCTCTCTTCCATTTTAAAACCAAAACCTCTGTTTTAGATGTTGCCAAACTAAGCCTAATGATAATATGATCCTTTTGAAGAAATTATAAAAGCGGAAAATATACGACTAATAGAGGTAGATAAAGAGAACCCAGCTTAGCTTTTCATGTCTCATGATGTGTTCAAATATAGAGTATCATGTGTATGATAGTAATTTAGATAAGGAGAGAAATCAAGATTTATTAACAAACATTCATTGTGGATCTTGGCAAGATTCGTGTAATGCACCTGGTCACTATCTGATGGATGTGACAATGATGGCCGCCGGATATTGTGGAGATTTGGTTGACTTTCTTGATTTGCTTGATATTACATTGATTGCGGTGTGGTTGTTGGCTTGATAAACCCATATGGGCTGCCATTGGTTGGTGCACCAACCCCCTCTCCCTTCATCTAGTACAAAAGGAGGGCACGCGCTTGATTATTAGCATCGAAAATTGGGATTCAAATTGAGCTTCTATTGAAGCATTGGAGAAAATTGTATGAGGTCCTATTGGAAGTTCCATAGTATTATGGTGAGCGATCTTTGAGAGAGCCAATTGTGAGGATTTCTTAGGAGTAGTTGAGTGTCTTTTGTATCTCCTAATTAAAATTGAAAGAAGTGTTTCTCTTGTTCGTTAAGGCAGCCTAAATCTTTTGTATGCTCTCTATTTGTTCTTCGTGCTAGATACTTTGACGATCCGATTGCTTCCGCACGGCGCACAACAAATTGGTATCGGAGCTTTGGCAACGAAGATCTAGACGAAGAAGATAAGCAAAGGTGAAGACGACGCTTCTACTTCAATAGCGCAATCTTCAACAACGCGAACTATTGTATCCAATACGAAGTCCGAAATTGAGAAGTTCGATGGGCGTATCAACTTCGACATGTGGAGATGCGAATTACTTGACATCTTGAACCAACTTGGTTAAGATCAAGTACTAAATGAGAGGCCGACTACGACGTCAGATTCGGAGTGGAAGATGATGAACCAGACCGCTTGCAGTACGATCCGGCTCTACTTGACAAAGGAGAAGAAGTACCCTTTCATGGAGGAGACGAACGCGAAAGCGTTATGTGATGCGCTTAGTGAGAAGTATATGAAGAAGAATATCTAGAATCGCCTACACCTAAAGAAGAAGCTCTTTGGCCTCAAGCTGGAGGAAGGAGTTTCAGTTAAAGAACACATCGACTACAACAACAAACCCCTCACAGATTTGAGGAACATCGACATCAAGGTAGTAGATGAGGACAAGGCAATGATTCTCATAAACTCCCTGAATAAAAACTATGAGCACATCGCTTCGATCTTAACCTATGGTAAAGAATCTATCACCTTCAATGAAGTTTCTAATGCTCTTACAAGCAACGAATTTAGAAAGAAGGATGATGAGAAGATGAGGGGCCAAAGGTCTGAAGCGCTTACCATGGTTAGAGGTCGAAGCAATGAAAGATGTGGAGGCTGCAAAGGGAACCATATATCCGAAACGAGGGGCAATAGTAGAGCTCCGCGCACAGACATCGAGATGGATCAATATGCCTTTTGTAAGGAAAGAGGACATTGGGCGAGGGAGTGCCCAAAGACCAATAAGAAGAAGGATGTTACTGCCAACATCGTCAAAAGCGAGGAGGTGGATTAGTGGGTCCTAGTTGGTGCGACGGAAGGGGTGATGAAGGGGGGATGGGTGCCCGACTCGGGTTGCTCGTTTCATGACACCCCACAGAGAGTACTTTACTACTTTTCATGAAAGTAGTAAGCGTAAAGTCCTTATTGGAGACGATGGAGCATGCACGACGGCGGGCATTGGCACGGTCCGCATAAAGATGAGTGATTGTATCACACGAGACATATGTGATGTTCATTATATGTCCGACGTGAAGTACAATTTGATATCGCTTGGTTCACTTGAAGCCAATGGTTGCAAGGTGACTATGGAGGACGGCGCTTTGAAGGTAACACGAGGAGCAATGATCCTGATGAAAGAAAAGCGTAAAGGCAACCTCTATTAATTGGATGGTACGGTGATGATGAAGACGACGAGAGTTCCAGATGAGTGAGCTACCGACTCAAGCTCACACGCACCAAAGACGACGTCATTGGATGATCTTCGGAGAGGTGGAGCTAATAGAGGTGATGGTTCAAGTCAGTATGGTGGAGATACCTTATCCCCACAACTTGCATAGCGGATGGATTCTATCAAAGTTTGGAGACCAATCTATGAAAGATTCCAACCTGCAAGAGGGGTCTCGTTTGCTTTCTTTATCAGGTGTGATGAGTCTTCGACCTTATTCGATGAGGTGAAGCACAATGGCGACCTATGTGGACGAAGAAAAGATTGGTATGATGCGATGGAATCAACGACGACTGACGAAGCCAAGGATCGGGTGGAGCTACTTGGCACTAGTGATTGCTCGCCGGATGAGCTTATGAAGGTCGATATTAGAGTTAAGTTTGAGTATGGATCAGACTTGTATGTTAACGATATGAGATGAGCGTTGACGGTCGATTGTGTGACATAAACCTAGTATCTCGCCAAGATGAAGATTTGTGGTTGTTGACTTGATAAACCCATATGGGCTGCCCTTGGTTGGTGCACCAACCCAAGGGGGTTGGTGCACCAACCCCTTCTCCCTTCACCTAGTATAAAAGGAGGACAAGTGCTTGGTTATTAGCATCGAAAATTGGGAATCAAATTGAGCTTCTATTGAAGCATTGGGGAAAATTGTATGAGGTCCTATTGGAAATTCCATAGGATTATGGTAAGCGATCTTTGAGAGAGACAATTGTGAAGATTTTTTAAGAGTAATTGAGTGCATTTTGTATCTCCTAATTGAAATTGAAAGAAGTGTTCCCTTGGTCGTTAAGGCGACATAAATCTTTTGTATGCTCTCTATTTGTTCTTCGTGTTAGATACTTCGGCAATCCGATTGCTTCCACACGACGCATAACATGCAGATCTTGGCAAGATTCGATGCAATGCACCTAGTCACTATCTGATGGATATGACAATGATAGCCGTCGGATATTGTGAAAATTTGGTAGACTTGCTTGATTTGCTTGATATTCCTTATATGCCGCTCCCGCAAACTGATCGGCAAACATGACGAACAGTTTGGCACGAAGAAACTCGAAACGATCCACAGGAAGACTTTTGATAAAGATGTCAGCCGAATTGTCTTCAGTGGAAATATGATGTACATGAAGATTGCCCGAAGTTACTTGTTCTCTGAAGAAATGGTAGTCAATGGTGAAGTGCTTTGTCCGATAATGGAAGACCGAATTGAAAGAGAGGGAGATAGCTGACTTATTGTCGCACCAGATGAGAGGCCTATCATGAAGAGGGATGTGAAGGTCGGAGAAGAGGAGTTGGAGCCAAATTAGTTCTTTGGCGATGAGAGACAGAGATCGATACTATGATTCTGTCGAGCTGTGGGCAACGGATGACTGTTTCTTATCACTCTGGGTGATGAGACTCTTGCCAAGGAAAACACAGAAGTCGTTGATAGATCGCCGATCTGTCGGGTCACCCGCCCAGTCGGCATCAGTAAAAGCGATGAGCGAAAGAGGGCCAGGGCGAAGAAGGATGCCATGAGTTGAAGTGCCCCAAAGATAGCAAAGGATGAACATTGCAGCAGTATGATGAGAATCTCAAGGGGCATGGAGGAACTGACACATCTGGTTGACGGCAACCGAAATATCGGGACGAGTTAAAGTAAGATATTACAGGGCACCGATAATGCTACGATAGAAGGATCCATCGGAGAGGAGATGATCTGACTCAGGGGATGGGTCACTTGGATGAGACTGGAGTGCGACTTGGCTTACAGTCGGAGAGGCCAACCTTCTAAATGAGTTCCTTAGTGTACTTGGTTTGATGCACAAAACAACCTGTTGAGTTGCGATGTATTTCTAAGCACAAGAAATAAGAGAGCTCGCCAAGGTCCTTCAGAGCAAATTCATCGGCCAATTTAGTGATGAATTGGCGAATGAAGTCGGGAGAGAAGCCCGAGATAAAAATATCATCGACATAAAGAAGGACGACTGTGCGATGATCACCAACATGGTGAATGAATAGAGAGGAGTCGGCAATTCTTGGTAGGAACCCTTGTGCTCGGAGAAAATGAGAGAAGCGAGCGAACCACTGCCGAGGGGCTTGCTTCAGGCCATACAAGGATTTTCGAAGCTTACAGACATGGCTTGGAAAAAAGCGATCCTCAAAGTCAGGTGGTTGTGTCATAAAGAGATCTTCCTCTATGATCCCATGGAGGAAGGCATTGGAAACAGCAAGCTGTCGGATAAGCCAGCTAAAGTGGGGAGCAAGGGAGATAAGAAGACGAATGGTGACATGCTTCGCCATCGGACTGAATGTCTCGGCATAATCAACTCCTTTCTGGTGAAAGCCTTTGGCGACGAGACGAGCTTTGTAACGAGCAATCGCTTTGTAACGAGCAATGGAGCCGTCAGCATTGCGCTTAATGCGGTATACCCATTTGCAGCCAATAATGTTGGTATAGGGCGGGCGAGAAACAAGCTCTCATGTGTCTTGCTGACGAAGGGCAGTGAACTCCTGCATAGCTGTGACCCATTTAGGTGATTTAGCATCGGCTTTGTAGGTAGTGGTTCCTCAGATGAAAGCTGAGTATGTAGGTTGAGTGGTTGGTGAGGTTTGCTAATGCCGGCTTTCAAGAGAGTGATCATAGGGTGAGTGGACTCAATATGGGTAGTGGTGGATGGCTCATGTAGAGGATTTACAGGGAGATAATAGTGTGGATGAGGCATGGGATTGGGGATAGCCGAGCGATGGGGAGTCGAATGGGGAGTTTGGCTCGGTGGGTCGGCAACAATGGGCATTTTATGTGCGGGAGAGGCGAAAGCTAAGAGGGAGAGGTCGGAGACAGAGTAGAATAGTTTGGTTGTCGATTGGGATATGTCGCAGGTCGGGATGGAGAGTCCGCCAGCTATGGAAGATGGTCCGCTTGCTGAAGAGGGGATGGTGGGAGGGGGTGGAATAACTCGGGGATGAGTCGGAAGAATATGAGTTGGTGCAGGGAGTAACCCGAGGAGAGGATAGATCGGAGGTATGTGGATATGAGTCGGAGGAGAACAATCATGAATCAAAGGTGGTGGATTAGAGGAAGGGTTGAAGAATGGGAAGGTTGCATCTTCGAACTTTACATGGAGACTGTTGTAAATCCTCTGAGTGGAGAGTTCCATGCATTTGTAGGCCTTCATATTTTTGGCATATCCGAGAAAGACACATAGACGTGATCGAGCTTCAAGCTTGTTGGGTTCATACAGGCGAAGGCAAGGATAGCACAGACAACCAAAAGTGCGTATCCAGTTGTAGTCAGGAAGCATGTGATGGAGAATCTCAAACGGAGACCTGTTGTGGTGATTTGTGGAAGGGATATGGTTGATGAGATACACCGTTGTCATTGCCACATCAAGCCAATACTTGGTATGCATTGAACGCTACTTGGTATGCATGGGACGCAGTTAAAAGAAGAGTAACAGTTGTGTCAATGATATACCTATGTTTTCTTTCGGCGACACCATTTTGCTCTGGTGTGTAAGGAGCCGAAATCTGATGTATGATCCCGGGTTGGTGAAAATAGGAAGAAAATTGATTATTGCAATATTCCCCCGCCATCAGATCGAAAAATCTTTATTTTTGTGTTAAACTGCCGTTTAGCCAAAATTTGAAATTGTTGAAAGGCAGCAAATGCGTCAGATTTGTGAATTAAAGGATATAGACAAATATAACAAGAGTAGTCATCAATGAAACTAACATAATAGCGATATCCTTTATTAGATAGAACAGGAGCAGGGCCACATACATTAGAGTGAACTACGGAGAGAGGAGAATCAGTTGTCGATATAGATAAAGGAAAGGGAAGTCTATGACTTTTGCTCATAGAACATTGAGAACAAGGTGTTCGTAGAGAGAGCTTGAGAGACATCATTGAAGCAACGTTGGACACGATGAGAGAAGCTGGATGACTAAGGCGGGAGTGCCAAGGCTAGCCCGAAGAGGAAGAAGTGTGGAGTGCTTCGGGATTTGAGGAGCGAATAGAGACCATTCTTACTTGGACCCTTGAGAATTTGGCGGCCAGTAGTGGCATCCTGCACAATAAAGCCAAAAGATAAAAATTGAATTGTACAGTTATTATCGCGAGTGAATTTATAAACAGAAAGGAGATTCTTTGAGAATTGATGAGCATGAAGGATGCCTTTAAGATGTATAGAAGAATGAGGAGGAGAAATAGAGGCAGTGCCAATGTTGGCAATAGTTGCACTGGAGCCCGTGCCAACTAGGATTTGTTTGTTACCATCTTCATTATTTCCAGTTGAGATGAGTCAAACGTGACATGATCCGTAGCACCAGTGTCGAGGTACCATTCACCACTTCCAGATGTGGTCGGGTTAGAGATATGTGCATCTGACTTGTTAAGATGTAGCTCCTTCTTTTTGAGGTGGTCAGCGAGCCGAAAGCAGCCAAGAGTGTGATGAGTCATGCTGGAGCACACTTGACAGGGGATGTAGCGGCCAGAGTCATCAGTCGGCATCCGACGCTTAGACGCATCTGACCGATGAAAAGAACCGCTTGGCCTGCCTGCCGAGTGAAGGGGAAAACTCGGTCCGTTTGTCGAGTTGAACGATCGGCGCGGCCTGCCTCCCGAGTGAGAAGATCGGGTCGGACCGGGTGTCGAGCTATGATATTGATTAGACGATCGAAAAGCACCTCGGGTCATCAAGCTGTGGCGACCCCTATGATCTCGATTGTCTCGCCGACCAGTGTTGGAGAAAAGGACAGAGGTGTTGGTTAAGGCAGGAGCAGAGGTCGGCTGACGCTGCAGTTACAAGTTGTCCTCCTCGACGAGGAGACTATTCCACAGTTCTTCAACAGTATATGGTTTTTCGCGGTTTCTAGCCATAATGCAAAAAGAATTATAGGAGAAGGGGAGGCCATGAAGAATTTGTCGGACAACATTTCGAGTTGTGACAGTGTCGGGCCCAAAGCGAGGAGTTGATCGTAGATCAATTTAGCTCGATCTAGATAGGTCGCCATGGATTCGTCTTCCATGGTGAGAGAATTTAACTTTTCTTGAAGTAACTCGATGTGCCCTTCATAGAGAGGCATATCGCATCCCCAATTTTGACCATAATAGATGTGAGGAGGAAACATCAAGAAAGAATTATAGGAGAAGGGGAGGCCATGAAGAATTTGTCGGACAACATTTCGAGTTGTGACAGTGTCGGGCCCGAAGCGAGGAGTTGATCGTAGATCAATTTAGCTCGATCTAGATAGGTCGCCATGGATTCGTCTTCCATGGTGAGAGAATTTAACTTTTCTTGAAGTAACTCGATGTGCCCTTCATAGAGAGGCATATCGCATCCCCAATTTTGACCATAATAGATGTGAGGAGGAAACATCAAGAATGACGCTGAGGCAGAGGTGGACAGGGTTGCTTGGATGCAAATGCATAGATGTTGATCAGTGATCAACCATTGTTGGAATGCATGATTTTGAATTGGAGGAAGAGGGGTTGAATCAGTGGGGACAAGATCTGGAATAGTGGAAGAGGAAGAAGGCTTTGATCCATCAATGTAGTCGAGGAAGCCGTAAGCGTTGAGGACACCCATAACTTGCGATCGCCATAGAATGTAATTTGTGGAATAGATGCGAGTGGTGATAAGAGTGGGAAATTTGAAATAAGAAATTTTAGGTTGGGAGAGATCGGCTCCATCTGATAAGGATAAAGGTTTTGATAAGAGAAGTTGGTTTAGAATTTTAGGAAGATAATAAAGGATCATAATGTTGTGAAGCAGAAAAGCTCTGATATCATGAAGAAATTATAAAAGCGGAAAATATACGACTGATAGAAGAAGATGAAGAGAAACCAGCTTAGCTTTTCATTTCTCATGATGTGTTTAAATATACAGAGTATCACGGGTTAATAATAATTTACATGAGAGAAATCTAGATTTATTAACAAACATTGATTGCGGATCTTGGCAAGATTCGGTGCAATGCACCTGGTCACTATCTGATGGATGCGACAATAATGGCCGCCAGATATTGTGGAGATTTGGTTGACTTGCTTGATTTGATTGATATTCCTTATACCTTTTAGTTCATGTTGTTCACCACGGAACGAGGATTTACATATGCTACTCAGTACTCATGCAAGGTAGCTCACTAGATGCTTGAGTAGCATCGATCCAAACTATAAGCTTCTAAGTTCTTAGAAACACCACGATCACCCATGATGCATTTCTTATACTTTTTTTGGTGACAGATTGTGCAAAGGTATAACCGTAAACATAAGCACTGTTCTTTAGGGAGTGTTTCCACTCCATCATATAAGACCAAAATGAAAACCACTCTGAAATTTTGGAGGGTTATGATTTTGAAGGAATCTGCAATCATGCATGGCTTTGTTGCTCGGTTAATTTCTATCACCATTGAGGTCTTCATGCCACGCTCATATATCAGCAAACTATTCATGCAAGCTCTGGGGACACATTTGACTGTATTCTGAATTCATAACATATATACTTTTCTGACCATTTCTCTAACATTTCCCTAAATGTATTATTTAAGGTATCGTTTATAAAACCAATTTTCTTGTGTGTTAAAGCAAATATTCAAAAGATATTCTGCTTAATGAAACAGTGAGTATTAGAAGCATATTAGTCGCGGAGGTTTTCAGGACCCCTTCAGATAACTGACCATGTAAGATAACGAAAAACACTCAATATCAAGAATACCAAGAAACACCAAGAAATACTTGATGTGACCAATCAATCTCGACCAATAAGAATGCTCATCTCACCAATAATCTCTCCCTTTTCCATATATACACAATCTCAATCACATAATTTCCAAAACCATCAAATCCAAAATCAAAGCACAACCACCTCTCATCTAACAATGGGAGAAATATATATATAATGGTACAAGAAATTTCTATCCTAGTATAACTCTTTCACAAGGAAATATATCTTATTATTATTTATTTGTAGCTCACACAATTAAATAACCAAAGCCGTAGGCTCAATATGACATCTATCATGGATCCAATTTATTTATCCACAAATAATACTAACATGAATCTAACGCTTGAATCCGATCTAAATTTAAACTTATATATGTTTGTGTCAACCTCTTAACACTTTATCTTGATACGAACACCCAAAATACCTTGAATGCAATACCCGAATGTGAGATACAATCACAACACTGCATCTTGACTCGTATCAAGCAAGCCTTGCAAAGCTATAATTATTTCGTTGTTCTCATCATCTCACTTCACAAGTATATCTGCACATATACTATGTTTCATCTCCTGAAAACGTCTTATAACTAGAAATAACACGTGCACATAGTGCACGGGACTAAAAACCACACACAGGATGCGGGACCCGCTTGCAGTTAAAAGGAGATGGAAGTGTGGGGATGTGTGTGGATATCGTCTGGAAGTAAAAGGAGGAAAAGGAGGGTTAAAAGTGCAAAAAACGTGCGGGGGCAAAGAAGAAAAAGACTAATGACACACCCGCGAATACGTAAAAGATGGAGGTTTTTTGGGGTACTCCTTGGGTTCATAAAAAGACAATGGAAAACATGTAACTAATGGGCATCGGAGGATTTTCTTGAGGCACTCCAGTCAAACCCATCAACTGAACACATCATCATGCATCCAATATCACACCCAGAGCCACACACACACACCAACAGTCCCTCCAAAACCACATCCCAGCTCTCCAACCATCCCATGATGAGGTGGCCAAGTCCTGACCACCACTCTATCAGCCTCTTTGTCCTAGTCGGTTTGTCCCAGTCAACAGGTTCCCTTCTCAAATGTATAAGCAAGCCTTACAAAACTATAATTATACCGTTGTTCTCATCATCCCACTTCACAAGTATAAATGCACATATGCTTCATCTCCTGAAAACATCCTATAATGATCATCATAATCTCCAACCAAACACATATGCTAATTCCTCTTACGTAATGAACAATCATGATCACTACATTATACTCTACTTGGATCTCTAACCAAGCATTCATGATGCGCTCATGTCAAGCTCCAAACATTCATGAGCATCATATCATGTTTACTTAGATCAAATCATCATGATTAATACAAAGCTTGAAAAATACATCATCATCCAATTATAAATCTACACCACATCACCAATACCACCATCATCATTGGCCTTCCGATCAATATCTAATCTGCACATGATCTTTTTGATCCATGTTAATCATTCAATTGACTTTTGGTACGTAATCTATTACACAATTGAGTGATGTGATGTTTGTCCTACTAGAACAAACTCATGTGACACCATTTGTCACATGTGACCAATGGAGAGAGGTCCCACATCAACCACCACATGGTGGTGCCACCTCACCCCTAAAGAAAAAGCCCCACAAGTCCCACTATTTACATGTTTGCTAAGGAGCATCCCAAAAACCTCTTCATCTTTCTCATATTTACAGGTTTAACATTGGTCTTTTTCCGCTTTGTCCCCTAGTTTTTCACTTTAGCCCCTGCTTTTTTCCCTTTACCCCCAGACAATACCCGCACACACCACACGTCTCTCCGTTTAAGGTTTGCAGGGGTCTCACATCTTGTGCATGTGTTTTTGGTCTCCGTGCACTATGTGAACGTGTTATTTCTAGTCCAAACAATAAAATTCATCCAATATGCTTCCACCATTGCATCTAACATGTCAAAAATGTAAGCAAGTATGGCCTAAAATAGCCCAATAGCCCAATAACCCAGTACCCGACCCGACCCATTTAGTTAGTTGAGATACGTGAGGAATTTCCCTCAACTAACAGACTAAGTCTTACGTGAGTGTTTGAGAAAATCACGGGATCAGTCGAGAAAATCTCGAGAACGTTTACGGGATGAAGGGTGTGACGGTTGCTCCTATATATTGAGAGCAGTTCTTCTCCTCTATAATGATCTTCACCCACTCTCCGGAACTCCAAACATATTTCTTTTCTTCTCTTTCTGATTTAATATTGGTATCAGAGCGATTTAATCGATCCGAGTGCTGCCTCTTTCTTCCTTCCTCGATCGTCACGCGGCTCGCACCTCTTTCATGTTATATGCACATGTTCCATGCACAGAAGAAACCACCTGAGCATCAATCCCACGCTCACCAAGAACCGAGCGCAGCAGCCAGCATCATGAATCTCTATGCGGCACCATCTCTTTCTGCAACAGAGCAAGCAGCAATGAGACACGCCAATTTCTACTTTCTCCAAATTGATCAGAGAAGAGTCCACGCACCAAGCAGTGCGGGCCCCTAGGCCGCTTCTTCCTCCCGAGGCTTGTCCTGTGCAAATTTTCCCCAACTCCGAAGCACTCCACGAGTCACTCAGCATACGTAGCGGCCCCCACTTTATCATATCCTCGATCGACTGAGCAAGAGTCGCGGGCCACACCTCCATCCGTTTTTCGTCTCCAAGCGACACACGACTTTCTTTTAGCGAGAACTGAGGCACGAAGACCGAGCGCATCGATCCCCTGTGGCCTGCTTCACTGGTCTGCTTTGGTCAAATCGAGGACTTCGTTGTTCCACGCACAACCGAGGCGCACAACTTTCCATGCACAGAGGTTGTTTTTCCACACGCGAACAGACTCTGCAGATATATTTTTCCAGCACAACAGATTCTAATCGATGTCTCAAACCACGTGCCACGTGTCCAAATCAAATAAATGGCTAGTAAATTAGTTGCTTCTAAACTGGCCAAGATAGAACATCTAAATGGTTCCAACTATGACATGTGAAATTACGTACAAACTTACATATGACAATTTAGATAGTGTCATTGAGATTCATGCTCATACTCTCCCTAAAAATCCCACATATGCTTAGAAAAGAGAATTGGAATAATGAAAAATCAATGATAAGAAGGCCAAAAGTCTTATACTTATGTTCATTAAAGACAACCTTATTACGGTGTTTGAAAACTATAGTACTGTCAAAGAAATGTGACAATGTGTTAAGTAGTATGACATCATATCATAGATAAACATACAACTCATGTTACATAAGTATAACTCATGTCATATGCAAGAAGGTGACAATGTCACCGAACACGTAAACAAAATAATTCTCATGGCTAAGAACCTAGCTACTGTAGGAACTGATATTCCTGAGAAACTACATGTGACAATTATTCTGAATAGTCTATAACCATCACTAGATATGGCTGCCACTACTCTTAGGTAAAATAAAACATTAAGTGTGCTACTGATATGACAGCTCAGTTGACAATGAAACAAGACCTTCTGGCTAGGAAAATAGCTAGGAAAATAGCTCGGACGTCAGCCTTGTAAATGAGAAAGAGGCGAATGCTGCTTAATATAGAAAGACACTAAGGAACCAGCGTCTTGAACCTGCAAATCCATCCTTCAAGGGAACCAACCAGCACCAAGCTCGCGACAAAAAAAGACATCCTGATCATACTATATTTGCAGGAAATATGATCACTTCAAGGCCAACTGTCCGTATGCTAAGAAAAAGGTCAATTTCAAACGTCCAGAACAAGAAGGATCCCGTAAGCAAGAGTTTATTGGTATTATTGAATGTAACATTGCAACTACTGATGTTAAAAGGCTGGTGGATTGACTTAGGTGCAACTCGACACATAGCAAGGATGAAGGAAGAAATTGTTTACTTCTCGGAGCTGATGAAAGGAGATCAAAGGATTTACATGGGGAACAATACCTATATTGATGTAGAAGATATTGGTTTATGCAGATTGGATCTTGAGGGACATCATCATGATCCTCAAAGATGTGTTTTATACACCTGGCATTAGACAAAGCTTAATCTATGTTCCGACTTAGCTGAAAAAGGGCTTCAAAGTTAGATTTTACAACATTAAGATCTCTATTGAGAAAGACATGAAATTGTTTGTTATGGTCAAGTTTGTGTCCGGTTATGATTTATTTTATCTTTTTATTGTAAAATCTGAAATAGAATATAAAAATTATGATTTGAATTATTCCTCGTATCTATTATCTGAGTATGACCTTTGGCATATGAGATTAGGTCATTTTGATAACAATAAGATGGAACAGATAATCAAGATGGATTTATTACCGGAATTAACACGAGGACCAAAGAAAACACCCACACAGGATGCGGGACCCGGGCACCGCTTAAACGGAGATGAAAGTGTGGGTGTGTGGGTGTGTATCGTCCGGTGGTAGAAGAAAAAAAGCATGGGTTTAAGTACAAAAAACGTGGGGGTAAGAGGAAAAAACCAATGGGAAACCCGTGATTATGGGAAAGACGGAGGTTTTTTGGTTACTCCTTGGGTTCATGTAAGGGAAATAACAAACATGCAAATAGTTGGCCTTGGGGTTTTTTCTTTGGACACTCCAAACAAACACATCAACTCAGCCCCAACCTCATGCACCCAACATCACACCCACACCGCAACGGCCCCCAAAACCACAGCCCAGCCCTCCATCCACCACACGATGATGTGGCCAAATCCAGCGCAACCACTCTATCAACTACTTTGTCCCAGTCGGCTTGTCCCCGTCACTATATTTCCTTCTCAAATATAAATATATAAATGTAAACATTTCTTAATTGGAAAGATGACCATGAAATCATTCTCAAAAGGACAAAGGACTAATGAACTATTGGAATTAATTCATTCTAACATTTATGGGCCCTTGAGTATAAAAACACGTGGGAATAAGAAATATTTAATAACCATCATAGATGATTATTCTAAGTATACTTTTGTGTACCTTATAAACAAAAAGTCTGAAGCCTTTGTAGGTTTTAAACGATACAAGGCAGAAGTTCAAAAAACTTGGAAGGAAACATTAATGTATTAAGAACTAATAAAGGTGTTGAGTTCAACTCAAAGTGTAGAATTCAACTCAAAGAAATTTGAGTATTACTGGATTTAAAACAGTATAAAAAGCATACGATTGTGATGTATACGCTACAACAAAATGGTGTGACTAAAAGAAAGAATAGAACACTAATGAATGCAGTAGGATGTATGTTATCACATTCTAGTCTCAAAGGATTTTTGAAGAGAAGCTATATTGTTTGCTAATTATGTACTGAACAGAATTTCTCAAAATCAGTCGAAACAATACCATATGCAATATGAAATGGACGCAAACCAATTTAAGTCATTTGAGAAGAGGAGATTATGCGGCACATGTTCTCATTTCATATCTGGTAAGAGATATGCTGGATCTCAAAACGTTAAGCTGTATATTTATGTGATATTCTAAAATACCTAAAGGTCACATGTTCCTCCATAAAGAAAACGGTGTCATTGAAAGTAGAGATGCTACTTTTGTAGAAAATTTAGAGAAAACGAACAAGTCCAAGAAAATGTGCCACCTTTGCTAGACTTAGATGATGTTCACAATGATGTCTTGGCCATAGTGGATAAAGTACATCATCCAATTATGGAAGATTAGCTTGTAAATGAGAATATACTTATGGAAAATCAACCAGCAGAACATGTCCAACATGCAAACCTTAAGTGCAACAAAAGACCTAAAACAACACCTGCATGGATGGATGGTTATAATTTATAATCATGTGAACCATCTTATTTCTCAGTGAATATTGATATAGATAACCAAGCTAATCCCTCGAATTACAGGGATGCAATGAAATTATCTGAATCGGATCAATGGCTCGAGACCATAAAAAGAAAGCTTAAACTCAATTAAGAAAAACAATTTATGAGTTATGCGCCTTACCAGAAGAGAGGAAGTCCATAGGATGCAAATATGAGCTAAAGAAAAAATATCAGATAGATGGGTCTATTGATACTTTCCAGGCCCAGTTAGTTGCAAAAGAATTTACTCAGAAAGCAAGTATTGACTATCAGGAGACTTATTCTATGGTGGCTAAGTTTGCATCCATAACAATAATCTCATCGATTGTTGCACATCTTAACTTGGAAATCTATCGGATGGATGCGAAGATTGCACTTCTCAACTGAGAGTTGATGGAAGTAATATATATGGATCAACCAGAGGGATTCCAGTTTGTGGGACGGGAAGATAAAATGTATAATATGAATAAACATTATAGGTTTAAAACAATCATCTAGACAGTGATATCTCAAATTTCACAATACTATTATCCAATTTTGTTTCGTTGCTAATAAATTAGATAATTATGTTTAAGTCTTGAAAGGTGGAAGCAGTTTTACAATATTATCCATGTATGTGGATGATATTCTGCTTACTGGAAATGACATTGAAGTACTGAATAAGATTAAATTAGCACTTTGTAGTGAATTTCAAATGAAGGACATGGACGATGCATCATATGTTCTTTGAATACATATCCTTAGAGATCGAAAGTCTAGAGTGTTAATTTTAAACCAAGAAAAATATTTGCATACAATATTGAGGAGATTTAAAATGCAAAATTTCAATCTGACACCTACACCATTGGTTATGAGGAAGCGGTTATGTAAAGAGTAATGTCCTATATGGGATAAAAACTGCTAGTTGTTCCATATGCTCAGACTATTGGAAGTTTAATGTATATAGCTCATTGGAAAGCTGCTAAGAGAATTTTGAAATATAGAAATGGTATGATACACCATAAGTCGATTTATCAAACAGATTCGCTTAAGATTCTTAGTTACTCTGATACAGATTTTTGGAGGAGACAAAGATGGTAGGAAGTCAACTGCATGTCATTTAGTTATTTTTGGTGGTACAGCTATTTCTTGATGTAGTAATAAACAGTGTTATGTAGCAGATACACACAAGAAGCTGAATATATAGCATGTAGTATGCAAGTTACTCGTGTGGTCTGGATTATACAATTTCCATTGGACTTGGATCTCAATTTGGTGATGGATCAATTGAGATGTTCAGTGATAATCAAGCCGCCATCAGCTTGATCCATAATGGTGCAAACAATTTCAAAGAAAGTCATATTGAAATAAAATATCATTATATTCATGATATGGTGGAAAAGAAAGAAGTCAAATTGACTTATATTCCAACATGTGATATGATTGCTCATCACTTCACGAATTGTATTCCAACAGGTATATTTATCCAACGTGTTGGTTTCATAGGACTTAAAAATATCCAAGTCAAGAAAACTTGCATGAATAATGAAATGCACATACCTCACGGATAGTGTGAGAATGTGAGATTACATCATGTGTCATATCTCATGGATAGTGTGAGTATATGAGATTACATCATGTGTCATATCTCACGGATAGTGTGAGTATGACCAAAATGCACTTGGTCATTTCAGCCAAGTGAAAGATGTAAGCAAGTTTGGTCTTAAATGGTCCAATAACCGATACCGGACCCGACCCATTTAGTTAGTTGAGATACATGAGAAATTTTCTCAACTAACAGACTGAGTCTAACGTCATTGGTTGAGAAAATCACAGGATCGGTTGAGGATGCTATGTGGCTGAGCCTAGCTCTACCAACACAACACAGCGAAATACATGGGATTATAGAGACCGATGACGAAAGATCAGTAACACCAACATAGCACAGTTAAGATTGTTTTTAGGCCGTGGTCCGGCCAAAGGGGAACATCGGTGATCTTTATCACAAAAGGAGAGAACAAATACAAATCTTCAACCTTCGTCCAATGAAGAAAAAGCACACAATGATCTCTCCAAAAGCTCACAACACGATCTCACAAAGTTGGCTCTCACAATGGCAGCTCTCAAACGATACAATATGTTCCACACGAAACCCCAACCTAAAACTCCATATATGTAACCCTAGTTTACAATAGGCGTCATCATTGGCTAGGAATTCCTAAGATTCGGATCCCGCAGTATCTCTACGTAATTAATGTTGGCACCCCCTAGTGGGCCTCCGCCGCATCCTAGTGGGCCTCCGCCGCATCCCAATCGGCACCCTTCGACCGAGCGACCTTCCTTCTGTGTCGAACTACCGAAGTGCCGAGCCTTCCAACTTCCAAGCCTCCATACGACCGTTCGACCGAACACGGACTCTAACTGCGTTACGACCCAACGACCCAACGCTGAGCGTTCAACACTCAAACTCGAACTGACGACTGAATGACCAAATATGTTGTAGAAGCCACATCCCCAGCATCTTCGTATCTGACTTGTGCAGGACCAGATAGGTCGAATCCAAATGCAGTCGAGTTACCTCTGCACAAGATAACTCGTTTGCCATACAAATGCTTCTCTTGCGTCGAATCGAGCCAACTTCTTCACAAATCTCCACATTGACGAGATTCGATCCTTCCGTCCAACGAACGACCTTCACTGACCTTGGTATAGCATCGAAATGTGTTCCCCCTTATTTTGTTCCGAAGAACCAAATGCTTCGCCAGAACTACGAATGTATCCTCCTGAGACTGGCTGACTCTCTCGAGTCCAAATGGCTCCACCGAGCCTCAATGCCCCCTCCTGAGGCCGACATCACCTTCTTTGAAGAACCACATTGAGCAAGTCCAAAAAATGCTTGAACTTGACTCCCGATATAACCTTCGTCAGCATGTCAGCCGGGTTGTCATTTGTTCCGATTTTCAACAAGTTGATGCCGTTGTCTTCTTCTCCTACATAGTCTCTGACAAAGTGGATTTGAACATCGATATGCTTCATACGAGCATGGAAGACTTGATTCTTAGCCAAGTACACTGCACTCTGGCTATCACAATGGACATCGTACCTCTCTTGGTAGACTCAGAGATCATCCATCAGACCCATCAGCCATACCGTCTCCTTCACCGCTTCAGTCAATGCCATATACTCTGCCTCCATAGTAGACAAGGCCACCGTAGACTGAAGGATACTCCGCCTACATATTGGAGCGCCAGACAGGGTGAAGATGTAGTCTGTCATCGATCGCCTCCCATCCAAGTCGCCTGCATAGTCAGAGTCGACATACCCGACAGTGTGCGGACCATGAACACTTCGACTATATGCCAGTCCAACGTCGACTGTGCCATTGATGTAACACATGATCCACTGCACTGCTCGTCAGTGCTCTCTTCCCGGGTTGTGCATGCATCTCAGGTCGAGTACATACCATTACATACATCAAAGCCTCTATCGCATTGGTATACGGTACGCTCGTCATGAGCTTCTTCTCCTCTTCATTCTTCGGATACTGCTCGGCACTAAGCTTGAAGTGAGGTGCAAGAGGAGTAACTACGGTCTTCATCTTCTCACAACCAAACTTCTGTATAACAGACTTCAGATAGCGACTCTGTGAAAGATGAAAAATACCTCCACTTCGATCACTTGTGATCTACATCTCAAGAATCCTTCGTGCCTCGTCCAGATCCTTCATCTCAAATGCAGAACTCAACTGAGACTTCAATCTCCAAATCTCCTCTTTATTGGATGAAGCAATGAGCATATCATCAACATAAAGCAGAAGATAGATGATGGACCCGTCAACCAACTTTCGATAGAACACGCAATGATCATAGGGACTGCGAATATACCTTTAATCATCCGTCATAAAGCGTTTAAAACGCTTATACCACTGTCGTGGTGATTGCTTCAACCCATAGAGTGACTTCATCAATCGACATGCATGACCGGCATCACTCATATAGCCATCGGGCTGAGCCATATAGATCTCCTCTTCGAGCTCTTCATGCAAGAATGACGTCTTGACATCCAGCTGCACCAGTTCAAGGTCGAACTGTGCAACCAATGCCAACAAGATCCAAATCGAGCAATGCTTCAACACATGAGAGAAGACCTTATTGTAATCGATACCTTCTCTCTATGCAAAGCCCTTGGCTACGAGGCAAGCTTTGTAGCGAACATCTCCTTATTCGACCAATTGCTTCTTGGTGTAGACCCATTTACACCAAATTGCCTTCTTGCCCTTCGAAAGCTCCAGAGATCCCATGTGTCATTCTTTACCCATGATTCCATCTCTTTGTCCATCGCACTTCTCCACTACTCTGGGTCTTCGGTTTGATCCGCCTCATCAAATGAGTTAGGAACATCGATGCATACTGCGGGAAAGGCAAATGAGACTAACTCTGAGTACCTTGCGGGTTTCCTTATCTCACGTCTCGGTCTCAATACTGCTATAGAATCCTTCAGCTGAATGACCCTTGGAGACGAGCTATCTCCATCAACTGAGCTTGAACCCTCAATTACACCATCGACGGCATGAATCCCGTCTTCTACTACTTCTGGTGTGGGTCAATCTAAGTCATCGAATCGACCGTCGTGGAGTATCAGACACGTTGTCGAAGACCTGCTTTAATTGTGTCTGATCAACCTCCACCTTTGGCTCATGCTCCTTCTTTAGTAACACAGACTCATCAAACATTACGTCCCTGCTCAGGATCACCTTCCTCTGTGTCGGACACCATAGTCAACATCCCTTGACACCACTGATGAAGCCCAAGAAGATAGCTTTCTTGGCTTGAGCATCAAGTTTGTCTTCCTTCACGGCATATTAACTTGGACAGCCACAAACTCGAAGTGATCCATAGTCGAAAACTGGCATTCTTGACCATACTTCCAAAAGAGGTCTTCCTTTTCGTGCAGCAAATGGTAGCCGATTGACCAGGTAGGTCGCGTACGCCAAGACCTCTGACCAGAACTCCTTCGATAGGTCAACAATTGACAACATACATTGAACTTTCTCCAGCAAGGTTCGATTCATCCTCTCTGCCACCACATTCTACTGCGGCGTACCAGCAATGGTGTAGTGTCTTTGTATCCCTCCCGATCTGCAGAACTTCTCGAATAGATCTGACATATACTCACCACCGTTGTCACTTCAAAGACACTTGACACGCCAACTAGTCTGAGTCTCGACCAGCTTCTTCCATTCGATGAAAGTGCTAAGAACTTGATCCTTCGACTTCAGCGGAAACACACATACCATGAGTGAGAAATCGTCGATGAACGACACAAATTAGTGTTTCCCTCCCCATAATGTCGTCCTAGACCGGCCCCAAACGTCGTTGTGTACATAGTCGAGTGTTGCCTTTATACTGTGGATGGTCGTCCCAAATGAAGCACGTGTCTGTTTCCCAAACACACAATGCTCATAGAACTCGATCTTCCCGGTCTTGACTCCTTTAAACGACCCCCAACAATAAGCTTCTGCAATGCTTTCTTGCCCACATGAACAAGTCGCATGTGCCATAACATTGAGTCGTCCTCCTCAGCCTCACGAGTCAGAGCCGATGTGCCAGCTACGACCGAACCATCCAAATAATAGATGTTGCCTCATTGCTCCTCTGGTCACCCTCAGAGCTCCATTCTTCATGGTCACTCGACAACCCTTGGCTTCAAGTGAACCGATCGATATGAGATTGCACCTTAGGTAGGAAACAAAGCGCACCTCCTCGATGTCTACTGTAACGTCGCCCATCCTCATCTGCATTGTCCTGACGCCTGCCGTGCTACAGGCTCAGTCATCGCCCAGCAAGACCGTACACTTACCACCTTTCCTGAAGTCGTAAAGTACTCTCTATGTGGCTTCATATGGAACGAGCATCCAGAGTTGAGCACCTAACCATCTGACGTCACGCCCTCCGAAGCACCGACCAATACATACTCCTTGATCTCAACGCCCTTCGCGACGTTGACAGTTTCGTCGGGCTTCTTCTTCGCATTTGGGCAGTCTCTGACCCAATATTCTCTTTCTTTACAAAAAGCACATTGGTCCTTTGCCACCTTGCGCTGGGAGCCTCTTGTCTTGTCTCTGGACTTGGATCTGATATACCCCCCGTATCTCCACCCTTCTCACAACTACGACCTCTTACGACTGTAAGAGCGTCGCTCGAAGCTCGACTGCATATGTCTGCATCGTTCTTCCTGAACTCGTTGCTCGTCAGAATGTTGGACACCTCTTCAAATGTGATCGATTCCTTACCATAGGTAAGAACCGACACCAAGTACTCATACTCGATGGGTAGAGAGTTAAGGAGAATCATCGCCTTGTCTTCATCGTCAACCTTCGCGTCGACGTTCCTTAGGTCGGTAAGAAGCTTGGTGTAGTAGTCAAGGTGTTCCTCCAAAAAAACCCCTCGGCTAACTTCAAACCGAAAAGCTTCTTCTTCAAGTGTAACCGGTTTTGGATGTTCTTCTTCATATACTTATCGCCGAGCTCCTTCAAGAACTTACTTGCACTTGTCTCCTCCATGTATGGGTATTTCTTCTCCTTTGACAGGTACAGGCGGATGGTACCACATGCACTCCAATTCGCCGGCTTCTCGTCCAATGCGATATCTTAACCAAGTTGGTTCAAGATATCCATGACTTCACATCTTCATACCGAAGTTGATCTTTCCATCAAATTTCTCAATTTCAAACTTTGTGTAAGACACAATAGTCCGAGAAGATGAAGAATACCCAGAAGTCAACGGCTTTGGAGAACAGTCATCGCCACCGCTACTCATCTTTGTCTTCTACGTTGATCTCCAACACCATACAGCTCTGATACCAATTTGTTGTGCGGCTGAGCCTAGCTCTACCAATACAGCACAACGGAATACACAGGATCATGTAGACCGTGGACGAAAAATCAGTAACACCAACAGAGCACAGTTAAGATTGTTTTTAGACCGTGGTCCGGCCAAGGGGGAAATTGATACGACCCGCTTGGATCGATCACACAAATCGATTTAAAGTGGAAAAATTAAACAGAGAGAAATATTTTTAGGGTTTTGAGATTAGAGAAACAAGAGGAATCAAGAGATAAAAGCCTCTTTCGAGAGGAGACTTGCTCTCCGAGCTTTTGATTAAACGGAACAAAAGCCTAAAGATCCTTCACTAAGGATGCCCAAGAGTTTCTCAATAATCTAAGCATAAGAAAATACAATAGGGGCTAGCCCTAATAAAGAGAAAGAGGGGATTTACTACTTTGGCCTAGAGTGACCAAAATACCCCTAAAGCTAATAATAACTAATTGACGCCTCCCCGTCTCCTCCTGCGCACGTAAGTGATCGTGGGTGGTCCCTCCACGTTCGCCGCACGTGATGCGGCATGGTCCGCATCAATACCCCCCGTAGAAGAGCCACCTTGTCCTCAAGGTGGAAGTCCGGAAACTGCTCCCAAACAACGTCAAACGCCTCCCACGTGGCATCGCAGTCTGGCAATCCAGCCCAATGTATCAGTACCTCCTGCCGACGTCACGGACCCTGGCGCACCGCCCTGACGTCCAGCGGCTCCATCATCACCTCCATGTCCTCTGTCAGTGTCGGTGGATATTGAGTAGTGTGTGAGTAAATTGGGTGTGTGTGTAAAGAAAGTGTGAAATCATATAAATAGAAGTGATAGCCTCACTTTGGAGGCTAATCACACTTTCCCCAAAAACATACATGGTATCAGAGCTAAAAACATCCCTAAAACCCTAAAACCCAAAACCCGCCTAACCCTACACGCCGCCGCCGCCTGCCGCACACGCCGCCGCCGCCGCCTGCAGCGCGCGCCGCCGCCGCCGCCTGCAGCGCGCGCCGCCGCTGCCTCCGGTTGCTTCCGCCGCGCCTCCTGCTGCCGCCGGTAGCTTCCGCCGCCTGCTGCCACCGCCATCTCCCTCCTATTCCCTTGCATACCCTCTTCTAGCCACCACAAAGCCCTAAACTAGCTACAAAAAGAGAATCCCAAAAAAACCCTAACCCTAGATCTATGGTAGAGCCATGAAGAGAACTCCATAGATTTACGGTTAGGGTATGACCTAGAAGAGGAGAAGGAGAATTAGATCTGCGGATCTAAGGAGGGAGAAAGGAGAGATCTGCGGATCTGAAGAGATGGGGGACAACCTTACTTCAGCGGACATGAAGGCCTTCATCGGGGAGATAACGAAGCTACTTGCTTCGAAGGAGTTGGGATCCTCGAGTGGATCGACGCCTTCACGTCCCGTGCAGAAGCTGGAATTGATGCCCAATGATGTGAAATTGGAAGGGATGAAGAATTACCTCAGTTGGTCCAGGAGGGTGCTTCTCATTCTGAGGTCGAAGGGGTTAGAAGGCGTCGTTCTGGGTTCATGCAAGGAACCGCTGGACAAGGATGGGGATGATTGGAAAGTCTGGAGCACCACCAACTCACTGGTGGCTGCTTGGTTGATGACATCGATGGTTCCACCCATTGCTGGGATGGTGGAGGCCATAGAGAATGCTGCGGGGATTTGGAGTATGGTGGAGAAAATGTACTCTGGAGCAGGGAATGTGATGCTCATGATGGAGGTTCAGGGCAAGGTCGACACCTTGAAGCAGGGGGAGATGACTATTCTAGCCTACTCTGCGGAGTTGAAAAGGCTTTGGTCAGAGTTAGATCACTATGACCCTATTGACCTGCCTGATCCTAGGAGCGCTGCAATACACAGGAAGTGGGTGGAGCGTAGGCGTGTGACACACTTTCTGAGGAACCTGAATGGAGACTTTGAGGCCAGGAGGGCGAGTATGTGCCACATATCCTCCATCCCATCCCTGGAGGAGGCCATAGCTGCAATGGCACAGGAGGAGACCAGACTGAGGGTTATGAAGGATGAGGGTACTCAGGTCACTCGGGCTGCACTGGCTGTACCCCCAGTGGCAGTAGTGAGCGAGGATCGAGAGTGCTACACATGTGGGGTGAAGGGGCACCTGAGCTTCAACTGCCCACAGAAGGGCAGTGGACGAGGACGTGGCACTGGAGGCAGAGGAGAAGGTCGTTGGGGCCGTGGAGGCCGTGGACGAGGTCGCGGTGGCCCACGGGCCAACTTTGCTACCGCTGATGGACGACAGGAGACAGTGATGATTGAGGCTACGCCAGCTGAGGCGTCAGACCTAGAGCAGCGGAGACAGTCCAGGTCTACTACTGAGAGCTCGGAGAGCCATGCAGACCAGACTGGGGATATTGCCTCGCCTTTCGGTAACTTTGCCCACTTCGCTCACACAGGCTCAGGTAACCGATTAGCCCTTTCATGTAGAGATCATATAGAGTGGATTATTGACTCAGGTGCATCTAGTCATGTGTCAGGAGCATATAGACAATTTTTCACATATAAACCACATTCCATTCATGAAACCGTTCAGACAGCTGATGGCACATCCCAACCCATTAGAGGGACTGGTACTATTCAGTGCACTCCCTCCATACGCCTCTCTTCTGTCCTTCACGTCCCATCATTTCCAGTCAACCTCTTATCTGTTGGCTCTATTGTTGATGATCTCGACTGTAGCATTACTTTTGACTCTACTCATTGTGTGTTGCAGGAAAGGAAGACTGGGAGGAGGCTTGGGACTGGCGTCAGGCGTGATGGACTGTGGTATCTTGACAGAGCTAGTGGGGATGCTGCACTGGCTGTCGTTGGTGGAGAGAAGGAAAGGGATGTACTTTTGTTGCACTGTCAGTTGGGACACTTGCCCTTTGATATTTTGAGTAAAATGTATCCCGATATTTTGAATAGAGTGAATGAAATGAATTTGAAATGTGATGCATGTGAATTTGGGAAACACACTAGGACGTCATATCCTAGTGTAGGGATGAGGAATGTAGAGAAATTTCATCTTATTCACTCAGATGTTTGGGGGCCCTGCCCAGTGACTTCAGTGAGTGGGTTCAGGTGGTTTATCACCTTCATAGATTGTCACTCTCGGATGACATGGCTTTATATGATGAAAAACAAAGGCGAAGCGCTGAAGTGTTTTCAGGACTTCCATAGAAGTGTCTGGAACATGTATGAGGCCAGGATCCGTGTCTTGAGAACGGATAATGGGACTGAGTATGTAAACAGGGAGTTTGCATCTTACCTATCTGAGAGTGAGATAACTCATCAAACCACTTGCCCCAACACCCCCCAACAGAACGGAGTTGCTGAAAGGAAAAATAGACACTTGTTGGAGGTAACTAGGTCACTCATGCTCACCATGAATGTACCTAAGATATTGTGGAGTGAAGCAGTGATGACAGCCACATATCTTATCAACAGGATGCCTTCACGGATCCTTGGTATGAAGTCTCCATGTGAGATTCTTATGGGAAAGAACACTTTTGTAGTTCCACCAAAAGTGTTCGGATGCACATGCTTTGTGAGGGATCATAGACCCTCTGTGGGGAAGCTGGATGCTCAGGCAATTAAATGTATATTTGTTGGGTATCCTTCAAATCAGAAAGGCTACAGGTGTTGGAGTCCCTCAGAAAGAAAGCTGTTTGTGAGCATGGATGTGACGTTCAGGGAGACTGAACCGTTTTATGGAGGACTGACAGATTCTACATCAGTATTTGATACTGGGGCCTCTCCAAGCACAGGAGGAGTTGGTCGAGAGGGGGAGACTGATGACAGGAGGGTAGTGGTTGGACTTATACCGTGCCCTGTCAGGCCTACTGGTACTGGTCCTGATAGCAGGGAGGAAGGAAGGACCTTGGTGGAAGAGGAGGAAGACAGGCTGTACGGCAGGAAATATAGCAGGAGACAGAAGGATAGTCATGGCGATGGAGGACAACAAGAAGACATCTTCCCCACTGAAGAACCACTAGCTCCACTGCCCCATGTCGAGGTTGATCAGTCTATCACGCCTGCTCGAGTCCCGACCTCCTTACTGCCTTCCTCTCCTACCACGGATGGTAACCTTTCTTTGCCTTCCTCTAGTTTAGATCTTCCACTTGCATCTCGTAGGGAGCCTCGTATCAATGCCGGCAGGCCTCCTGTACGGTATGGATATGAGACTGATATTGCTAATCATGTCTCCTACGCTTCTCTTACACCTGCATATAGGGCTATCATTGCATCCTTACAGTCTATCCCTATACCAAGTGATTGGCGAGTGGCAAAGCAACATCCCCAGTGGAAGAAAGCAATGCTCGAAGAACTTGAGGCACTGGAGAAGAACAAGACATGGAGACTTGTCTCACTTCCAGCAGGGAAGAAGGCTGTGGGCTGCAAGTGGGTATTCACAGTAAAGCAAACTGCAGAAGGGAAGGTGGACAGGTACAAGGTGAGGCTGGTTGCCAAGGGTTACAGTCAGACTTATGGGATCGATTATGATGAGACATTTGCCCCAGTGGCAAAGATGAGTACTGTGAGAGTACTGATATCCTGTGCAGCGAATTTTGGATGGAAATTGCATCAGTTGGATGTAAAGAATGCCTTCTTGCATGGAGACTTACAGGAGGATGTATACATGGAGGTTCCACCTGGCTTTGGCACACAACAGACGGTGGGAAAGGTGTGTAGACTGGACAAGTCTTTGTATGGGCTGAAGCAATCTCCAAGGGCATGGTTCGACAGGTTCAGGCGTGCAGTCATCACCATGGGCTACAAGCAGAGTAATGGTGATCATACGGTATTCTATAGACATTCAGGGCAACGGATCACCCTTTTGGCTGTGTATGTTGATGACATTATTATCACTGGAGATGATGAAGAGGGAATCTCTCACTTGAAGGTGAGGTTGGCGAGAGAGTTTGAGGTCAAGGACCTTGGACAGTTGGGATACTTCCTTGGACTGGAGATTGCCAGGTCCAGGAAGGGTATAGTTCTCTCACAGAGAAAGTATGCACTGGATCTTCTGGCTGAGACAGGTATGTTGGGGTGTCGTCCAGCAATTACTCCTATTGATCAGAATCATAGGTTGCATTCACAATCAGGGGAGCCAGTGGACAAAGAGAGGTACCAGAGACTTGTTGGATGCCTCATCTACTTATGCCACACCAGACCTGACATTGCCTATGCTATCAGTGTGGTAAGTAGGTACATGCATGATCCTAGGACTGGACATATGGAGGCAGTCTTCAGGATACTGAGGTATCTGAAGAATAGTCCAGGAAAAGGCATATTATTTGGTGGTCATGGTCACATGAATGTGACAGGCTACTGTGATGCAGATTGGGCCAGTTGCTTGGATGATAGGAGATCGACCTCGGGCTACTGTGTGTTTGTTGGGGGCAACTTGGTCTCTTGGCGCAGCAAGAAGCAGGATTTGGTGGCTCGTTCCACTGCAGAGGCAGAGTATCGTGCTATGGTGCTTAGTACTTGTGAGATGATCTGGTTGAGATCACTTCTACATGAGCTACGCCTGTTGAGAGAATGACCATTGCAGTTGTTGTGTGATAACAAGTCTGCAATTAATATTGCCAACAACCCAGTGCAACATGATAGAACGAAGCACATAGAGATTGACAGGTTCTTCATTAAAGAGAGACTGGACAAGAAACAGTTGGAGATCTCCTACATTAGCTCTGGACAGCAACTAGCAGATTGCCTTACGAAGGGGTTGAGCTCTAAAGGAGTGGAGGATGCTTGTAACAAGATGGGCATGATAAATATCTTTTGCTCATCTTGAGGGGGAGTATTGAGTAGTGTGTGAGTAAATTGGGTGTGTGTGTAAAGAAAGTGTGAAATCATATAAATAGAAGTGATAGCCTCACTTTGGAGGCTAATCACACTTTCCCCAAAAACCTACAGTGGAAGTGTGGATGCCACCGTTTGCTCTCCAATGGCACGACGAAGCTGCGAAACATGAAAAACTGGATGGATCGTCGCCGTCGTGGGTAACCTCAGTCTGTAGGCCACTTGGCCAATCTTGGCCTCAACCTCAAAGGGCCCAAAAACCCTGGCAGCTAGCTTCTCATTCCTCCTCCTCGCCACTGATCTCTGTCTGTATGACCGCAGCTTGAGATATACCATAT